>CM052799.1:181658658-181689343 GCA_028533885.1 Nasua narica | reverse complement strand
GGAGGAGCAGGTGGGGGAAGAGCAGGTGGGGGAGAGATGAGATGAGATCCAGGAGTGAATGAGAGCTGGGTCTGTACACAAGCCATTGTCAAGATTTGTGTTTCTAACCTGCTTGAGCTAGAAAACCACTTCAAGCAGAGGAATCACTTGAGCTCATATTTTTAAAGCTTTATTTTGCCTTTTTTGCTTCAAATAGACTGTAGGAAAGCAAGGACTGAAGAAGAAAGAATACTTAAGGGAATGTAATTCAGCTGAGGGATGATGGCGATTTGTACCAGGCCATAACAGTGAACATGCTGCCATGTCGTCTTTATGAGGATCAATTTTGAAAGTAGATCTGAAAGATTTGGTGGTAACGGAGGAGTAGTCACAAAGTTTGGAAGAAAGTCTTCCAAGAATTGTATTAGAAGCTAAGGAAAGGTAGTGTCTCATAGGAACAAACCACAACAAAACAAAACAAGGCAAACCAAAAGCCCGGGAGTAATCAGGAGTGCAGAGATACAAAGACCATACTGATCAGTGTATTTAGTTTTTCTGTCTGGGTAAAGTGCTGATTTACAGATGATTCAGGTTTGGTTTGGCTTGTTTAAAGATTTCATTTATTTATTTGTCAGACAGAGAGAGAGAGAGAGAGCACAAACTGGGGAACAGCAGGCTGAGGGAGAGGCAGGTTCCCCACTGGGCAGGGAGCTGATGAAGGACTTGATCCCAGGACGGTGGAATCGTGACATGAGCTAAAGGAAGACGCCCAACTGATGGAGTCACCCAGGCTTCCCGATGATTCAGGTTTTAATGAGTGTGTGTGTGTGTGTGTGTGTGTGTGTGTGTGTGTGTTATATTCAGTGGTTGGGAGAGAAAGACTAAACACTGAATGTATAACGTTGACAACGGTGGACAACTCTGAAAACAAAGTAGGGAGTGGAGAGGGCTGGGATGCAGTTTTAGGAAGGATGGTCATCAAAGATCAGGGAAGAGCTAACAGTTGAGCTGAGATACGAAGGAAGAGAGGGAGCTGTGTGGTGCGTATTCTGGTGGATGAGTTTCCTGGCTGAGAAGTGAGACCTGTCCTGGAGCTCAGGTGCCAGGAACAGCTGTTGGTTGGAGTTAAGTGAGGCAGCAATCGGGTCTGAGACACGGTGACCTGGGACGACAGCACCAGAGAGTCTTGAGGCCAGAGGGAGGATCTCTGCTACTATTCACTTCAGGACCTGGTGAAAAGCCATCAGAAGCTTTATGGCTGGTCGCTATACGATTTGATGTATGTTGTCAGATAAAAATAAATGCAATTTAAACATGCTGAGAAACATCTTAAAATATGTTGCTATCATTTTATTAAACTCAACTTTAAACTTTTTTTTTTCATGAAGTTTAAAATCCTCATTAAATACTCAAGGGCTAAGCACTCTGAAGAAATTAGCTTTAGTCATCAGTAAATGTAGATAGTATGCTATTACCAAAAGAACATGAAAAAAGAGCTGTAACAAATGTTCAGTTTAATGGTTTTGGAATTTGACAGCTATCAGGGGCACCTGGGAGGCTCAGTCATTAAGTGTCTGCCTTCAGCACAGGTCGTGATCCCAGCGTCCTGGGATGGAACCCCGCATCATGCTCCCTTCTCAGAGAGAAGATTCCTTCTCCCTTTCTCACTCTCCTTGCTTGTATTCCCTCTCTTGCTGTCTCTTTCTCTCTCCCTTTCAAATAAATAAATAAATTTTTAAAAAAAAATAATTTAATAGCTATCTAAGAAGGAGAGCTATCATTTGATGGAGCTTCTCGTCTGGTCCCAGATTCCTTCTAGCCAACTATTTGCTTAAAGTCCAAAAATATTCATTTTAAATGCTATTACATCAGACAAATACTGGCTGGCGATTGAACTGTACAGTAAGATGAATGAAAAATGAAGCCCATAATGAAAAAGGTAATTGGTCATTTTTCTCTGAAAGATGGCCCCTTTTCTTCTGTTCTGGTAACACACTTCCTAGGGTGTCCATCCCTCAAAATATGCAAGATATGCACTGTAGTTAAATTATCTAGTTGCTTAATGTACAAACAATATTCCTGACATAATTTCAATCTTCCTCTTTCTCTTAAACATGACAGAATTATGGCAGTGCTATTTGATGAAATGTTTAACCAAATTACTACAGCTTTATATCATCCTGGATATACATGCATTTTTAAAGCTGGTTAGTATGCCATCCATTAGTATATTTTACCATAATACTGAATGGTAATATTTATGGTATTTACCAGAATATTTATGTTAAATAAATAATTTATGATAAGTTCCTTTGGAATCAACTTTGGTTTGCTTTATAATTAATTAAAAGTGTTACTTAATTTTCACAATAGGTGATTCAACAATCAAAACTGAATTTGAACTCTGCCACTTGATTATTTGGTTTCAAAGCATATGGCTCTAACGAATGTCATAGAGGTACACAGTAGCATAGGAAGGTACATTAAATTCTTGTCAGAAAATTAAACTTTAGGGGCGCCTGGGTGGCTCAGTTGGTTGAGCGACTGCCTTCGGCTCAGGTCGTGATCTCGGAGTCCCGGGATCGAGTCCCATATCGGACTCCCGGCTCTGCGGGAAGTCTGTTTCTCCCTCTGACCTTCTCTCCTCTCATTCTCAGTCTCTCTCTCTCTAATAAATAAATAAAAAATCTTTAAAAAAAAAAAAGAAAATTAAACTTTAAGCCATCTGTTGTAAAATTCTAGCAAAGGGAAGTAGTATCCTTCATGGATTTGACTGCTGTAACTTGTATCCTTGTATGAAGATAAACATACATTTTTATCACAGGCTTTTTCTCTCTATAATGGCCTTTAATAGGTTGCAGGTCAATGTTTTGTTTCGTTATATCATAAGCCAATATGTGTTTTTTTTTTTTAACCACTGAAAAATACAGCAACAGTCGACTGATACAGAATCTATTGGAAAGGATAAAACATGATTTTTAAAGATACTAATTTATAGGTAGATAGTCAACATCATTGTAAATGATGAAAAAAGTGTGCACCTACATTCCACACAACTTTGTGGGGGAACTGAAGTTCTATGAGGAAGGTGGGAAAGCACCTGAAAACCTGGAGCTGCGGAAAACACGAGGAAGGGGGTGCAGTATGTAAATGGTTTAGGTTGTAGTAAAGGAAATATTAATATATAATGATGGAAGAATGTCTGTCTGACTATGCAGGGGGAGGCACTTGATGGTCCCATCCTTGTAGGCCAAGAGGAGTGGAAGAAGAGCTTTCTCTGGAGAAGGAAAAGAAAAATTACCTTCCTTTATTGTTTAAGGGTTGTTGCCTCATTGGCTGGCACACTCTCATTTTTGTGGTGAAAGTAGACTTTTCTTTTCTTTTTTTCTTTTTAAGATTTTATTTATTTATTTGACAGAGAGAGAGAGATCACAAGTAGACAGAGAGGCAGGCAGAGAGAGAGGGGGAAGCAGGCACCCTGCTGAGCAGAGAGCCCGATGCAGGGTTCGATCCCAGGACCCTGAGATCATGACCTGAGCCGAAGGCAGAGGCTTTAACCCACTGACCCTCCCAGGAGCCCGTGAAAGTGGATTTTTCATCTTTGTGTGTAATGAAGTTGAATTTTCCTCTTCAAAAACAATAAATTAGAAAAATGCTTTTTAAAAGCAGAGTTTTATTATACTAACTGTCTTTCATTCTGCTGTCCAGTTTTCTTTCCTGGGAAATATTTCATATTAGTGGTTTATTTCCACTGACATTTTTTTGGTAAAATGAAGTCCCTCTTTAACCCCTTAAAATCTTATTTCCATCCATATCATTTTATGGAAATCACACTAACAAAATTCAACAGTGATTCTTGAATCCACCGAACTTCAACCTGTCCTTCATAGGTGTGAAGAATGAATTTTTGAACTTCTTTGACTATGAAATCACAGTGTGCTTATTTAATTCTTACTCTTTTTTTTAAAGATTTTATTTATTTATTTATTTGACACAGAGAAAGAGAGATCACAAGCAGGTAGAGAGGCAGGCAGAGAGAGAGAGGGAAGCAGGCTACCTGCAGAGCCGAGAAACGGATGCGGGACTTGATCCCAGGACCCTGAGATCATGACCTGAGCCGAAGGCAGAAGCTTTAACCCACTGAGCCACCCAAGCACCCCATTAATTCTTACTCTTTATCCAGTCCTCATTTTACTCATTTATGAGCTTATAATTCTGCTACTTCCAAAAGCCTGGCTAGTCCAGCCAGCATTGATTCACTTTTTACCCCTAAAGAAATGCATGGTGATGCTCATATCTGTTTTCATATCTGTGCCTCTCCTTTAAAACTCACTAAAACTGGAGTTTCATATTGCAACCTACCTACGGAATATTGCACTTAAATATTAACAAATATGTCTTTTACTTATTTACTAATAAAAAATCTTTCTTACCTTGAACTCACTAAATCTAAATTTGAATACATTATACTCCTCCAAACCACCTATGAATACCAACTTTATCACTTTCATTGATCTCATTACTATTTTTCCAATATCCATACTTAAATACTTGGGCATCATTTTACTTCCTTATCCTCCCTTTCTATCCTCCAATAATATCATATATTCCAGATGTGAAAGTCATATCCTCTTTATTCTGTAATGAATATGGAAAATACTGATGGATAAATAGTAAATTATATATTTGGAATTAATATTTATTTGTTTTCTTTTGACTTTTGTGACACAGCCTAATAATGGGCTCCTTTCCACAGTAAAACCAAGATGAGTTTTAGCTACAATTTTGAGGTTCTTTTCTGATCCAACATTCCTTGTATTTCCAGACCAAGCTCCTAGGTGTTGGAATCAATCCAAAATTCTTGGATCATTTTAGTCTCTCATTATACATGAAATTATGGCATTTAGGGGTCCGTGTGGCAAATAGGAGAGGGTTGTTGCTGAACACGTATTCCCGTGCAATTTCTTAAATGACACAGATTAATTTCGGTATTCATGAGATGGAAGTTGCCAAGTCAACCAATGAGGCCCTCCAAGTTCAATACCTGACCCAGCTAATTCAAAACAGTATTACTATTTTTAATGTAACAATGCAAGAGCGAGCAGCTTTTAACTGCTGCTTACAGTTTTTAAAAGATGGCAATCATAAAGGCAAACAGTTTCTAGATTCCAGAACATTTTAAGCTGGCTAACTTCAATAATGTTTCCTTCTCTCTACCACCACAACCATACCTCCCTCCTACTGTGGTTAAGATTTTCAAGTCACTTCTGAATATTAACAGGATTTTGAAACAGAAATCTTGGTTTGGATTATTAGATTTGACATATTTCCTATCAAGTTATTGGGATACTATTTTTATAAATTTCAGATTCCTTAAATTTTAGATCTTGAAGTATGTTAAGAATTTCCATAGAGGTAAATATGATATATCAATCTGGTCTAATTGACTCCTCGGGAAATGATGTGACCACAGAAATTAATAGCTAAAAGAAAGCAAAGGGAGTCATAGGTAACTTGACCCATCTACTGACTTAATTTTCACTGAACAAAACTATAAATAAATTTCACGTTTCATTCTAAATTAGGAAAGGAAATGAATCAGATAATTAAAATAAAGTTGGGTTTGAGAAAATACAGGAAGTGAGAAACAAATCTATTTCCATTCTTATTGTTATTTGAAACAATATGTTCCTTCCTACTTTGGACTTTTATCACTCTCAAGGAAAAAGAAAAAACACACAAAGCCTTTTCATAATTGAAGAATATAAGACAAAGGCATGGCCAGTTTGATGATTTTCATTCAGTATGACCCTGAAATTAGTTCTTGAATGAAAGGTACCTGGTAGAAAGCTGGCCCTTTGGAGTTAGAAGAGGCAAGAACTCTTAATCCCAACTTTGTCACAGACATTCTGTGTGGTCTCATTTGTAGAATCCATACCAGATCTGTTTTACCTACATCAGACATGGTATTTGAAAATGCTTGAGGGTGTAAAACCCTAATTACCAGAGTTATTATTTTCTAATTAACAAGCCTTGATGTTCTTTTCAATTCTCTTTTCTTGATAGAGCAATCATGCTCAAAAAATGTGGAATCTACTTTTTTAAAATGCTTTTTTCATTAACCTAAAGGGGAGACTATATCTTCAAAACCACTTTAGTATATAATGAAATCTCTTCAGAATCATATTCTTTAATTTAACACGACCTTATTCTTCTCTACAGTAACAATTTGTCTCTTAAAATAACAATGGTTCCAGAGAGATCTTTTCATAGGAGTAAACTCAAAAATTTCTGTATCTTTACTAGCTGGCCTTCCTTTTGAACTTTGTGCTGTCCTAAATGGTTTCTGGAGGGAACTATAAAAATAACTCAGGTCCTAATGAGAAAACAAGTCTCCAAGGCATTATTCAGAGATTGTCATCCCTGGAGTTTGTATTTATACGTGACAGAGTTCTATTGTTCAGTGTCATTATTCATGATCTCAAACTGTCTGTTCTAATTTCCAAGAAATGCTCTGCAAAGGAGGGTTCAAATTCAGGAAGAAGCTTTTCCCCCTTCAATGAAAATGAAATTGTAACTGGAAACATGGTTGATTAGATAAATACCACTTGTTTACTTGTGAATCATCTCCGAATGCTGCTGGGTATCCTTTGTTACAAAGATGAAAAGGTATCATTTGGGCAAAGGTTAGTCATAAGAAATTCTCCTAAAACTACGAAACATTAGAAATGTTAAATTTTCTTGTTTGTTTCACATTAAACCTTTTGTTTTTAACATGATCTTTGCAAAGGATAAGCATATGTCTTGGGAAATAGGTTTTGTGTCATTAGTTTTTACACATACGCTCAACTGAGTCTCTGAATAAAGAAAAGTAAAGTTGCATTGTAATATGGGAAATGAGATTATGTTTATACCCATCATGAAATGCACATTATCCAATCTTATAAAGGTCAAGATTTATTTTAAACGGGGTTGGAAGAAAGACTGGAGCAGGTTGGTATCTGGCATTGGAACCTGGTCATTTCAGTAAAAACTTCCATTCGGTATCAGCCCTGTCTTAAACATTTCTGGTCACAAGATTCAAAGAGAAGAAAAAATAATTACTGCTTTATATAGTGTAGGTTTATCATTTTTATCTGAATATAAAATAATCAGAAGAAACTTCATGTGCATTCACTGAAAATTGAGCTTTCCTTCCTATAGATAAAATAGAAAGCTCTCAGGCCGGCTGCAACCTACCAAGCCAGACTTTTCCCTTGGGATGCTTCCACAATTTTGTACCGGGGCCCATCATCTTGATTTGTATTTTATTTCTGCTGTTTCTGTGCTTTTAGAAAGTTCCACCAAGGACCAGCTCAAGCATCACTTCCTCTATGTAGACTTTTCTGGTCCCTAGGTAGTATTTCCCTCCTGTTTTCCACACCATTTGCCCCACATCTCATTTAGCTTCTGCAACAATGCATTCTATGTATCTCTTTATGCATTTGGTTTGCCCACTATCTTCTGTGCTAAGAGCTATGAATTTTATTTATTTATTTATCTATCTATCTATCTATTTATTTATTGTGACTTATTTTTTTCTTTGTATTTCCAGACAGAAACTAGCAAAATGGCTAGGACCCAGAAGGTCAGTCATAAACGTGTGTGGAGTAATAAATTTATAATGTCAAACTACAATAACTATACAAACTATACGTAAACAACTAAACAATCTGTATGGCAAATGCCTGTTGTTCAATAAGAGAGTCTAAAGTGAGTATTTTCTCTATTTTACCAGTCTAATTCCATAAGTGCTTCTTAGTTCTTTTGAACCATTTGTATTTCCATTAAGTACATGATCCCTTACAGACTTTTGTTTTCCTACCCTTCAGGTAAGTCCTGACCTGTGTTCTTTGTACCTCACAATGTTAGTGTCCTTGGCCAGATAAACAAAGGGGCAACAAAGCTTTGAAAATGGCAATGATAGTTACAGTTTCCATAGCCTTTATCTTTGTATATTGGCATTTCTTACACAGTTTATAGTATTTGATGTTACTTAGGGTTGAAATGAAAATTTAATCTATCAGACATTATGTGTGCGTGTGTGTGTGTTCTGTATATCAGCGGTATATACAAAGAAATGTTTAGTTGTCTTTAATTTTACCTTTTATATTGAAGTTTGTAATGATGAGGATTATCTGAATATTTACATTTATATATATAGCCAACTGACTTAAATCAATGAGAGTACTTAATACAAATACATGATTAAAAAACATGCCAGTGTTTTCTTAGAGTTCCAGCCAAGCAAAAACACTTACCTCCTTTTAGATAAATGGTATTTATCCAGTCAATATCTACTATCTTGACTTTCACTTCATGTATTTATACATCATCCATCATCAGGAGAGTTAGATTTTCTCTGCTGGGTGTAAAGATTGTAGAGAGACCACAAATAGATCGAGTTAGCAGATGTAGATACTTAAGACATATTGAGTTTGATGACATGAGCTACCTGAGTCTCCTCCTTGCTCACCTTCTGCTGTCTGAGTTCTATCATCCCCAAAATGTGAGGCTTGGATTACAACACTTGCAAACTTATTTACAAATCACTACATATGTGACTTTTTGCACTTTTTTAATTGTGGGGAAAAACACATATCACCATATTAACCACTTTAAATTATATAGTTTAATAGTATTAAGTGTAATCATGCTGGTATGAAATACAATGTCTAGAACTTTCCATCTTGAAAATCTGAAACTGTATACCTAGCAAGCAACTCTTTTTCTTCCCTCTACCCACCTCCACCTTTGTAACCACCATTTTACTTTTTATGGTTTTTGATTACCTTAGATACCTTACATAAGTGGAATCATTTAGCATTTGTCTATTTGTGACTGGCTTATTTCACTTAACATAATATTCTCAAGATTTATCCATGTTGTAGCATCTGACAGGATTTTCTTCTGTATTAAGCTGAAGAATATTCCATTATAGGTGTATACTACGTTCAGTTTACTCATTCATCTATCAACAAGTATTTGTGTTGATTCCACCTCTTTGTGATTGTGAATAGTGCTGCTTGGAACATAGGTGTGCAAAGATTTCTTCAATGCTCTGCTTTTTTAATTTTAGAGAGTATATACCCAGAAATGGGGGTTAATAGGCTATATATTTCTGTTTCTAACTTTTAGAGGAAACTCCATACCATTTTCCATAACATTTATAGTATTTCACAATCCCACCAATGGTGCATCAGGGTTCTAATTTTTCCACATCCTCATTAGCACCTGTTATATTCTGCTGAATTGATAGTAGTCATCCATTAGTGAGGTGACATCTCATTGTGATTTTGGTTTTTATTTCTCTGGTGATTAGTGATCCTGAGCATATTTTCAAATGCTTGTTGGCTGTTTGTGTATTATCTTTGGAGAAATGCCTATTCAAGTCCTTTGTCTATTTTCTGATCATCTTTTTATATCTGAATATTAGCCCTTTACCAGATATTTAATTTGCAAATATTTTCTCACATTCTACAGATTTTATCTTCACTATGATTGTGTCCTTTGATGCACAAAATTTTTTAACTTTGCTGTAGTCTTGTCTATTTTGCTTTTGTGGCCTGCGTTTTGATGTCACGTCCAAGAAATTATTATCAAGTCAAATATCATGAAACTTCTCTCCTGTGTTTTCTTTTGGGAGGTTCAAAAGTGTGGTTTTTAAAACTTTGTCTTTTTTTAATCAAAGAGGAATATACTAAAAAAAAGAAGAAACTACTAATTTAGTATGCGTTATGAAACTAAACAGTAATGTATTTTGACGATCGTTAGAATTATTTTACATTTTTTGTTTCAGTCATCATGGCTATGACAAATAATCAACCCACTTTGCTATCCATGTTGTAATACTATTATTGGAAATGTCGACAGTCTATTCCAGAATAGGAAAAATGCTTCAGTTGAATTATATATATCAGGTTGTAGTCACATAAGACTACTAATTATCCTTACAGCATTACTTACACATTTCTTCCTCTGTACCTTTATTAAGTACTCTCCAACCCCTCCCTACTTACTTAAGGTTAAGTCTTCCTTTAAAGCCAGATAAAACCTCACACATGAGGCCTTCTTCTATTTTTTCATCATCTGTGCATCTCTTTTCTCTCTGAGTTAGCTCATGCTTATTCTTGCTATATGTCGTTAACTCTCTATACTAACTGCTATAGTTACAGTTTTGTTTTAAAAGAAATAAGTTCAATAAAATGCTTATTTTATTGTTTATTCCTGGATGGTTGGAGAGAATCTATACTATTTTTCCCTGATATTTCTGTCTCTTAATTGTTAAGCTTAAGTATCAAGTACCAAGATATTTATAGTAAAGTGAGATGTCATTATGCTTATGATGGCAGCACCATTGATGGAACCAGGTCATAGTTTCAGGGATGAGGCAATAACAGATTGCCACATCATCTGTGGCCTCTGGAGCACACTGAAATAGAAGCCAGGATAAATGGGAGCATCTATTTAGTAGGAGCACCGAGAGGTGGAAATCTAACACTGAAGTAATTGCAGATTGACAAAGAGGAAATAACTAAAAATGTTAATACTAGATTAAGAATAAATAACTCAAAATATTAACACTAGTTGTTTTTAAATTATGCATTTATATAAGACTTTTAATTTATCTGGCTCTTAATTTTTGAAACATTTTACAAGAGCCTCTATTGTTTTAATAGTTAGAAAAAAAGTTATTTGAAAAGGACACAGAGAGTGAAGGAATTACAATAGCTAATAGGTTTCATAAAAAAAACTTAGGATCACATTATTTACTATGCTTCACAGAATAGAAATTTCTGTTGAATAGTAGTGTGTGTGTCTGTGTGTGTGTGTGTGTGTGTGTGTGGAGAGAGAAAGAGAAAGAGAGAGTGAGAAAGAGACAGAGAGAGGGTTGGCATGGTGAAGAATAGAGTTCTAAGACAGGAGGTTGCTAGGATTTTGTGTTAGCAAGGGCTCAGTTACCTGAATTTCCTCCTTAAACTGGTGTTTTGGGAAAAACAAATTTAAATATCTCTTTAGTCTCTTCATATAAATTGTAAAGTCTTAAAATTAGAGCATAATTAAGTCCCAATAATTTTTAGATTCTAAATACCTAAAGACTGAAGGAATGGGTTTCTTAATTTATTTTATGATAAATATTGAATACAACTCTTATCAGGTGGGGCTTAATCCAAGGAGAGAAAACCACATAGTAATTTGAACAGAGAAAGCTTAATATACAGAATTATTCACTATAACAAGGGATTGCTGTAATGAAGGGCAGAATGGTAAGAAATGAAAAAAACTCTATAGAGTACAGAACTAGCAAATGCAAGTGTAGGGAAGTACCTTCCAAAACCCATTGCTAACATAGATCACCGAAGAAGATGGTTCCTCCTCAACAGGATGGAATCCAAGCCTTATTAGATATGGTTCATGGGATATTGGAGAAGATCCTGAGGTGCTGTATTGACAGAAATTATTAGAAATATGTCTTCCTTGGTTGGAAAGAAGTCCACTTTCTGGGGTATCATGGAAAGCCATTCATAAGAGGGTGTCTATCCAGAGACATCCTACCACAAAACCACATGATCAAGGTTCAAAGGGGAAGTTGATAGCCACAGGGTGTTTCTGTCTTCATGCACTTTAGGAACCAGGTGCTAGACCCCAAGGAGATAGTCTGATGAAAGAGCACACTGGAGTCAGAAAAGAAACTCCTTTCACTTCTAGTTTCTCTCCTCTCTTTCCTGACAAATCTTTACATTCTGGAAGCTACATAAAGAGCCTCTCTTGGGATGCCTGGGTGGCTCAGTCGGTTAAGCATCTGCCTTTGGGCTCAGGGTTCTAGGATAGAATCCTGCATCTGGCTCCTTCCCCAGCAGGGAGCCTGCTTCTCCCTCTGCCTGCCACTCCTCTCTGCTTGCCATGTTTTTTTTTTTTTTTTTTTTGCCTTTTTTTTTTTTTTTTTTTTTTACTGCCCATATTAGGGTTTGGACAGTCCTTCAAGACATTTCTGACCAAGGTGCCAGTGAACAGATTCTTTTTATGACCAGTCACTGCCTGCTCACCCAATGTTTCCTCACCAGTAAATTCCTTCATAGTTTTCCACTGTCTGGTTTTTCATAATGGAGACGTCCACTCTGTCTTATTTTACATTCATATTCATCTTATCATCTACCATTTTATAATCACGTTATAGTCCTTGTTCTAGTAAACATTCAAATAGTAATTTCTAATCTCAACTAATGAATGTTTCCAGCTAGGTCTTTTGTATCACTTTATGTTCCCATATAAGAAGATTGGATATCAGCAACACTTTTGAGATAACTTTATATTCAACATTCATGAAAATTAAGAAGCCATATAATATACTTATAGAAGAAAAATATTAGCTGTCACTTTATTTTCATAATTGAAAGAGAAGCTAGCTCTATTAATCATGTGATCATTGCAGTAATATCTATGTGAGAATTAAAGCAATGTTTTTTATGTTAGTAACAGCAGAAATAGAATGAGGAGAAAATATATACAATCTCTTATTTAATGTAGACATTGTAAAGTTAATAATTATTTAGTTAGTTAAAACTTGATTTTCCTGAACTTTAGGTTGGATTGGATTATCTCTATGATCCCTTGAGCCTTATAGCATTCTATGATTCTGTGATCAAAGATTAGGGAGGATTTAAATGCCAAATATTTAAAATGTTGGGTAAAAAAATGAAAAAAGAAAACAAAATAATGGGGATTGAGGAGGGAAAGGAATGGAAATGTTGAGTATAGTTTTGAATTGGGTTTATTTTTCAAGTTATGTTGGGACATCCAAGTGGGAAGGTCTGGTAGGCAGAGTTATAAGATTGAGTCTTAAGTATAATATTAGTTTTGAGATATACTTCTTGGTATTTTTGTGAAAATATTCCTTAATTGTTGGGTTCTCTGTAATAAAATTATAAGCCAGTGAGTACAGATACCAATAATTTTTATTTAAAATGAAGACCACATGAAGTAGTGCTGGACACAAATGAAATTGAAATGAATTTCAAGGGGCTCATCTGGATCCAATCATGGTGTGTTTGAGTTTTTAAAGTGGCACAAATAATGATCAGACTTGTGCTGCTTGATCTTTGGTTTTCACTGAAGGAGAAGCAAGAACTATATAAGATAGGAGTAAAGAATGGGAATGAGTAAAGAAAATCAGATTTTCACAGCTCTTCCATATGTCTCTAATTCCTCACAAAGTCATGGCAGTTCTACTGTGGTCATTTACAGGTCATGTCTACCAAGTAAGAATAATCAAAGAAGTTAGGAAGCAAGAATAATCAAAGAAGTTAGGAAGCAATGACTTAATATGACAAAAAGACAACCTCATGATTCAAGAAAAATCCCAGCTGCTTCACAATTACATACTCAAGGGTCCTGAGTGTGTACTATGTCACCAGCCATGGCCTTCAAAAGGCCATACATAAATAAGAATTTCTGATATTTGAATAATGATGTATCAAAAAATATTTATGAATAAAAAGATTTGAGATTTTCATTAAGAACCTAACTCTGGAGTCCAATGTTATGAATTTGAAACTCAACTCTAGTAGCTTGCCTAATGACCATGGACAAGTCAATATTCCTGAAGTTTAGCTCCTCACACACATAATGAGATAAAAATAGTACTTCTAAAGTGTTGCTGGATTGATAAAACCAGTTGACGTTTGTAAAGGTTTAAGCAATGCCTGGCATAAAAGAAGTCTTCAGGAAATGTTCACTATTGTTGTACTACAAAACCAAATTGATAACAATTACTCTGAATTCCAGGTTCTACCCATTTCACAGAAAAGGAAACTGATAGAAAGGTTATGCACAACCTAAGAAAATAAAGATGTAAAGTGAAAAGGCAGAACAGAGAAAACTCAGAGCTTCTAGGCCAGGTGATTTTGCTTTAATAACATTTATCCTCTTTCCATCAAAATTATGCAGGGGTTATTGTTGATACTCAATCTCCAGGGAAGGAAATAGTCAAAAGATAAACGACAATCAAGAGTAGTTTGATATGACATTAATTGTACAATTATAAAACTTACAAATTTGTAGTTTGAACAAAAAACTACAGAAATTATTTTAATCAATGTGGGTGCTTAAGTGTTGTACCAAATAAAATAATTTGTTATGTTTCAAAGTTTTCACTTCCCAATGACAAAATCTAAGTTGATGTAGAACATGATATATGACTCTGATTGGTGCATGATAGTGTAAGGAGAGTTAAGAGATATGGGCAATTGTTTCACTTTAGAAGAATTAAAGATAAAATTATTTGAATTTGGTTTTGAAGATTGAATAGACATAATATGAGCAGGAAGAGAAAACAGCATGAACATATGTTGGTCACATATACGGAGAAAATAGAGATGGAATGGAGAACCATAGAGGAAGAGAAAGAGAGAAGGAGAAAAGATTGAAAAAATCATGGATGGAATGTAAAGAAGTAAAAGAAGCAGGAGGAACCAGGGAATGAATGTCTCTTGGAGTTAATCAAAGGAGTTTCCTTAGGTGATACATCACCCTTATTTTGGATGGCAAAGACTTCTCTTATCACTGCTTCCTGGAGAGATCATTTCCTAAAAAACAAAACAAAACAAAAAACAAAGACAAAAACAAAAACATCAGTCTTCTAAACTCTCCAACTTCCATTTAAATTGCATTAGTTCCTCTGTGAATGCAGTAGACACTGTAGTTCTTTCAAGAAATTATTCTAATTGACTCTAAGGATATTGGCCAGAGTAATGATGAGCCTTTGTAGTTCTCAAAATCCCATTGTCCACAAACAATATATAATGGGCTAGTTCAAAATTTCTCTAGCTCTTACTTAGACCCCCTTGGACTATTGTTATCTTTATGCAAAGTGTCACTACACACACACACACACACACACACACATGCACACACACATGTACAGATAGGCACTGTCTCTTCTAGAAATTGCATGTATCCAGATGTTGGATAGATATTTTCTTTTATTTAACAGAAGGAAAAAGAACTAGCAAAAACAAATGAGAATGGGAGTATGAAATCAGAAAGTCATACATGTATTGACTTGACTTTACATCAGCCAGATTGCTTTTGATGCAAATAGCAGAAAACTCTGACTACACTAGACTAACATTACATTAACCGAAGTTATCATCATATATCCCCAGGTATAAAGAGGCTCCAGTCATGGCAGTTGAAAGATTCAGCTCCATTTTTCTCAGCTATTTTGGCTTTTTGCACCTCCCTGTGTGGTCTTTACTCTCAGGATGATATCAGTGTGGCTTCTGTTCCAAGTCTCCATTACAGACATGCAACATGCAAAGGAAGAAAAGAAAGTATCTTTTTTTAAGCTTCTGGAAACCTTACTTATAGTGATTCAGTGAAGCTAACTCAGGATCCCCTCAGTGTCCCTCCATTATACTCCAAAGCAGTGTTGTAAGTATAAATACCTAGGAGAGAAACTAGGAAATATATGCCCAACTTTTACTGAGGAAAATCAGTTCAAACATTGTACCTTGCTACTTCAAATTGAAAACGTTTTTAGTGCTCAGGTATGTAGCAGAAACAAAATGCTGTTTCTGCTTAATATTCATTCTCCTCTTCCATAGTAAGAATAGCTGGCCACCATGTCTACCTGTCTAAAGATTTCCCAGTTTCTCAGACACACTGGGTCTAGTGGCTATGTGAATAAGTTCTGGGCAATTTGTGATAAAAGTAGAAGTGATGTGAGTAACTTCTGAGAAGTTTTCCTAAAGGGAGTGACTTGCCCTTCTCCTAATCTTGTCTTCATTTCTGATAGAGGATGGTGACATGATGGATGGACTTAGAGCAAACATCTTAGACCATGAGGTAAAGTTGTGTGCTTAAGATTACAAATCAAGATAGACATTCCCTCCTTTCCTGTTCATGTCCACCTTCCATATGGGCTGAGAACTAACTACATTTGTGTGAGAGAAAGATAAAATCCTGTGTTGTTTAGGTCACATTATTCAGGGCTTGCTGTCTTTGATTTCCTAACCTAGTAATAATTAATATTTATGAATATATTAAGGAGAAGCAAGCAGGTAAATGATCAACTTCTATTTAACAAAACCAAATCTTTAGTACCTCTTGCATCTTGTAGTTGAAGACTGTATTCAGTGTATATGCACTACCATTTTTGATCACTTCAATTTATTGTTAAAGAAAACAATTATTATGGGAACATCTTAAATGATAATCATTCCAGAAATCAGTGTTGCATTGTAAAGCATTTCAAATCATTTTAAAGGATCCTATTTGAAAGTTGGGGAAAATATCTGTTGTTTCTTACAAGTGAAAAATTTCTAATCTCAATGCGATTATGTGGTACATTGCACAAGCAACATTTTCTCTAGATAATTTTAATCTTACTGTGCCTTTTCCCTGAATAGGCTTCATCTTGATTTTGGTCCTGGTTGCAACATATTTTGCTTATTAACTGGACAAAGCTATATAGCAAATAGCTATATTAAGTTAAAATATAAGCTAGTAAATGCTTGAATAATAGTTTGATCACTGATTAAATTGATTTTCATTCTATAAGCAATGATACAAACTGAATGAATTCTTATTCCTGTAAACATTTCAGATTTATTTAAAAGCAGGCTTTTATTATTACTTATATCATCCTTTTATAACAGAAGTCTGGTTATGTGATAATGTATTTTAAGGATTGTGGTGTAGAACAATCACCTAGTACCTAATGTTATATGTATGAATTTGATAACATAGAAATTATTTCTTCTTTCTAAAGTATTTTATAAAATTATCTGGTTTAAATCAGCATGTTTTGTCACTGTAAGCATGTTCAAAAAATAAGAAAAATATATCACAATTTTCAAATGTGAGCCCTACTGTATAAATACTGTTAAGCAATTGTGAATCACTTAAAGGAATAAGTAGGAGTACAACTAGGCTAAACAGATTTATTAAATAAAATTACATTGAATTTTTTCTGTTTTATCGGGCAATCCTAAGTACTGACCCTTAATAAGTTTAACATTCTGATTAGTTAGTGTGTCTTGGCCAATTGCTTCACATTTCCAGATTAAAAAGCCTTAGTTCAAAGGGGAAAGGAAGTGAATTATCATTTATTAAATGTTATATGTCAGGCATCGTTGTATGTGGAGCTTTTAGAACAAAAGTTTTCTGGTCAGATCACAACCCTATGTGAAATGTATTAACATAGCTTATACATATAAAAAACAATTAAGAAAATCTATACACATATTTATATTAATTACCCAAAGTCTACAGAGAGAAAGCAATGACCTTGGTATTTGCACCCAACTCCATTGGACTCCAAAGTCTTTTGATTTCCAAACAAAGAAATAGCCATTGTTCTTTGAGTTCTACTTTTTCATCTTTGCCACCTTTCTGTATATCTCAGGAGACTGCTGTTTGTGAATATACTTCAGTGGCTCCCTTGTTCTTTGGCACCTGATTGCATTCAGCTAGGGGGAGTTACCAGCAGGTAATTAGGAAGACTAACCCCAGATAATAATTTACCATGGATAATCCTTTTTTGAATAGGGAAAACTGAAGGGATATGAGTAGACTCTGGAGGAAAGGAAGGAATTGGGGTATGTCTGAGACTGGATGAGGGTTAGGTATTGTGTTTTCAAAGTTCTCTTTGAGATGGTGTCATTTAACACATTGGTAAATAACCGTATACTCATTCACAATAGAATGATTTTATTTGAAAAGGTAAATGAACTAGTTCTCATGGGACCTTTATTTAGTGTGGAAGATTTAGAATAGATTTTTACAAACAGTAGTAAATCTTATTTCAAATTATAATAAATGCTTTGAAGAAAAGCGGTGCATGAAATGAGCAATTAAAACACAGGAGTTTGATTTAGAAAGGGGGTATGCAAGACAGTCATTCCCTGAGCCAGTGTCATTTTTCCCTCAGGCCACAAGGATGAATAGAATTGTTTAACAAAGAATGGGAGGGACAGTATTCAAGGGAGAGTCAAGAAGCAATAGAGATGAAGAGAAATACTGTCCTGGTGTTATGGTTAAAGACATAAATAGGGAAGAGATCACAGAGATTGATTTTGGTGGTGAGTGTGGGGAAAATAGATGTTCAGTTGTATACAACAAAAGTTGCATACACAGGCTTAGAATTTTAAATGAGGGGGAGTATGGAGAAATAATGACAAAAAAAAAATAATCATACTGAGCAACAGATCAAAAGCAAGCATGTGTATTCTAAGTTTTAGCACAAAATCTTTGGCAAACAGTTTTAAAGCTTTCAAGAAGCCCAGTGTTTATTCTTCTAGACTCCTCAGAGTAAAGCTTTAAGTGGAACCATAATGAGCCTGAAAATTTGGCCAGTCCAATCACCAGGAATAATGGAATCAATACTCCTGAATCTCTAGCTCATCATGAGAGATGAACTCACATCAACACATCAACAAATCAGATATCTTGGTCTCTTTGATCTTGCCCTGCTTTCCAAAGCCAAGTCTACGTGGTGCTATGCAACCAACCGTTTAGTCTGGGTTCAGAAGTGTCTGGCACCTCTCTATACAGTAGCAAACTAATAAATTTGAGGAAATAAACAATTGCATGGGTGGCCCCAATTGCATGTTCAAACTGGAATTAATATCCCCAGAGTTCTTTGAAGCCCTGACTTTAATAACATAAACAAACAAGGGAAGATAGCAGTAGTCGCAACCAATAAAATGTAACTTAATTTAAAAATTACCAAAGAAAATTAAGATGTTTCAAGTAAATATGCAATGAAAATAAACACAGAAGATAAGTGAGCAAAAGCAGTCAAGTTAATGTCTCTTTTATAAAGGTTTATTATCAAATACAGTAAACACACATACACTCAGACATACACACATACACACACAAACAGCGTTTTTAGCTGAGACTTGGAACAGTCCTGGCTAAATAAATTGCCCACACAAGAATTGGAAGATTGGAGGATGGAAGAGTTTAGAATTAGACTGGATCATAGATTGGGTCTGAACCTAAGGAACCAGAGGCTGGTGGAAGTTATTAATTTGAAGTTTAATACAACAAGTAGTGACCAGCATAGCTGACTTTAGTAGGTATGAAGAAAGTCCAATTTGGGGAAAGCCTATTCAAACAGACAGTGATATCTATAAATTGAATTTCCATACAGATCATAATGGAGATGATTATTATAAAGTAGCAGTGTGTCAGACACTTGATTGAAGTATAATATTAAGACCTTAGTACTAGGAAGATACCAGGAGGAGTAAGATGCTTTGATTCAGGCTCAAAGTATACAACAGAAGACCACTAGGCAGAAGTGAGGTGTACGTCTCATCTCTGGAAATGGCATTAATACAAGTGTTGCAATACAACAAAAAGTTAAGGAGACCTATATTGCCAAAAATGAGGGGTTAATTTGAGTTACTCATCTTATTCCTGAGTGGCTATAGCTTCCATCAGAAAGATGGAAGAAAACCAAAGCTATAAATAAGAGCTTTATGTGAATAAAGAAGTCTGTAGAGACTGGGTATCAGTCTGGGTCTGGATGATAGCTTGTGTTAAAGTGGCCAGAAACTAAAATAAAATAATTTAGTTACTTTATTCATTAATCTTGATAGATAGGAATAGAATTATGGATAAGCATATAGACATACAGATATATTCATTTATATCTTAAGCTAGTTAATTAAATGTAGAGCATTTATCACATTCTCTCAAATATTAGCTGATATCTTTATGTATCTAATACTTAAAATGTCCCTAAGACAAGAAATAACAAGTGTCAGCGAAGATGTAGAGAAAGGGGAACCCTCTTATACTGTTGGTGGGAATGCAAACTGGTGTAGCCACTTTGAAAAACAGTATGGAGTTTCCTCAAAAAGTTAAAAATAGAAGTCCCCTACAACCCAGCAATTTCACTACTAGGTATTTACCCCAAAGATACAAATGAAGGGCTATCTGCACCCCAATGTTCATAGCAGCAATGTCTACAATAGCCAAGCTGTTGAAAGATATGAGATGTCCATCAATAGATGAATGGATAAAGAAGATGTGTTGTGTATACACAATGGAATATCACTCAGCCATCAGAAAGGATGAATATCTACCATTTACATTGACATGGATGGAACTGAAGGGTATTATGCTGAGCAAAATTAGTCAACTCTGTCTCAATCAGAGACAGACAATTATCATATGGCTTCATTCATATGTAGAATATAAGAAACAGCTCAGAGGCTTATAGGGTAAGGGAGGGCAAACTGAATGGGAAGTCATCAGAAAGGGAGAAAAACTGTGTGAGATTCTTAACTATAGGAAACAAACTGAAGGGTGCTAGAGGGAGGTGGTAGGGGATGGGGTACCTGGATGATGGACATTAAGGAGGGCATGTGATGTGATAAGCACTGGGTGTTATATGCAACTGAGAAATTATTGAACACTACGTTTGAAACTAATGATGTACTATACATTGGTTAATTGAATTTAAATGAAAAATAAAGAAATAATGTCTCTAACACTAATTTTTAGTGGTCATGGATCATGGGCTCTTTGTCATCATGCCTGCTACCAGGGTCTCATTAAATTTGGGTACATGGTTTGACTCAGGTCATGATCTGAGTGTCCTGAAATTGAGCACAACACTGGGCTCCCTGCTCAGTGGGAAGTCTGCTTCTCCCTCTCCCTCCCTTTTCCCCTCTCTTGCTCTCTCTCTCTCTCCTCTCAAATAAATAAATAAAAATCTAAAAAAAAATTGGGCCCATGCTTGGAGCTCCACTCAACAACACCAATTAAGGAGAGAGTCTTTGAATGGGGTGTGCATATGAACATTATGCAGGAAATAAAAGAATGCAATATGACCATGGCCTAGAGTTACATTCTGAATAATTTTGGATTTATTTTTATAGATAATTATCAAATTTTAAGAAAAATAAAGCACTTCTATCAATTTTTGCCTTCATTTTTGCGGCAGAGAATACATGATTAAACCCCTCTCAGGTATCTTTTTAGTTGAGTGGGTCATATGACCAAAGAATGCCTAGAAATGAAGTAGGAGGCTTGCAAGCCCATGAATTTTCCCAAATGATCCTGTCTTTTTGTTTCCATCTGCCCGCTGAATAGAAGGGCTGCAAGAATGTAGACCAGCCACAGCCAAAGGATGAAAGAAACCTCAAACCCAAAATTGCCGCTTGGAGGGAAGATTTGTCTAATCTCAAGGATCAGATCCATGTTGGACCATTGTGTAAGCAAGAAATAATCTTTTATCTTGGTAAACCATTAAAATTTCAGAGTTGTTCACCCTACTCTTAACCCTGAAAGTCTTAAATTTTATTATCATCTAAACCAGAGTAGGCAAATATTTTAAAGTTCTTTTTTAAAACCCCAATAACACGAGGGAATGTAAAAGCAAGCAAGTCTTAGAGTACTTTAGTGGTCTGTATTTAAATGTCTAAAAACAGAGCTTTGTGTAAAGAACAGTAACAAAATATTACAAAAGTTATTGAATCACAAATCTTTTTACACCTGAATTTTTATCTAAAATGAATATATTATGTATAAATTGTTTTAATAAGAACAAACTCATCTTTTTGTATTTAAAGTGGCTTTTAAATAAGCACATCCTATTATAAAACAGGGGGGATGTTCCCAGCTATGTTAAATAAACTAGCTATAAATTCGAAATGACCAGGTAAGAACTATTTTTGAGGTAATATTAAAATATATATATAGGGGGCTTTTGGCTGGCTCAGTTGGTAGAGCATATGACTCTTGATCTTGAGGTCATGAGTTCAAGTCTTACATTGTGTCCGGAGGTTACTTTAAAAATATATAGCATGCAAAAATTTGTAAATAAACACAATGTCAAAGACAAGTGATTTACTAAGAAAAAATTTGCAATGCATGAAATACAAATAATATCACCAATAAAGACTTTCCATAAGTAGTTAAGAGACACAAATAATAAAAAAACAGTGAAGGACGCTTACAAGAACACATGAGAAGCAAAAGACTTCAAATGTATGAAAGCATAAACCTTCAAAAGTAGTCAAAGAATTAAGTGAAAAATGAGGCATTTTCATCTCATCATCTACCTATGAAAAAAAGTCGATTTTTCTTCCTCTAGTATTCTCAGTGCCAGAATGCTTTTAATCACAACACTACAAGTACTTAATGATTTATTGCAATAAATGATTATTGAAAAATATGGGAATATTCTTAATGCCCATTAGTGGAATAAAGATTGAACAAATTATGGCATATCTTCATTATGTAATACTGTATAGCTTAAATAAGAACAAAGTGAGTTATAATTTAATGTGGAGGCATAGTCATAAATTATATTAATGAGTAAGCAAAAACAAACATACAAAGAAAAATACATAATACAATCCTATCTTTAAAAAACATAACACAAAACAAACAAATGAAAACTTTACAGGAGTATGTATCTATGTATGTGTAGTGAGGTATATATGTGTATGAATTTATGGATGTATTCCAGGGCCATTCAGGGCCTCAGAGGTTCTGGGCAATATTAGAATTCATCAGTGAAACAAAAGAGAAAAAACCCCAAATATGGAAAGCTTACATTTTATTTTTATTTATTTATTTATTTATTTATTTATTTATTTATTTATTTATTATTTTTTCTTTTTTGGAAAGCTTACATTTTAATAGGAAAATATGAACAGTAACAGCAAAACCAGTGAAAGTAAAATGTAGAGTACAGTAGACAATGAGATGTGCTGTAAAAACGAAATAAAACAGCATTGAAGAAAGGAAGCATTGGGAGAGCTAGGAGTTGTTATTTTGAATGCAACGATGAGGACTCCTTTCAGATCACATTGCAGGGATAGGGCCTTGGCAGATGCTAAGACGTGGGAACTAGGCAATGCAAAGTCTGATCGATAAAGATATAAAATCCTGCAGTCATCACAAACAACTTAAGATTGTGAATTCTTTCTTAAAAATGGTGAACTGAAGGCACATCTCAAGAAACTGGAAGCTCTCAAGACCCTTAAAATATATGAAAACTGAAACAATAACAAATTTTTAGCAAAAACAGGATTCTATAAATTATCCTTTTGAAAAGAGGGATAAAGAGAAAATAACTAGATCTGTTACAATATTACAAAATGGTAAATGTGTTATAAAGCAGTAAGAGGAAAGATGCAATTTTATCCTAAAGATTTTTTTCTACGGAAAACAGAGTATAATTTCATTTTTTAATGTTTTATTTTTTATTTGACAGAGAGAGAGATCACAAGCAGGCAGAGAGGCAGGCAGAGAGAGAGGGGGAAGCAGGCGCTCTGCTGAGCAGAGAGCCCTATGTGGGGCTCGATCCCAGGACCCTGAGATCATGACCTGAGCTGAAGGCAGAGGCTTAACCCACTGAGCCACCCAGGCACCCCGAAAATAGAGTATAACTTTAGCAAATGGCTGCCATCTCTTCCTATTTAGAAAAAAGAACACTGAAACTCTTAAATGCAAACAAATTAAAGTTAGCAGAACAAAATGAAAGTGATAATATAGCTGAGTAAATAGGTTAAAGAGTTGGAAGCTTTAGGAAAAATCCAACCCAAAGTAACTTAATCTTTAGAGAACATGTATTGTCTCATTTAACTTGGAAGTTCATTTAGACAGGCTTCAGGCAGGGTTTGATCAAAGCACTTGCTTGGTATCCCATTCTTCTCTGGGTACTTCTATTGTTAGTTGAAATTTTGCCTTACTTTAGCATCTTTCAAGGTAGCAGAATAGCTAAAGCAGTCACATCATTTAAATCACATCTAGAAACCCCAAACACTGTCCAGAAGAAGGAAAAGTTCCCTTTCAACAACTTGGCATTAGTCTGATTGAAGTAAGTTGGATTGAGTGTCCAACATTGAACCAGTGATTCCAAGGGGATAATATTTTATGGGTTGTCTCAGACTATTCAGGTTCCATCCCTGGAGCTGAGAGAAGAGTGAATGAAACACACAAACCTCATGACTCCTACACAGTGGGAGGTTGGTGGAATGAATGCCAGGAAGTCAACTAACCATGCCCAATAAAATTACCATTTAGAACTAGTGAGTAGCAAAAGCAGCTTTATGGAAAACACAAATTAAAGAGGAGAAAGACTAGAGGAACTCTCCCAGAGAGCACAAGGAATTAATTGGAAACAAGAGAGTATTTGTACAAGAAGAGTATTTGGTACATAGAAAAATAGATCACAAAGAGGTGATCTGCAAATAAGAAAACAGAATATGTAAAATGAAAATGGCAATCAAGAGCATGACAGAAGAAAAATTCCCACATTAAAAACGGAATTTAGATAGGAAAGCAGAAACAAACAAAATATAGCAGGGTAAAATTGTTAAAATCTCAGTGAAGATTTTAATAAATATCTCTAGAAGAAATCATTCCCTAATGAGTAGAAATTAGGCATTATACTATATATATTTCCATATATGACCTTCCTTCATTTTGATCCTCGCTATTATAAAACTGTGAGATAAGTCCTATCATCTCGGCTTGGTGCTTGATGAAATAGAAACTGCAAAGGATTTAAATAAAACAACTGATAGAATTGCTAAGCTTCCATTTGAACCTAGACCCACCCCAAAACAAAATCTGCATGCTTTCAATTGTCCCATTTAAGAAAGTGAAATGAAAGAACAGCTTACCAGAAGTTTGCATAAAAAGTAGAACTCCATTACAACACTGTGTTGTTGATGTGAACTTGCGATGACCATGGAAACTAAATACTCATTATACAGATAAGGGAATAGGAACACTGTCCTCTCCTCTTCCCACTGAGTGACTTTCCACTAACATGAGCCAAAACTGGTTTTTAACTAATCCACACTCAGCAAATGAATAGTGTCCTAAAGTCAAAGAATCCTCTTCCCTGTGTTCCTTATAATAGATGAACCTAAAAGACAGGTAAATAGTCATAGACTTCTCTGCAACTAATAAAAGGATATGTTCAGTATTATTAAGACAAGTTGAAACATGGTATTGGAAAGATATTTTAGCAAAACTATTTCTAACGATTTCCAACTGCCAAGCCACTAGCTTCCTTTAATTTGGGCTTTCCCTTGTTAATGCACAACATTCTTCGTGGTTGGAAAATGTTCAAAGAAAAACCAAAAGAGAAAAAAATATAAGTAAAACAAAACATTTCTTCTTTTTTTTTTTTTTTTTTAGTGCCAAAGAGCAGGAAAAATATAGAATAATTTAAACAAACATAAATTTTGGTGAAAAGAAGATGAGATATAATATTCTTCTCTTTCCCAAATCCACGAGCTACAATGCATTGGCTTGGGGAGGAAAGTCTTGGCACAGGATGTGAGAGTTTGCTTGTCATGGTGGGTTACCTAGTATTAACATTGACACTGATTGAAGTCTTTTTTCTGAGTTACCAAATTGTGACTAAGTAAATGTTTATTGTACACAGACCATTCATTAAAACCAAAAGAAACTAAACCAAAAAACCCCACAAAACGTTATGCAACATCAATTGCATGTGCTGTGGGTTGAATCCTATCTCCCCTCTCCTACCAATTCCTTAGTACCTCCCAACGTGACTTTACTTGGAAATAGAGTCATTGTAGACGTAATTAGCTAAATGAAGTTGAAATCCTACTGAAGTAGAATTGGCCCCTAATCCAGTATGACTGGTGTCCCATACAAAAGGGAAATTTGGAATTAGACATACAGAGAGAACATTATATGAAGATGAAGGTAAAGACCAAAATGATACAGCAGAAGCCAAGGAATGCCAGAGGTTGCCAGGAAACCTCCAAAGCCAGGAGAGAGGTGTGGAAACAATTCTCCCTCACAGTCATCAGAAAGAACCAACTCTGTTGACATCTTGGATCTGGGACTTCCAGGCTCCAGAACTGTGGGGCAATAAATTTCTGTTGTCTTAGCACCCAATCCATGCTTTGTTATGGCAGCCTGAGCAAACAAATATAGTATTTAACATACTATTCCTTGGGGAGGGGGATGTTTATACGAAGATGATTCATAGATATAAACAATAGACCACAGTGTAACTATGACCAACAAATGTACTCCCTGCGTGAGGAAAAGAGGAGTTAACTGGAGAGAAAAACTGAGAAGCCAGCAGCTGTACATGCCGGCCAAAGAATGCATTCAGGGGCCCATATCGTCAATCACTTTTAAGATCAGGCTATTTCAATTTTTGGCATAATAGGCTTAGTGAGCAGTGAAAAACCAAAGAGCATTTCTTGGGCCTGTAAGTATATTTGAGATGGTGACAAACAAAACAAAATATCAATCTATAAAAGTACCATCACAAAATGAAAATCAATAAAATTTTGATTGGGTATCTATACATGTAACATGTGAACTTGGTTAATTATGAAGTTGATAGTCAAAAGTTTATAATAATTGAAAAGTATTTGAAGGCTATATTATGTTCGCGTCAGCATGAACTCCGAAGATTGTATGATAATTTTCAAGAAATGAAAACCAAGCACAAACTAAACATAACTCAATCGTGCTTCAAGTAGCAATTGCAGAGGAAAAATTACACAAAATTCTGTCAACATTTTAGAGCCCACATTGATATTTGATTTGAAGTGTGGTTGTGTTTTAATATGCATATATATGTGTGTACAAAGGATATCGAAGAATAACAATGCCTAGAACCCAAGTGGCTCCTAAAATGGAGCGTATTAGGTGTCAAAGGGAATATTCAGTGATGAAACTGTCACTACTCTTCTTATAGAAGAAAAATATTTTGAAAAACTAATTAAAAACACTTAAAAATGCTAATGTTTTACCAAACATGTAAATTATTAGCAAACAGGAAATGGTTCACCTTAACCCATATAATAAGGATTTTAATATTTTCAAGTAAAAGTTATAAAATAAATAAGTCACAGCAATGATAAGTAGAGCACAGGGAATGTAGATAATAATCTTGTAATAACTGTATGATGACAGATGGTAAGTACATTTACTGTAGTGAACATTTTATCATGTACATAATTGTCAAATCATGATGTACACCTGAAATTATTATATTATGTCAATCATACTTCCATTTAAAATAAGAAAAACGATTGAAAACATAAGATATTTGTATAAACTTTAAATGAAAAAAAATGAACATTTTCATAGATTTTTTTTTTTTTTGAACAAGGCAGAGCCTCAAAATCTCCCCAGATTTTAAATCAATGCGACATGTGGCAAAAATAAGAAATCAAGATTGGTTTCCTAGAGTGATTTTCAATGAGAAAATGTTGACTTTCCAAATTTAACAGAAAGGCCAGAAGACATCCTAGACTATTTCAATTGAGTGAACTTCATGTTCTTTGAATGTTTCTTGTTACTAATGTTTTCATCAAATCAAATATTTGTTGTTTTTGTTTCCTTTCCAAAAGTGTTTTCTTTGATTAAAATAATGCTGACTATAAGTATTTATGAATATTTTGGCCTTAAAAAATTGTCATTGATATGTGGATTGGCTCAATCCTCATTTCACCTTGCTTCGATTTGAGGGTTAAACCATGTCTCCAAGCTTTCTTGAAGCTTGACTATTGGAAGTGAATTGGGGTTAATCTGGGCAGAGGCCGTCAAGCCAAACCAGAAGGCAGATTATGACAAATAGACAATCTCCCTGCAGCTTCGTAATGTTGTTGCTACTTTGGAAGATCAAAGAGGCAGCAAGGTTCACTCTTCAGCAATCTGGGGTGTCAGTAAAAAGAGGCTTATTGATCTGGCTCCCCATCTGTTAGAATGAGGCTTTTTAGAACTCATTTTTTCAGGTTTCTAGTGTTGAAATGAAAATGACTTCAATGGTGGCCATAAACACATAGCTTCCCTTTTGGATCCATTTTAGAACTTGTTTCTTCAACCCCTCCACTGTCTCTACACCTACTTTACACCTAGTTACAACTTATGTCTCTTTTTTCATAAGGTACTTAACATGATTTATGTTTTCTAAACTGAATGCTTACTGATACCTAAGTTCAAATCAAAATATATCAGTGTAAAAAAAAAAAAAAAAACCCAAAAACAAAATACATCAATGTATATCATTGAAAGATTGAGAAATACATTCTCATTGCTTTATTAATCCAATTTCCAAATGAGATTAAAGATTGATGTGAACTAAAAGCCTTTGACTATGGACCAACCACTGCATCTATGATGTGGAAATCATGGATGAAGCTTTAAAGGTGATAATGAGTGAAAAACAATAACAACAAGTGGGAAATAAAAAATATATTTTCTAGAGACTTTTAAAATAGTTTTTAAAAAGCCACATTTATATCAACTCAATTCATTTTCCAAAAAACTGCCAAGACTTCACTTGGAAAATCGTGAGATTTTGCAGTAGTCTTCCTGTGGGGGAAAGGAAGGAGAGTGGGGAGAAGACAAACAATTGTTCACTCCTACCATGCTTCTTTTCTTTAAAGAAACACAATTCAGAAGGACCTCGTGTGTCATCAGTTCCAACTGAGATCAGGGTCTCATTAAATCCACATGACACTTGCTTTCCACATACAACTCAGTACTCTACCCATGTTCAAAAATAACGATTCCTATATGTCAATAACATGCACTAAACTAGAAAATGCTAATGCTGGTATTTCACTATAATGATCACCTTGGTCAAGGCCAGATATCTATTTAGGCCAAACTAGAATTTTGATTTCATTCTACTGGTTCTATTAGTCACATTGTCTGCTGGAGACACCTCAGTGTTCTCCAGCCAGCAGATTCTTGAGTCTCTCTTACCTGGAGCTCAGTATCTGATGAACTTCCTCATGGGCTAACAAAAATAACTTCCCCCTTCTCCCTTACACAGTCTAAAGATCACTTTCCTAGTGCTCATTTCCTGCCCCTGTGTTGGCTGTTTTCCAAGATGACTGGACTTGACATTTCCAACTCTCACCATAGAAAACAGCCCTCTCTCCATACAGAGTTTGGCTGTGTCTTCAGACTTTATGAACATAATCCTTCACAACATTTGAATCCTGTTTCACTACATTTGTCCCTATCTGAGTTACTTCATATAAAAGTAACTCCATAAATGGATCTTTAATCATAGATTCTACAGTAAACTTCAGCAATCCCACCCAGTCAGGTCATCTTTACGGTCCCTCAGCTAGCATGGGATCTAAATACATCATGCACGACACCCTTGCTTTCTGAGCCTTGAGCAAATGCTAGAACAAGGACACAGACACAGCACATTTGCCAAGAAACAATAAATGTAATTAGGGGAAGTGAAGTCTAAATCCATATTTATAAAAGAAACATTTCTAAGCACGATGCTAATCTTCAGACATAATGAATGAAGAGTCTTGTATATTATCGAGCAGCACAGTTTAGTTTCATGGAGCCAGGATGTCTGGACAGTCAACATCCCAGAATGGGCACTTTGCTTAAACATTGCATAACTGAAAGCCTCTTAAAGTGAGTATCTGCAAATTGAAAGCCCATTAAAGTGATTATCTGCAAACAATAAACTTCCCTGTTCTGAAGGTAACTTTAAGTTTCAAAGTCAAAATTCATAAACTTAGTTTGTAGTTTTCAAGTGGTTTTTTTTTTTTCTGTTTCCTAACTATCAAAATTAAAAAGAAAAAAAAAAGACAAAAACAAAACAAAAAAAAACCCTGGTGTCCAGAATCAGCCATTATACATAGAAACCTTGAACTTTTGGAAAGGATGAGATATTGAAGAGGAACAACCAAGTCGGAGGGAGCAGGGTCAGTCACCAGACTGAGACAGCACACATAAAATGTATTGACCTGTAATGGTTTGGTCCTCCCAGTTTTTAGTCGTAGTTCAGCGGTCACACAGAGGTAGTGATTTGCATAATCAGCAAATTCCAATCACGTTTATTTTATTCAGTAATTATGTTCCATATTAGTTTACTAATATGGAACTTTAGACTTTAGACTAAAGTTACTAAAGTTACTAGTCTAAAGTTACTTTAGACTACCAAAACCAAGTACCGCAGACAAGGTGACTTAACAGGAATTTATTTTCTCTGAATTCTGGAGGCTGGAAGTCTGAGATTAGGGTGTTGGCAGAATTAGTATCTTCTGAGGCCTCTCTCATTGGTTTGCAGGTGGCCAACTAAACTCTATCTTCACATGGTCTTTTTTTTTGGCATATATGTGTCTGGATCTTAATCTCTTTCTAGAGACACTAGTCTTAATTGGATTAGGGCCTGCGCTAGCTATATCTGTTTAATTTAATTACCTTTTTTACATATCACCTAAATATAGTCACATTTGAGGTACTGGGTATTACTGTGGGGGATATAATTCAACCGTAACATGTTCCTTGTTCTGTACAAAATTTTTTTATCCCTCTAATTTCCCTAAAGATGTACCCCTTCTTTTAGCCAAATTAATTCAGATATTGAAATTAATATGATGGTGTATCTTCTTTCCGTTTATGCAATACTGGTATTTAAAATTCATATCCTACAATGCTTTTTGTGTCTCGTGGTCTTTGTTATGCCCAGATTTTGAGATCCCCAAATACCACCAGGGAGCCGAGTCCGATGCAAAAGCAAAAGAGCCCTTTATTCAAGCTAGCTTGAGCTCTCCCTCACACTCACCGACACAGCGGCATGGTTTAGAGAAAGAGAGCTCAAGCTAGCTTGAATAAAGGGCTCTTTTGCTTTTGCATCGGACTCGGCTCC
>CM052799.1:181607706-181658158 GCA_028533885.1 Nasua narica | reverse complement strand
CTCGCTCTCTTTCTCTACACCACGCCGCTGTGTCGGTGAGTGTGAGGGAGAGCTCAAGCTAGCTTGAATAAAGGGCTCTTTTGCTTTTGCATCGGACTCGGCTCCCTGGTGGTATTTGGGGATCTCAAAATCTGGGCATAACAGTCTTTTCTCTCAAAATGAATTATAACAATATTAAATGTCAAGACCAGCGTTCAGGAAATTGGAGTATGATGAATATATAACCACTGCGTGAGAACGTTGAACATATTGATCACCACTTATTTTGACCATGAAGGATGTTCATACTATTTTCTGCTATTACAAATGACCTAATGAATATACTTACACAGACATACTTTTGAGTGTACTTAATTATCCTATAAGATTAATTCTTAGGATGGCACATTACTATTTCTAAGAATACGAACATTTCTAAGGCATTTAAAATATTCCTCCAAAATTGCTTTTCAGAATGAAGTTATTATACATATCACACCACAGTAAATTACTAGTTACAAAAATAAATAAGCATTTTTTCATAGTGACATGCAAAACGGGGTGTTTATTGTTCAAATAGCATTTCATCATTTAACTTGATAACACTTTGGCTTTTTATTTAGTTTTTCAATCTATAAATATCCTTTGCCAATTTTTCCATTGATATGTTTATCTAACTGATCTATACAAAGTTACCATAAAGGTCAATTTGAAAATTGATTATATGGCTTGTCCACACTTTCATTTCAGTAATGAAAATTATTATCCCCTTGATAATATCCATTGAATTATCCATAGTTTATTTTATAGGAGAAGGCACCATAGAATTTTTGAAGCACTTTCTATAAAAAAGAAGAATTGCCTACATTTACAGAGTCCATGTACCTATTTTGTACATATTTCTGCATGAGACAAAGTTCAGGATAGTTCAGTTAAGTCTTTATCCCCTTTATTTACTATATAATAGAAAATAAATTCTCTCTCCCTCTGCTGCTCACCCTGTTTGTGCTCTCTCTCTCTCTCTTTATCAAATAAGTAAATAAAATAAATGGTGTTAGGAAAATTGGACAGCCATTTGCAGAAGAATGAAACTGGACCACTTCCTTACACCACACACAAAAATAGACTCAAAATAGATGAAAGATCTCAACATGAGACAGGAATCCACCAAAGTCCTTGAGAGGAACACAGGCAGCAACCTCATTGACCTCAGCTGCAGCAACTTCTTCCTAGAATCATCGCTAAAGGCAAGGGAAGCAAGGGTAAAATGAAGTACTGGGACATTATCAAGATCAAAAACTTTTGCACAACAAAGGAAATAGTCAACAAAACCAAAAGACAACTGACAGAATGGGAGAAGATATTCACAAATGACATATCAGATAGGGCTAGTATCCAAAATCTATAAAGAACTTATCAAACTTTATTGGAACAAATAATCCAATCAAGAACTGAACAGAAGACATGAACAGACATTTCTGCAAAGACATCCAAATGGCCAAAAAACACATGAAAAAGTCCTCAACATCACTCAGCATCAGGGAAATACAAATCAAAACCACAGTGAGATACGACCTCACACCAGTGAGAATGGCTAAAATTAACAAGTCAGGAAATGACAGATGTTGGCGAAGATGCAGAAAAAGGGGAACTTTTTCTGTCCCACTAACTACACTGTTAGTGGGAATGCAAACTGGTGCAGCCACTCTGGAAAACAGGACGGAGGTTCCTCAGTAAGTTGAAAATAGAGCTACCCTCTGACCCAGCAATCACAGTACTGGCTATTTACCCCAAAGATACAAATGCAAATGTAGTGATCTGAAGGGGCACATGCACCCCAATGTATATAGCAGCAATGTCCACAGCAGCCAAACTATGGAAAGAGCCTAGATGTCCATCAACAGATGAATGGATAAAGAAGATGTGGTATGTACACACATACACACACACACACACACACACACACACACACACACACACACAATGGAATACTATGCAGCCATCAAAAGAATGGAATCTTGTCATTTGCAATGATATGGATGGAACCAGAGGGTATTATGCTAAGTGAAATAAGTCAATAAGAGAAAGACAATTACCATATGATCTCTCTGATCTGAGGAATTTGAGAGGCAGAGTTGGAGGTCGTGGGGGGGAAGGGAGGGGAAAAATGAAACAAGATGGGACCAGGGAGGGAGACAAGCCATAAGAGACTCTTAATCTCATGAAACAAATTGAGGGAAGCTGGAGGAAAGGTGGGTGGGAGGGATAGGGTGGCTGGGTTATGGATATTGGGGAAGGTATGTGCTATTGTGAATGCTGTGAAATGTGTAAGCCTGATGATTCGTAGCCCTGTACCCCTGGGGCAAATAATACATTATATGTTAATTAAAAAAAAAAGAAAGAAAAAAGAAATTAAAAAAAAAAAAGTGGGACAGGCACCTGGGTGGCTCCCTCAGTCAGTAAAGCATCTGCCTTCAGCTCAGGTCATGATCTCAATGTCCTGGGATGGAGCCCAGCATTGGGCTACCTGCTCAGCAAAGAGCCACATCTCTTTCTCCCTCTGCTGCTTCCTATGCTTGTGCTTTCTCTCACTTTGTGTCCATATCAAATAAATACATAAAATATTTTAAAAAATAAAAAGAAAATAAATGTTATATCATCATTTCATTTTTTTTCTTGCTTTAAATCAGGGAACTCTACATTCATTTTAAGAAAGATAGAGAAAATGAGTTGCTTTATTTTCATCCTCTTAAGTGAGAGTAGGTCCACTTAACTGCTGACGTGGGAAACCCCTTTATGGGAGTTTGGGAGTCATGGCTACATAGTATCAGGACAAGGGAAATATAGAAAGATTAGCTAGATGCAATAAGAATATATATCCTAAGGAAAAGGAAAAAGATGTGTGGCAAGGGCTGGAGGCCATAAGAAATATATAGAAATATTGATGGAGGTAAGATACTTAGGGAAGGAGGTGATGGTCCTTAATATTGGAAAGGTTATTGTTCAGAAAGGTCAAGCTTACACTAAATGACTGCTTTGACTATTTTGTTTTGTTTCTTAAATTTCACATATTAGTGAAGTTATACGGTATTTGTCTTTCTCTGACTGACCTGTTTTGCTTAGCACAATACACTCTAGTTCCATCAATGTAGTTGCAAATAACAAGATTTCATTGTTTTTGATGGCTGAGTGATATTCCATTGTATTTATCTACCACATCTTTATCTATTCATCAGAACCAAAAACAGATTAACATTGGGGAAAGGAAGGAAAAATAAAATAAGATGAAAATAGAGAGGGAGGCAAACCGTAAGAGATGCTAAACTCTAGGAAACAAACTGAGAGTTGCTGGAGGGCAGGTGGGGGTGTAGGAATAATTGGGTGACGGACATTAAGGAGGACACTTGATGTAATGAGCTTCTGGGTGTTGTATGCAACCGATGATTCACTGAATTCTACCTCTGAAACTAGTAAAAAAATCCATAACTGCTAATACAAATCATCAGTAAAAATTAAAGAAAGGTAGGAATTGATTTAATATAAGATGATCCTTCTAAAATTAGAGCTTTTAAAATAACAAAGTGTAGAGGTTTCCTTCCTGTGTAATGAAACATCTATCACCAAAATCATTCAAGCTGTAGCTATATGATGGTCCTTCAGTGATAATTTAGAAGGTTTACTTTAATCCATAGCAATGGCTAAAATCAGGATAAATGGCTATTAAGATCATTTGCAGTTCATTGATTCTCAGTTCATCCTCAGATAATTTGGCCGTGTTTTCCTCTGGTTTCACGGAAAATAACAGGAAACATTTTATTTATTACAATATATTAAAATATGGAAATTTTGCCAAAGGAAAAATTATAATATGATTAAATGAGTGTCCTTCTTTATAATCACGAAAATCTTGGGAACATGTTTTGTTAAATCTGATGATAATGATTTAACTGGCGATAAGGCAATTATATTAAGTTCAAAGGAAGAAATAAAACTGTCTTTTGTTAAATGTTTGGAGCATGTTTTAATGATGATATTTTATCACAAATTATATACATAAATAATACGGTGAAAAAATGGATAATATTGCATCTTTGTGTGGCTCCAAGAAAAACTAATTGTTACAAAAAGAATGTATCGTAAATATTAAATCATTTCACTTTGTTTTCTCCAAACCCCATGTTCCCTTAAGCTTTCCACATGCAGAATAAAGCCATGAGTCCTAAATATTCCAGGATAACAGGGAGCGAGTAACAGATTCCTTTAACAAGGAAACTACTGAGAAACAATTAGGCTTGAAAATCCAGGTATAGTAGATAAAGGCTTTTCCTAATTTCCCTTGAAATATCAAGAAGCAAGCCTAGAAGTTATAGGTTGTGTGTGTATTGCCGTTTTTCTCAGTACAAGGAACATACTGTTTCCATAGTGATATTAAAAATAATTTTGTTGGGGCACCTGGATGGCACAGTCAGCTGTGCAGCCAACTTTTGGTTTCAGCTTAGGTCATCATTTCAGGGTTAGCTCAGGGTTCTGTGCTCATCACGGAATCTGCTTTAGATTCTCATCTTTCTAGTCCTCTGTCCCTCCTGCTTATGCTCTCTCAGTCTCAAAAATAAATAAGTGTTTAAAAAATAATAATTTTGCAGAATGACTTTTATATTGGTAGAAAATTATAGACAGCAATAATATTGCAACAAAAATAGAAAAAAATGTGTCAATATTCAGATTAATATAAGAAAAAATTTTTATTAACATATAATGTATTATTTGCTTCAGGGATATAGGTCTATGAATCATCAAGTTTACACATTTCACAATACTCACCATAGCACATACCCTCCCCTGTGTCCATCACCCAGCCACCCTATCCCTCCCACCCACCTCCCCTCCAGCAACCCTCAATTTGTTTCATGAGATTAAGAGTTTCTTATGGTTTGTCTCCCTCTCCGGTCCTATCTTGTTTCATTTTCCCCCCTTCCCCCACGACCCCCAACCCTATCTCTCAAATTCCTCAGATCAGAGAGAACATATGATAATTGTCTTTCTCTTATTGACTTATTTCACTTAGCATAATACCCTCTGGTTCCATCCAGGTCATTGCAAATGGCAAGATTCCATTTCTTTTGATGGCTACATAGTATTCCTTTGTGTGTGTGTGTGTGTGTGTGTGTGTGTGTGTGTGTGTATATATATATATAGCACATCTTCTTTATCCGTTCATCTGTTAATGGACATCTAGGCTCTTTCCATAGTTTGGCTACTGTGGACATTGCTGCTATAAACATTGGGGTGCACGTGCCCCTTCAGATCACTACATTTGCATTTGTATCTTTGGGGTAAATAGCCAGTAGTGTGATTGCTAGGTCAGAGGGTAGCTCTATTTTCAACTTACTGAGGAATCTCCGTCCTGTTTTCCAGAGTGGCTGCACCAGCTTGCATTCCCACTAACAGTGTAGGAGGGTTCCCCTTTTTCTGCATCCTCGCCAACATCTGTCATTTCCTGACTTGTTAATTTTAGCCATTCTCACTGGTGTGAGGTGGTATCTCACCATGGTTTTGGAAACAGTCAAGAAAACCAAAAGATAACCGACAGAATGGGAGGAGGTATTTTTTTTTTAACACTACTGTTATAATCTAGTAATGATTCTGTTCATTTAAGTAAATGTTCAACATTTACTATTGATGTAGTACTACTATTTAAAATTGCATTTTTGGTTTGGTGCTTGCTGGTGGTGGCCACATGGCTGTGTGCTAGAGGCATGGGCATTGGTGGCTGCTGCCTTTGGGCTGGGATGGACCATCCTCTTAGAGGAGGCTGAGGAGCTGAGCCAGAGCCATGGCCAGTACAGTGGTAGCGGCCAGACTGAACCTCGTTTCTGCAGGATTTGCAGGATGTTACATTTTGCCAGCCATGAAACACATGGAGCCTCAAGTAAAACAAGTTTTTCAGGGGCGCCTGGGTGGCTCAGTGGTTTGGGGCCTCTGCCTTCGGCTCGGGTCGTGGTCCCGGGGTCCTGGGGTTGAGCCCCGCATCGGGCTTTCTGCTCAGCGGGGAGCCTGCTTCTCCCTCTCTCTCTGCCTGCCTCTGCCTACTTGTGATCTCTCTCTCTGTGTCAAGTAGATAGATAGAATCTTTAAAAAAAAAAAAAAAACAAGTTTTTCAAAGCCCATCAAAATCTGCCTCAGTGGTGGTTATTATAGAGATGGGTTGGAATCCCAAATGACAAAATGAGAAGTGATATTAATATTAGGTTTAAGCCCCGCTGCCAATGAAGGAAAAATATGAGATGCTCATTGACAGATTATGCTTTTAAGTCATCTGGATGAGGGAGGATCTCCTTGCACAGTAGCCAAAACCAATGAAGCTAAAGATTTACTAGATGATCAGGCTAAAAAAATGAAGTAAGTGTGTGATGAATTTTAAGTTCTTGTTAGTTTATGTATAAAAGTGCCAGTTTTTTTAGTAATAAAATGCCTCAAAGCTAAGAAAAAATTCCATTTTTAAAACTAAATGTTTATTTCTTGCTGTGGCATGGGAAGGTGTTAATTTGACAGATTCAAGGCCCCAAATTTTCACTTGAGTGCGGAAGAGCTTTACAACTCAATTATTTTCTTAAAATCAATTACGAAGTTTTTCTAAGCCAAACTTCTCCTCCAGGCTTTATCTGAGCATCTTCTCCACTTCAAATTTCATGGCAACACTACAGTTTATAGAAATGTGTAGCTAAAATAACTTAGATATGAGCTGGGCTACCTAGAAATAGAGAAATCTTGGAAGAGGAAAAAATATGTGCAGATATAAGGCGATGTGAACAAAGGTAAGTGTGTGCATTCCCAAACTGTTTCATGAGAGTGATTAGGTTGGGACCCAAGCTGCAAGAGCCTTGGTAGGAAACAAGTTTACTGCTGAATGAAATAATAAAAATAGAACTATTATAATACTATTGTAACAAATGGTACTAATGTAAGTTGAAGTTTTTCCTCCTCTGTTTTCTGTTCTTCTTCCTCTTTCTTTTTTTGATAAGAATTACCAGTGTTTTACACTTTGCTTAATATTGGTATTATTTAATATTTAAAGAATTTATATGCTACAACAATATATTTTCTTTGGAGGAAGTTTTTTTGATAAATTCAATTGAGTTAATGCAGAAATAGATATAGAGCTTTCAGTTCTTTTTTTTTTAATTCTTTCTTTTTTTTCCCAAATTTTTATTTAAATTCCAGGTGGTTAACACACAATGCAGTATTAGTTTCAGGTGTACAATTTAGTGACTCATCGCCTACCTATAATGCCTAGTGCTTACCATTTATGTCATGTTGATATGTTTTATTTTTCAAAGAATTGTCCTTATCATTGAAGTCTTTGTGGTTGTTGAAATGAAGTTGTTCATATATTCTACTATTACATGTATATTCTTAATAAGATTTGTAAAGAGATCCCTGCTATAACTCCTGATATTAGAAATTTTGTATTTCCTAACTTGCTTTTTCCTTGACCAGTCCTGCTAGTCGTTTATCAATTAATTGATCTTTATTTTTTCAATTCAATTTATTTTATTTTTATTATGTTCAATTAGCCAGCATATAGTACATCATTAGTTTTTGATGTAGTGTTCAATGATTCATTAGTTGAGTATAACACCCAGTGTTCATCACACTTGCCCTCCTTAATATCAATCACCAGGTTACCCCATCCCCACCCCACTCTCTTCTGTAACCGTTTGGTTCCTAGAGTCCAGAGTCTCTCACGGTTTGTCTCCCTTTCTGATTTCTTCCCATTCAGTTTTCCCTCCCTTCCCCTGTGGTCCTCTGCGCTATTCCTTATGTTCCACATATGAGTGAAACCATATGATAATTGTCTTTCTCTGCTTGACTTATTTCACTTAGCATAATCTCTCCAATTCCATCCCTGTCAGTGCAAATGGTAGATATTCATCCTTTCTGATGGCTGAGTAATATTCCATTGTATATATAGACCACGTCTTCCTTATCCACATTCTCACCAACACTTGTTATTTCCTGTCTTATTACTTTTTGCCATTTTAGCTGGTATAAGGTGATAGCTCATTGTGGTTTTGATTTGTATTTCCGTGATGGCTAGTGATGTTTTAAAAACCAGACAACTTTTATGTTTCTTAATTTGTCTGTTTTTTGCTTATTTAGAAAATAAATGCGTGTATTTTTAATATCTGCTATCTTTATTATTTCCTTCCTTTAGTTAATTTGCATATAAATGACTTTTTCTAAGTGTAGAAGATGGAAAATTCTATCATTAATTTTTAACTTTCTTCTTTTCTTAAAACATTTATAGCTATATATTTCCACTTCAGCACCATCTTAGCTACATTGCACACATTTTGATAAGATGTGTTGTGATTATAATTAAATTCAAACACTTGTGGGGAGCACAGAATATTTATAGAGAAGTTGAATCACTATGTTGTACACCTGAAAACGAATGTGACATTGTATGTCAACTATACTCAATTAAAAAAAAAACAGAAATAAATTCAAAACCTTTTGTAAAATGCTTGTGATTTCTTGTTTTATCATATCAATTGTTTGGAGGTATGTGTCTTAATTTCCAAAATTTTGGGACTATTATGGCTAACAATGTGATTGATTTCAAATTTAATTTCCTGGTGGTTGTCAAAAACTACTCTATATGACTTCAGTCTTTTGCATAAGTTATTGCAATGGGCCATCTTTCACTTACCACAAGAGAATTGCAATTACGAATGCACCACTTCATGTGAAATGTGAGAACCTTAAAATAATGTTATTTATGCATCTCCATTGTACATATTAATGTTGTGACAGATTTTCAGTCCACATATTTTATAAATCTCAAATATCAATGCTGTTATTTTAGCAGTAAGCCATCACATTGTTTTAAAGACATTAAGAAAAAAAAATTGTATAGTCTTATTTCTGATGATCTTCATTCCTTCCTATAGATCTGTATTTCTATCTGGTGTCATTTCACTGCAGCCTAAAGAATTCCTTTTAGCATTTCTTCTACTATAGGACTTGAGAAATGCATCTCTTGGTTTTTGTTTGCCTAATAATATATTTATATGACTTGTTTTTTCGTCTGGATGTAGGAATTTGAGTGGAAAATTTGTTCTCATTTTCATTAATTTAAAGACCATTAAAATCTTCCTACCTTCACTGATTCTATCGGCAGTCAGCCATTACATCTATCTTTGTTCCCTGAAAAATGCTATCTTTTTTCCCTCTGGAAAATATATATATTTATCTTTGGTTTTTATCAGTTTGACTGTGATCTAAGTATAGCTTTTATTGTTCTTATCTTGGTGTTTGTTAAACTTCTCGTGTCGACAGGTTAGTGTTTTTCTCCAAATCCAAAATATTTTTGGCTGTTATATCTTTAAAATTTTTCTCTCTTTATTTTCTCTTTTTCCTCTTTCTGGGAATCTAATTACATGTATACCAGACATGTTGATATTGTCTCATAAATCCCTGAGGTTATATTTAAAAATTTTTTTTCTTGATTTTTTTAAGATTGAGTCATTTCTCTTGAAGTTCTTTAAATTCATCAACACTGCTTCTGCCATCTCCAATCTGTTGTAAAGTTCATCCGATATATTTTTAATGGACTTTGCTTTTTAAATCAGTTTTAGACTTGAAAAAATAAATTGAAAATACAGGACAGAGAGTTCCCTTTCAACTTTTCACACATTTTATCTTATTGTTTACATATTAGATTAGTATGGTTACAAGTAATTAGTATGTTACAATTAATGAACAAATATCAATCTATTGTTATTGACTAAAATCAATAGTTTATTCAGATTTCCTTAGTTTTCACCTAATATTCTTTTCCTGTTCAGGATCTTTTTCTGTTCAGGATCTCATCCAGGGCACTGTAATATGTGTAACTGTCATGTGTTCTTAAGCTTCTCTGGGCTATGACAGTTTCTCAGACTTTACCTTGTTTTTGTTGGCTTTGATGGTTTTGTGGATTCTTGGTTAGCTTTACTGAAAGATGCCCGGCTACTAGAATTTACATAATGCTTTCTTACAAATAGATTGGGGTTATGGATTTGAGGGAGGAAAATTTCAGAAATAAAATATTATTTTTATCATATATCAAAACTACATGATAGAAAATGATTTATGAGTTTTGATGTAGACCTCAGTCACCTAGCACCTGCCTGAAGTAGCATTTGCCATAATTCACTGTAAAAAGTTACACTTTGTCTCCATTTACACACTGATTATTTGAGAAAAATCTCTGCGCGCAGCCACACAGAGAGTTATGCTCTTCTTTTAGGGTGGAGTATCCACATAAACTATTTGGAATTCTTCTTCATGAGAGATTTCTTACTTTTTTCCCATGTGCTTACTGAATCATTTATTCATAACAGCTTGGACTCATGGATATGTATTTCATACTTTAGGTTGTAATCTAATACTGCTTAATTTATTTTATTGCCCAAATTGTTCCAACTTTAGATATTAGAAGCTCTTTCAGTTAATTATCCAATATATTTCCTTTTTCATTGTGTATACTGTCCTTTTCTTTGAGGTTTTTTGAGGTTTTTTGATTCTCCTTGAGATCTTCTCTTTATTAAATAATTATGACCAATACTTCCTTTATATCTTGACATATTTATATAATAGTTGCTTTGAATTGCCTGTCATCTAATTCTAACATGGACAACATCTCAGGGTTCTTTTGTATTGATTGACTTGTGTCTGGGCTTTGTGTCACTTTTTCCTCATTCTTTGCAAGTCCAGATTTTTTTTTTTGCGTAAATAATACTGCTATTAATATTTTTAGAGACTCTGGATTACGTTATTTATCTATGAAGAATGTTACTATGGTTTGGTAATTCAAGTACTGAGTCACCAGTAAGAGACTTGTCACTTTTCTTCTGGAGACTTTGTTTTATATTTTTGTATGTTATATCTTCTTCAAGTTTACTGCAGATCTCTTAATTCTGGAATATAGCATTTTTCTATCATATGACCCTCCTGGGATTTTAACCAAAAGATTGAGATTTATCCAAGATCTTCTTACTTAGTAGGGCTCATACTTGAAACTTTATCGCCTTCAGTGGGCAATAAAATAAATTTTTTACTGTATTTTCACTTTCTAGTTTGGGTTATCACCAATTTATTTGATTATTATTGGATTCCCTGTACATATTCAGTCCAGGGTCAGTCAAGAAGTTGGAAAGTGTTCACATACAGGTTTTACAAAGAGCTCTTCTCTTCTCTTCTGTGACTAATAAGAGCTCTTCTCTTCTGTGACTAACTTCCTTTCTGGATTTCTTCCTTCAGTTTCAAGTCATTCTAGTCCCACACCTGTCCCCGATACTTCAAACTAAAATAATAGTACTTGGTTCTGTGTAGACTTTGGGGTCCCTCAGGGAGAAAATATATAAATGGTGATCTCACTACTGCCATTCTCTTTTTCAAGGGCCAAACTTCATCCAGCTTTTGGCCACTCTTGTTTTGTCTCCAGGGCCTTCAAATATCTATTTGTTATATTTGTTTAGAGTTTTAAACTTATCTGCCTCAGGAGTAACCTGATACAGGTTACCCTGAAATTTCTGAAATTAGAACCATCATTTGGTTGCTTTTTCAATGATATTCAGAAATACCTTCTAAAAACCTGAGATACAGTGTGCAAGTGAACAATTAACTTTAGTCATAGAGTCATAGAGGTTAATAGTAACAAATACAGAGTTTTTGCAAGGAAATAAAATATTATGGGTGAGAACTTCCCATGTATATTTTGCAGAGGGCATGAAAGAGATGCTGGCAGATTTCATAGCTTTTCTATTGGGTTTATTCTCTTTAACAAAATATACATGATTTTCTGTTTTTATTTAAAATTACCAACTTCACTACCTTTGGCTGATGTAAGGGCTTCAGTATGTAAAGTGCTGTGGGTGAGGAGAGAAAAAAAATTGACACATGGATTTGAATCATTGATCTATTCATTGCTAGTTAACATTATAGCCTCAGAAAACTTTTAATCTCTTTGAGCTTTCATTCACAGCTAGGAACAGGAAAAATACTATTAATGACATAGTTTTGAACAGAAGACTCAATCCTGGAATATAATTGTTACCCTACAGCTGGTCCTATTGCCAAACATATGCATGTTACTTTCTTCTAAGCCTACTTTAAGTCACGGAAAGAATTGAAAACTTTTTGGTTTTTAATTTATATGATTAATTCCAAAGAAGTCTGACAAGCAATGTACTTACTGCCCATATTGTTAGTCTTGCTGATAAATGCTTTAGAACTAGGGAGACTTAATCCTATATCTGGGTCTCTGCCAGCTGCTGAGGAAGCAGGAAAAAAAGTCCAGCTCCCAAATTGGGAGGTTATCAAGTACGAGGCTCAGTGTCAGTGTCTACCATTTGGTGGGGAGGAAGGAGTTGGATAAAGAAAAGTCTGGGCTGATAATAGATATTGAAAATGATTCAAAATTTAATAAACATGTAGCTTGGTTTTGCATTTTTGTTGGAAATTCTAATTTAGGTTGTTATTAAACAATGATTTTTTTAACTGAGGCTCACATACCAGAATTACTGAGACTATATCCTGAAGTAACCCCATTATCTGCCTTTGGTGAAAAAGTAAAATCTAATAAATAAGAAAAAAATCTGGATATGAAAGTCACTTAGGATATGATACAGTCATGGAAGACAAAATAATGTGGAATCCTCAGGAAATTCTACGGTAAAGCAACAATTCAAAACTATTATTTGATAAATTTACTAGAAACAGTGTGCATTAACATATTAATATTCCACATGAGTTTATTTACCTTTTTTTAAAAAAAAGATTTTATTTATTTATTTGACACAGAGAGAGAGAGATCCCAAGTAGGCAGAGAGGCAGGCAGAGAGAGGGGGAAACAGGCTCCCTGCTCAGCAGAGAGCCAGAGGCTGGGCTTGATCCCAGGGCTCTGAGATCATGACCTGAGCTGAAGGCAGAGGCTTTAACCCACTGAGCCACCCAGGCACCCTAAGTTTATTTTCCATATCTACACATTCACTTATTTAAATAGAGTTAGACTCATATATCTTGTGCTGTTTTTTTTTTTTGTTGTTGTTGATGTTTTAGTTTTTGCTGCCATTTGAATATACCAAAGATAAAAATTCTGTATTATCTTATAAGGAATTTGACATACATTTCTTGGTTCAAAATATCCCCAAATTAGGAGAAGCCTGCTACTCTATTTAAAAACATTTACCTAAAAAAAAAGTCTTAAAAAAAATTCTCACAATCACTGAAAGAAGATATTTAATGGAAAAAAAAGGGAAAGTCAATATCCCAATATAAGTAAATGAGGATGAGGTTCATCACAAGCTTGATTGTTATGGAATAGCAATCTTTACCAGAATGCTGGAAATATAGAAGAAGGTCAATGAATATTTACAAAATGAAAAAAAAATGAATGAATGAATGAAATATGCATGATTTCTTCATGACAGAATTCTAAGTGTTAATTGATGGAAAATTAATTCCTACCTATTTCTCTGTATTATATTTCTACTCTTTCTCTATGTTGGCAAAAAAAGAAACTATGACTATTGCTCTAAAAGCAAAGCTGCCAGATATTAGATCTTAAATTGAAAACACACCAATCTGGAGATGAGCTTATGCAGATTTGCATGGTAATACAAACAGACATGATGGTGTATTCTATCTCAGAGGACAAGAGAGTTGAGAAAGAAAAGAGGTGGGAAATATATTTTATTTTCCCAAGCCTGGAATAAACCCTACAGAGAAAAGGGAAGCAGATATTTGAGCCTATGCTATTGTCTGAGGGACATTGGATAAAGTATGAATCTGTTTGCTCACCATTGCTTGCAGCCATTTTAGGATTGTTTGAATTAACAGACTGATAGATGTGTAGTAAACCAGAAATTGTATGATTTTTGTACAGTTCTTTCTTCCCCCTCACATGGTTCATTGTCAGTGCAGAAAATTCTTTACTTCATTAATGTTGGTGAATTGAGAGAGGAGAAGGATCCAAGAAAGTCACAAAGTAAGCTGAGGCAACCTTGAGGGGATCTCCAAGGCAGGATCTCCAACTCTTTCAGAGTTGCATCCAGGGATGAAGAATGCAAGCCAAGATGGTAATCAGAAGAGAGAGCGTTAGAGCAGTATATGTATCTCTTATAATTCTAAAGTAGGTTGAAAACTTCCATACTACCCAGAAATGTGGAGTAATAAACATAGGCTATTCCTACCTCTCACTCCTCTTTCTCAAAAAGGAATGGTATACAGACAATGTCTGTGTGAGACTGGGAATTAGAACTTGTTTCTGAATTTGAATAACTTTCTGTGTTCTTTCTGTTTTAGTCATGTCTGTCTAGTATCTTCTTCCTCATTTCAAAAAGATTACCATTGCTGGCTCTGAATTTTTGGGCAGGTAAATAATATCCAGTGGTGTTGTACAGTTGGAAGTCCAGTTTAGCCTAGAGTCATGCTTATTTCTCCAATAAGTTTTATCTATAAGTAAAGATAATATTTTTATCTTCCTCCTTTTTGACTCATTTTCACTTCCAAATTGGATTTGAAATTAAAAGTGGGTTGAAAGAGAGGATGATTGAATCTGACCTTTATATTGTCATGTTTATCTACTTTTTTACCTTGATTTTTGCCATACTTTATTGGATGTGGAGTGTACTTTACCACACCATTTCAGCTGTCCTTGGCCATATGACTATTTTGGTGAGTGAATAGAAGAGGATGAGATAGTGAGCCAGTGAGAAGACCTTAAGGGCTATCATGTATTTCTTATTCTCATCCTGGATTTCTGCCATCCACTATGAGAAGAGCAGATCCCAGTGAGCTCCTGGGCCCTGGCCCCCATTGGAACACACTTGAACTCACCATACCTCCTATAGCTGGGGTGCCCTGGTTGACCCTACACATCCATGAGAAAAATAAATGTTTGTGTTATTTTAAGTTGGTAAGAATATAGGGTTGTTCATGATGCAATTAATACTCCTACAAAGAGCCTGGAACCTCAGAGGTGATGCCAAGGAGTTGCCAGGGAACCAAATGTGTACTAACAAGTGAGTTCCCGTATTGTTCCGGCCAAAAAGCAAAAGGGAACAAGAAGCAGGCCTCTCCCTTCCCACCACCAGTGGATGAACAATCACCTAGAAGAACTTGTCATTTTTTTGGCAGTCTGGAGACTTGTAAACCTTCAGGGTTGGGGCAGAACTGGGAGAGGTAAAAGATAGATTAACATGGAGTTGTGAGCCGGGCTGCCAGACAATTCTGATTTGATCTAGGAATTCACAGAAAAGGACAAATGGAAGAACCATAATGAGCTAGTTTAAGGAATTCCTATTAAGCAAACAGAGGCCTAAGTCAGAAATTAAGTTCAGATCCAGAAATAAAGAAAATACATTACTTTGACACACCTAAATAATAAACTATGAATCATATGCCCAGCACATTTTTAAGCAAATAATAATATCTCAAGTTTCATAGTCTTTAGATGTCCCAAAGAAAGGATTTCCTAAAGTCACTTACAAGGAAAAGAATTTAAGGCCAACTACCATGGCCATAGCTTACTGATTTCCAGTGGTAAGTGCTTCTGTGACCTATTCCATGTCAGTTTACATGCTCAGCTATCTTTGTCTTCTTGGTGTAGAGATCAACTGCCATCTTTCAGTGAGTCTGGGTATACTCAGCTCTTTTGAGGATCTCAGATATTATCAGGAAATACCAAATAATATTGTTCCCATTGATCTGGTCAGTGATCATATTTCTTTTAAATAAATTTATAGATTTAGGAGCCACACTTACATAGAGATTTTTTAATTTCCTTTTCGAGATGTAGTCCCTTTCTGTGCAGTTTTGTCAGGGAAACATTTTCCTAATGATATAGAAGGTAGACCTTCTTAAATATTGCCATGTTGACAATGGGCTATGGGCTGACTGTGTCCTCCTAAAATTCTTGTGTTAAAATCCTAATGCCCAATATGATGGTATTGGAAGATCTCGTCTGTGGGACACTCTGCCATTATGAACAGATTAAAGTCTTATAAGAGGATTCAGAGGCTTAGCCCCTTCCTCCATGTGAGGACACAGCAATAAGGCACCAGTTATGAACCAAGAAGAGTCTGCACCAGAGTACAACCATGCTGGTAAATTGATTTTAAACTTCGCAGACTCCAGAACTATTAGAAATAAATTTCTGTTGTTTATAAGCTACCCAGGCTGTGACATTTTGTTATAATAGCCTAAACTGACTAAGATATTGACACAGTCCCATTCTTTGGAGTTCATGTCTCCTTGTTTTTTTTGGTGAGATGTCATGTCACTGATCAATCCTATTTTCAATTCAATGACCTACATTTTATCTCACCTCTTTTACTCTCTGTTTAAAGAAGAAAAAATAAGCTCTCCTTCCCCAGATGAATCACATTTAAGCCTCTGGGCATCCGAAAACAATATAAATAATAGTCAATTTACTCCCATGAGGCACAGGGGCTCATTAAGAAAATTAGGAACACACACATGAAACAATCTCAACAGTCACCATATGCTATGTTGGCAAAATTAAGCCTATTTATCATTCTATCATCAGTATAATCTAAAATATTAAGCAGATCAAGCATTTTTGAATTTCACAAGCTAAGGAGAAAAGAGAACATGAAGTACTTAATAGAGCATAATTGGAAATTTCTATTTCCAGGCAAACCTTGAAGGTATTGCCACCATGGGCTGAAATGCTTAAGTTGTTGCAACACTCATTTTACATGTCAGTGTGTCTGAACAATGTCATTGCCAACTCCATCCCTCTAGGAATCCACCTAGGTGTTGGCTCCGGTAACTTCAGAAGAAAAGTCTGTCAGCACTGCTGACTGAGCAGATGAGGACAAATAAATATTCAAACTTTGCTCCCTGCATGTGACACTTGAGTTGTGAAATCAATGTCCACATTTCAAAAACATCAACCAAACTTACTTCTTTTACTTCAAAGAGGAAGCCATCTAAAAACACTCTTTTCTTGGCTATTTAAGGTTTTGAAGAAGAGAAAGGAGAAAATTTCAGGACTATGAAATTATAATTTTCTTGTTCTTAATGGAAATGCAAGGTAGTCAAATGAAAATCCTGAAGATCCGTCATCAAGTGTCAAAATGTGTCTATAATAAACATATTAAGGTTTTAGAAGAAAATACAGTTTTGTTTATAGACCTTCCACTGTTGTACTTTTCATTAAGTTCATTAAGCTCAAAATACTTTGCTCAATACTATGGAGCATTTTTAATAATCTTTTTTTCAGGTTTCTGTTAAAAACATTTTCATGAGTTGATCCAAAAAAATGAAATCTTGCCATTTACAATGACATGGATGGAACTAGAGAGTATTATGCTAAGCAATATAAGTAAATCAGAGAAAGACAATCATCATATGATCTCATTGATATGAGGAATTTGAGAAACAAGACAGAGGATCATTGGGGAAGGGAGGGAAAATGAAACAAGATGAAACCAGAGAGGGAGACAAACCATAAGAGACTCTAAATTTCAGGAAACAAACTGAGGGTTGCTGGAGTGGAGAGGGATGGGGGGGATGTGGTGGCTGGGTGATGGACATTGGGGAGGGTATGTGCTATGGTAAGTGCTGTGAATTTTGTAAGACTGATGAATCACAAACCTGTACTCCTGAAACAAATAATACATTATATGTTAATAAAAATAATAAAATAAAATCAAGATAAAAAATTTGATGAGTTGAAAAGGCATGTAATGTGTAGTCTATAATGTGTAATATGGCATTCTGAAAAGCACCAACAATGCCAATTACATAAGCATAGCTAATTAAGATATAAAGAATCTTAGATGCAGCAGAAAATAAGTCAGGATGTTCAAGAAGTCAGATCCATCTGACTTTCTTATGCTTGGAGTGTTTGGAATACAGTCTTTAATTTCAGGCAGAGTTAAAAAAAAAGTTTAAAGGCCCGGACTACATACCCCTTTTCTCCAACACTTCCCATTCATGACTTTAGAAAGAGCAAGTTTAGTGGGTTCCCATGTGTGACAGAAACTGCAGGTATGCATGTGCCTGAGAGACTATTAAAGGATAGAAAGGTGCAATTGACCTTGAAGATTATTTCATCTTCTCCTCTGGGTACTGATTCAAAGTGGCAACTGTCACAGAGCAAAGCCCACTAAAACTGTTTCTGCATCCATAGAATTTATGGAGGAAGAGAAATACAAAAGAAAGAGAAGAGAAAGGGGAAACCATCTATCAGGGGTATTTGCTGACTCTCCCCCACATCCTAATGCTTTAAACCACTGATTTTATTCTGATAGATCTGTGAAGCTATTTTTTCAACAATGGAAGACAAGGATTTCTTCTATCACCTTGTTACCTCCACAATAGGATTTGTCCACCTAGCTCAATTATATAAACTCAAAATAGCGTGTGTTCTGATATTTACAGCTGATAGGAATGCCTTTTGGATCCCTATAGAGACTTTCCAAGAGCTAGTAAACTATTATTACTGTCGCATAATTCCTCAGAAGATACATTTAAAGTAGTTATTGGGACACCTAGGTGACTCAGTGGGTTAAACCCCCTGCCTTGTCTCAAGTCATAATCTCAGGCTCCTGGGATTAAGCCCCTCATTGGGCTCTCTGCTCAGCAAGGAGCCTGCTTCCCCCTCTCTCTCTGCCTGACTCTCTGCCTACTTGTGATCTCTGTCTAAAATAAATAGAATCTTAAAAAAAAATTAAAGTAGTTATTGATGAAATAAGGAAAAATCTCTATGACCACCTGTGATCAACCCATCAGTCAACAGTACTGTCATTTAGGACATAGACACCGATGACAAAATCCACTTGAAAGAGCACAGGCTGAGAAAGTATTATTTTCTTAAACAGTTGATTAATTAACATTCACTCATTACTAAGTCCAAAACCATTAAAGAAATTTATAGAAATACATTTAATGCAATAAGTGAAAATAACATGTAAAATGAGTGTCTGTATGGAGTTGGTGACTATTTGATGTGGTCAGATATAGGAATTGGCCTTGATGGCTATTTATGTGTATTTTAGACTACCTGCATGAGCCACATGCCCAGTCCTCAGGGAAGCCTGAAGTGAAAACAATTATAAGTAGCCTGGGATGTACGTACCATTACAATATCCTCTTAACTATTTTTAATGAGTCAAATATAATAATTACACATTTGTAAAATTTACATATGCTAAAATGAGAAATTTCAATTGGTATCACCTATCAGATTAAATTCTCAAGACAGGAAACTCATAAAAAATCCAAGACTTTTTTTGACACTATTTTGCAAATAAACAAACATTACATTTATTTAAAAAAATAAAGAGCAGATAAGGAAGAGGAATCAAGAGATTGATTGTTCATGTTTGTTTGACCATAAACCTCTCTGACATATAGATGAGGGTAGGTTTTGTTGAGTTTCTGTGTATGGAAAAGTGTCACTCAGACTTTTAATGAATTTGGTCTTTTAAAATTTAATAGAAAATGGTGTTCCCAGTCTAGTCTTAAAAATAATTCTAATAATTTAAAAACTTGTAAGCTTATGCAATATAGTTCAAAAATGTTTTATTGACATTGCCAATTTTATAAAAAAACATAATGTTAATTTTTTGAATTCCTCATCTTTGGTGCTAGTTTTATCTCTTATGAAGAGTGTAAATAAAGACAGCTAAATTGTATAGAGGAAATTTAAAATTCTCTAAGTTAACTCAGAAAATTCAGTATATTGCCTACCTAATATTTTCCTCTTCTTAATTATAAGTGTAGGAATGCTACAGAATTGCATTAGGATCTTATATGAAGTAATCATATTCATTTTCAGTGTTCTGAAGTGAAGCTACCCATTCTTCCTGTCATATCTTCCCTTTGTTGCACAAGTTCACATATTCTGGCTGCCGAATTTCGTATCAGAGGTGACACATACTTGTGTTGTGTACATTCTTGAAAATTTCCCCTAATAAATGGTGTCAAACAAAGATAAGGGATTGCATAACATTTTCAAGTGTATGAGAGACAGAGATCATTTCTAGGTTTTTTTTTTTTTTTAAGAGTGAACAAAAACTCACACTTACAGTTTTGTTGGCTTGCTAAAAGTCACATAGCTAGTCTGCAAGCAAGGATAAAGTAAAGGGTAGAAAGCAGGTTCAGTAACTTCTAGTGATTTGTCTTTTCACTATATTCTTATCTTTCATCTTCAAATTCACCTCTGAGAAAATGTATCTTGGTTAAAATATATTACATTGTCAATGTACATCTTTAGGATTATTTACATTATAATGGCATTTTATACTTTGATGGGTAATTTTATATTAGGAAATCAAGTATGCATTTGCACGTACACACACACACACACACACACACACACACACACATTTTGACATGGTTTGATGAGAAATTTCCAGAGAGAATCAATTTTCCTAGATAGGAATCAAACTGCTGTACTTAGGTTGGATAAAAAAAACTCATACACAAGGGGCACCTGGGTGGCTGGGTGGGTTGAGGCCTCTGCCTTTGGCTCAGGTCATGATCTCAGGGTCCTGGGATCTAGCCCTGCATCAGGCTTTCTGCTCAGCGGGGAGCCTGCTTCCTCCTCTCTCTCTGCCTGCCTCTCTGTCTACTTGTAATCTCTCTCTCTGTCAAATAAATAAATAAAATCTTAAAACACACACACCCGCACACACACACACACTCAGGTGTAACCTGTCATAGGGCATAACTCCATGTAGAAGAAAGTGCTCAGAATTTGGAGTCAGATGTTCCTGGATTCAAATTCTGCTATATTATCCTAAAACCTATTGACTGACTTCATTTTTTCTTTTTTGTCTCCAACTTCCCTTACTTCCTCTCTACTCCTTTCTATTTCTCCCTCTTTCCTCCTTCATTCTCTTCTTTCTTTACTTCTTTCCTTTCTAAATGATTTAGCCAAAAAGCTGTTAGGTACCCAAAATGAGAAATAGGACCTGGCCTGGCAAGGGTTGGGGCCTGGAGAGAGAAGTGCTTGAGCAGGGGGAGGGTCCAACAAAGTCAAGAGATTTGGAACACACAGGAGGACTGAGCAGTAAGTAAATGTGTTGAGGATAATGGGACCCAGGCTTCTGACAATCAGAGGTAGGGTTAAAAATAAGGAAGGCAGACTGCTAAAATGAGCATTGATGCTAGATTGGAATCAGAGATATTGGCTTGAACTCACAGTTTTCAATACTGTAAGATAAGATAGACATAGAAATATAGATGTAAAAACGTGTGTGTGTGTGTGTGTGTGTGTGTGTGTGTGTGAATTTTCTAGTTCTGTTCACTAAAAGGGTCCTGGGCTATGTTGCTCCAGTAGCAAATAAGCAAACCTAGATCCGTGACTTTGGTTTTTAAATACTAAGTCTTACTGTTAGGAGCCGAGATTTTTTGGAAAAATTGCTCCTTGTAAGGCTAGGTTAGCAAAAGTACAAGATGAAATATCTTGTTTGATATGAAAATGAAGTACTGAAAGATTGTGAGGACATGTCAAAAAGACACAGACCCCAGTTTTAAGAGGTTCCCATGGGCCAAATCTGGGAAAATGTATGCTATTTTATTATATCTCTTTGAATCAAATAGAAATCTATAAGCACACTATGAAATAATATATAAATAGATAAATGGGAGAAGAGAGGATGAAATTAAAATATCACCATTTGGAAATAATCATAGTTTCTTTTTTTTCTCAAGTGTGTATGTATGTATTTATTTTTAATATTTTATTTATTTATTTGACAAAGATGCACAGCAAGAGAGGGAACACAAGCAGGGGAGTGAGAGAAGCAGGCTTCCCACTGAGCAGGAAGCCCAATGCAGGGCTTGATCTTATGACCCTGGTTTAATCTTTGTAATCCCTAAGATAGAAACATTTTTTACAGAACAAAAGACATTAAATAGTCCATCTCCTCTGTGATTAATACCTTCTATTGTTAATCATTCCGCAATGAATTAAACACATGCTATGAGTCAAGCACTTCTATCAGTTGTGAAAAGATTTAATGATTGGTTGGCCAAATCCGAATCATCACTAATGACTCTTTTATTAGGACCTGAGCATCAGTGTCAAGTTTGATGCCAACCTGCGTCCAAATTCACTTCTAATTAAAAAAACCTGCATTTAGGGATGCCTCAGTGGGTTTAGGGTGGCTCAGTGGGTTAAAGCCTCTGCCTTCGGCCCAGGTTGATCCCAGGGTCCTGGGATTGAGCCCCACATCGGGTTCTCTGCTCAGTGTGGAGCCTGCTTCTCCCCTCTCTCTCTGGCTGCCTCTCTGTCTCCTTGTGATCTCTCTCTTGTGTCAAATAAATAAAATCTTTAAAAAAAAACCCCTGCTTTTCGATTTATTTATTTATTTTTTCTTTTTTTTCATTTTTTTTTCAATTTATTTAATAAATATTCTTAAATGTCGGATGCTGTCTTTGGTGTTAGTGAAAAACGTTGAATAAAAAAGTGTCTATCATCATGGCATTTCTTTATTTTTTATTTTTATTGTTTTTTAAAGATTTTATTTATTTGTTTGAGATGGGGAGAGAGAGAGAGAGAGAACTGAAGGGAGAAAGAATTTGAAGCAGACTCTGGACTGAGCACAGAGCCCGGCACAGGGCTCGATCTCACAGCCCTTAGACATGACCTGAGCTGAAACCAAGAGTCAGATGTTTAACTGACTGAGCTACCCAGGCACCTCTGCCATCATGGCATTTACAGGCTAATGGAGACACAATCAAACAATGACACAAATAAGTATGCAATTACAGCTATAGTAAGTGCTATCAAGAATAGTTACCTAATTAAAAAAAATAGTTACCTAATAATTCATAATTGATAACCTGGTATGAATTTTTTTTTCTTTCAGGTTAATAGAAACAAATATTTATTAAGTCACTTTCAGTATCAGGAAAATAAAACTCTTACAATTCTCTTTATAACAAATATCATTACTTTGGCCATCTTAAGTAAAAGGCCCTTTATCATAAAAAGGTATTTTAACTTTACTCAAATCGAATTTATAATGCCTGTGACTTCCCTTCATATATACAATGGAAGAGCATAGTAAGATTAACAAATACTACACTATACTGATAATTTATCTTCTTTAGTTTGTGTCATTTAGAAACAGTACATGCGTCTAATATATGTCCACTCCTTGGCTTATTACAGTATCCAATCTAGCAAAATACAAAATACATATTTGGTGAGCATTCATTCATATCTATAAGATGGTAACTAATGATTAGGTTTCAGTACTGACATTTAATCATTCTTTAAACGATTAGCATTACATCATAACATGCCATCAAGGCAATTTTTTATACGGAAAAAAAATCAAAATAAGGCTGTTATTTACAAACATTTTTGTAAAATATAACTTCAAGTGGGAATAAAAAATTTTCTATTTGCTATTCAGCACATATAGAATATTACTTTTTATTATACCGAGAAAAAAGGTATTGTGTGTTGGGAAAATAATACTTTAAAAAATAATTGCTAGAAATACCCACCAGTGAAACTTTTATCCTTTCAAAACCAGCTCAGGTCAAACAAAGCTTTCCTAAAGAAGTGACACGGGTACTGAGAACTGAAAGATAAATAGAAATCTAACTGGAAAAAGAGAGAATGGGAAACAAAAGGGATTTTCAAGAAAGCAAAAGCCCTCTCCAAGGGGAGCACGTGGTGGAAAAGAGCTAATATGAGTGGGCCAGAGAGTGAGTGGGGGCTTAGCACAAATGTCCTTTAAATTTAGTCAGAGTCAGATTGTACAAGGCCTTGTAGGCCACAAGGAAAGTTTCTACTCTTTAATTATAACATCATAAGAATTTATTAATAGGTTTTAAGCAAAAGATGTCTTTTAATGATCTAAGAGGCAGTTGGAGGAACATGTCCTGTGCTCAGAGGAGGGGTCTGACAGGTGGGTGTGAACTTGGGGATATTAGTTAGTATGTGCTTTGTAGTTAAAGTCAGTGTGTAGACCAGATTACCAGGGACAGAGCCTAGAATAAGAAGAAAAGAGCCAGGGTCCAAACCTTGAAGAACATTAATGGTCTAGATTCGGAGGAGAATGGGATAGAAATGGACAACTAGTAAGACAAGTAACAACAAGAACAAATCAAAGACAAATCTGGGAAAAGGTAGAGGTTGGAAGTAAAAAAAAATGGAGTGTTTTTAAAAAGGTTCAGCTAATTGCGTAATAACGGTGGACATCGCTGGAATGTTAAGAGAGGTAACAACTGAAAATTCTCCATTGGATTTAGGGCCACACTTGACTTTAGCAAGAACTATGGGAAGAAGCACATACACTGTACTAGATCAAAAAGCAGGTAGGAGGTGAAAAAAAAATATCAAGACTAGCAAGACACAATTGTTTTCAAGACATTCGGTTGTGAACGCATCAGGAAGGTAGGGCAGTGAGTAGCAGAATTTACTTGCAGGAGGGAGAGATTATTTTCTTTTTATTGTAGATACTAAAGACTTGGGTTTATTTAAAAACAAAGGGAGAAGAATCTAGGTAAATAGTGAGGGGGGTAATCAACAATTAAAGCATCTAAGACCTAGAGAGAGCACAGGTTCAGTGCACAGGTGGAAAAACAGGCCTTTGATGGATTGGTGGGATCTTTTTTTTATTTTATTTTACAAAGGTGAGTAAGGGTGAGATGGGCAGATGCAAGAAGAAAGTTTATGGTTGACCACTCATCTCTCTCTGGCTGTTTCTGTCTCCATGACTGGAAACCACCAACATGTCCAGGGCCTCTTTTTTTATATGTAAATTAAAGAAGTAGGGTGGGATAACTAATCCTTAAATTCCCTTTAACCCTAAAATTACTCAATTGTTTCTTATTTTCAATTCTGGCAGTGCAGAAGAGTTTTACATCTTGCATGCCACTGGATTTTCTGTAAACAGTTGATTTGGTCTCATTTTAGGCAAAGCGTGTAGTTCATAAAGATCCTGTGTGTGAGCTGTAGTGAACTAATAAGATTTTTTTTCTTTTGTTCCCCCTGATTGTACTCACTGATGTAAGCTGTAGTTTGTTGTGGTATGTTGAAAACTATGAGGACTAAATCTCTCAAGGAAATGAAGGAAAAGTTTAGAGAGGCTTTCCTTTTGGTTCTAACCCCCCTTCTCTGAGGTTAGAACTTCAGACCTTATTTTTCATAAATACTTTCCAAACAGCTTTTTTGGGGTATAAGAGGCAAAACCCTGGGGTGCCTGGGTGACTCAGTCTGTTGAGTGTCCAACAATTGATTTCGGCTCTGGTCATGATCTCAGGGTCACGGCATCCAGCCCCAAGTGGGGTTCCCGACTCAGCAGGGAGATTTTCTCCCTCTCCCTCTGCCCCTTCCCCCCGTTTACACACTCTCTCTCTTTCTAAAGTAAATAAATCTTTAAAAAATAGGCAAAACCTTGCACATTTTCAATGTATACAATTTGATGAATTTGGTTGTCTGCATGCACCTGTGACAGGATGACTATCAAAACCACAAAAGATGTGTGCTGGCAAGGATATGAAGAAAAGGAAAGCTCAGTATACTGTTGGTAGGAATGTAAAAAGGTGCAGCCATTATGGAAAACAATAAAAAAAACCTAAAAATAGAACTAGCATGTGATCCAGCAATCTCACTTCTGCGTGTATAACCAAAATAACTGAAAACAGGATTTTGAAGCAGTATCTGGACTCCCATGTTAAATGCAGTCTTATCACAATAGCCAAATTCTTTTTTTTAAAATTTGTTTCATTTTTTCAGTGTTCCAAGATTCATTGTTTATTCGCCACACCCAGTGCTCCTTGCAATACGTGCCCTCCTTAATACCCACCATCAGGCTCACCCATCCCTCCACTCCCCACCCCTCCAAAACCCTCAGTTTGTTTCTCAGAGTCCACAGTCTCTCATGGGTCATCTCCGCCTCCAATAGGAACACACAGATCTTTCACTGGTGACTTTTAAGAGTCCCAAATCAAATCTTGTTAATGATTGTTTAAATTAGCTGTTTTAGATGACCCCAAGTTGTCCATGGTGTTTTTGTAAAGTATTACTAATAATGCTTAAAATTAATTTTGTGACACAATCATAAAACTTAACATTCTGGCTTCCGTATTTCAAAAGAGGATGAAATTATGTAGTTCATGTTGACATTCCTAAATACGTTTAAAGCCATCACAAAAGATATGGTGATGTCAGTATGGGCTGGGCGTTTGTACTTTTGCTTCTCAGGGTGTTGTTGTTATTGTTGAATCTGTTTTTGAGCCATCTAAACCAAGTTCCTGTAGGCAACAGCCTCATCATGCACATTCCTGGCTTCCCTATGATGTCAGTATCAGGACTGCCTCCTATGGAAGAAGAAACATGTCTTCCTATCTTAATGGTAATAACGACCCTATGATTCAGAAATTGCACTACTGGGTATTTACCCAAAGAAAACAAAAATACTGAGTCAAAGGGATACATGCACCCCATGTTTACGGCAGCACTATCAACCATAGCCAAATTATGGAAATAGCTCAAGGGTCCATCGACTGATGAATGGATAAACAAAATGTGGTGTGTGTGCACAATGGAATATTATTCAGCCATCAAAAGAGTGAAATCTTGCCATTTGCAACAACATGGAAAGAGCTAGACTATTATGCTAAGTGAAATAAGTCAGAGAAAGACAAATACTATATGATTTCACTTATATATGGAATTTAAGAAACAAAATAGATGAATGCAGAAAAAAAAAAAGAGAGAGAGGGAGGGAGAGCAAACCAAGAAACAGTCTCTTAAGTACAGAGAACAAACTGATGGTTACCAGGGGGGAGGTTAGTGGGGTATAGGGGTCAGTGATGGGATTAAAGGCTATACTTGCTGTGACGAGCACTGGGTGTTGTATGGAAGTGTTGAATCACTACACGGTACACCTGAAACAAATATTACACTGTGTGTTAACTAACTGGAATTTAAACAAAAACTTAAAAAAGTAAAAAATAAAATAAAATATCAGGCAGCATTGATGACAAGATTTTCCCTTAAAGCAAGGGGCTAATGACTAAGCAAGGGGTTAATGACAAAGAGTTGACAAAGCGACTTTTACACTTTATATAAAGCCTCATTTCACATCTCCTCTTTGAATTCCTCTTCTACTTATTGTTTCTTAGAATTACACACACACAAAAATACTTTGATCGACATTATGAATTGGTAGCTTCTTTATGTATTTTACTTGATGTTCAAGATCCATGGACGTTCAAAAAGACGCTTAGAAAATTTTCCTGGCACCTGGTGAATAAAATCAATCACATTATTTCCTACAAAGTATTCTCCTTCAATTTTGCCAAATCTATAATTCCTTATTTTCTAAATTAAGAATGTTTTATAATTTACCCAAGTAATTTAGTTTTCTACAATCCCATTAAAACCCATGTTCCTTTTTATTTCATCATTAAGCACACGTGGTGGTTTTGAGCCACCAGTGGAAGTGCCTGGGCACTACAGGAAAGTGGACCTTCAGGTTTATCGTATTTTCATATACAGGTTACTTCTGAAGAGTATTTGAAGAGGGCACCATCTGAGTCAGAATAGGAATTTTCATCAGCGAGTACAGATCAAGCACCAGGGGGCAGGCTTGGATCACAAAAGTTTGTCAGCATTTCCCTTCCCTTGGAGAGAAATGAATGGCTCATACATCCTGCAATCACTTTGGTTTACAAATTGGATCTTTCATAAGAATAAACTATTTGTTTCATTTCCACAAATTCAAGAGATTATAATCACATAAAATTTTACGTTTTTGTAAAATAAAAAAAAATAAACTCTCAATTCCAACTTCCTATGTAATTTTACTCATCATGCATATTTTGGTAGGGATAAATTTAAAAAAAATTACAGTTAATACTGTACTCTAAACATTAATCTATATGACCTATGTTTTGCAACCCTAATCAAATAAATAAAAAATACTTAATAGGATATTCACAAAATAATTTGGAATCTTAGATCTTTAAAAAATATTTACTGTTCTTTTGATCTATGCTATTATGGGAAACTTTGATATGGCTGATATGCAAAAAGGAAGAAAATCCCCAGACCCGAAGGGAAGCAATGTTACCATCTAGTGTACTTCTTTTAAGATGTATGTTCTCATCAAGATGTTTCTATCCCAATCTATCTGCTTCTATTTTTCATTTAATAACCTACTGTTAATAGTTTTTTTGTCATTGAACATTTTTCCACATGGTGATGGTCAACTTCATAGTATTTATTGTATCCATGTGCATAATCCGTAAACTCAATACCTCATTTTAAGTTATTTAGATTACTTTGAACTTTCGAAAAGTTCTTTTAAAATAAAGATAACATATTCTTTGGTTTCCTAAGAAGGGGACCACAATGTATGTAACATTTTTCATAGTTAGATTTTTTTATGCATTGAGAAGAACATAGTCTAACTTCAGTATGAAAGACAAATTTCAAATGAGGACGGTACACTAATTTGCTGCCTCTTGGAGAAAGGTGATTCACAATTAAGAGGCCAGTTTTCACACCCATTTTAGGTAAGTTATCTACTTCTCTTCCTATGACATTACATCAAACCATATTTAATAACCACGTGCCAAAGTAAGTCATTTGAAATGTGGTTCCTCACTATGACTAAGAATATGATCAATTTTTTTTCCCGTTATTTAAGTCAACCTTATTTAATGCCACATCACAACACTTTAATGGAAGGCTTCTGCACATTGCAAGGGATGTTTCTGCATCAATGCACGTGTATACCATTGCCAATGACAACTAGAGTGCTTAGGGGCACTCCTAAATATACAGATGTAAAAGTATTTAAGACTATCCTAAATAAATAGTTCTGGAAACTACAACTCAGCTTTCAAGGTTTTTGTACTGATATGGATTGTGAGAGTAAGTGTGGAATTATACAACCAATGATAACAATCAGTGCTTGGGTATATTGTTTACAACATCCGTATGCCCCCAGATGCCTCTTCTGATAGCAGGACTGGCCAGACATCTTTTTGCAAGATTGCCATGAGTATTAGAAGTATTGAACTTGTGGTCCTGGGCCCCTATTGAAAGTAAGGGAGGGCACCATGCTGTGTAACATTCAATGACTCTAAAGGCTTATTTTTTTTTAAGATTTTATTTATTTATTTGACATAGAGAGAGATCACAAGTAGGTGGGGGGGGGGGGAATCAGGATCCCCGCTGAGCAGAGAGCCTGATGCGGGGCTCGATCCCAGGACCCTGAGATCGTGACCTGAGCCAAAGGCAGAGGCTTTAACCCAGGCACCCATGAAGTCTTATGTTCAGTAACAGGGGACAAGGTGACCTTACATTTGATGCAAACCCTTCCCATCACCATAAAGATGGAGAGTAAAAATAGGCATTGGGTCTAAAATAATGTCACTTCTGGATTTTCAACCCCAGTATCAGTGGTCATGAGGGGAATCACACACTGGAGTTAAGACATGCCTTCTCCGATCTCTTTGCCTCCATTAACCATGGTGAAAAAGAGCCCCAGACCCTCACAAACGGCTGTCAGGATATAAAATGGCCTTCCCTGTTTCTCATCCCAGATGCTTAGGCCTTCACCCAAACTTTCTAGTGCTATTTGCCAGGACTGGTTTTGTTTATGTCCATTATCCCTGTTATTTCAGGCACCATAAAACTCTCAGAATCCCAGGTATCCCTTTACCTCCTCACCCTGATCACTGGAAGGCTCTACATAAGGTCTGTTCCTTTACCTCCCCTCACTCCTGTCCTACTAAATATCCCCTTTGCCTTCTTGCATTAACAGAAACTTGTTTCTCTTCTAAGAGCACTGCTTTCCTGAAAACTCTCTCAACTAGTAGACTTCATTCTGGTGGGTCTAGAAAAGAGGTGTTGTCTTTGATTCTCATTTATATTTTCAGATCTTTCACTCTTTGTTTCCTTCAAACTCCCAATTTTGAATCTTATGTCATCTGATTATTTTAATTTTCTCTCTTATCTTATATCTTTATCTTCCACCAAAGTTGTTGTTCTTCTGGGTCTCTCAATAATCTTAATTCAGTTTCTTTTCTTTCCTAAGATTTATTTACTTACTTTAGAGAAAGAGAGAGAGAGCGTGAGTGGGGAGGGGCAGAGGAAGAAGGTGAGAAAATCTGAAGCAAACTCCACAGTGAACCAGGACCCTGATGCGGGGCTTAATCTGACCCTGAGATCGTCACCTGAGGCAAAACCAAAAGTCTGATACTTAACTGACTGTGCCACCCAGATGCCCCTTAGTTCAATATCTTATCTTAGGTCTTGAAGATTCGAATAGCTGCATTCAAATAACTGGCTTCCAGGTTCCAGAATTTTTTGTCCTATCCCTTACCCCAGCCACCCATTCACTGAATAAATGAGTTAATGAATAAATTTTTTTTCTCAAATATAAAACTACTGTTCATGTCACCAAAGTCCACATATGTTTAAAATAACATGTGCCTATTTTAGTGTAGTTGGTCTGCATTTTAAAAAAATGCTTCAGGAAAATAAGCAAAGATTTATTGATTTTATTTTTTCAATTTCCTTTTTCAACTCACAGATGTGCACAATGATGGAGGTATTTAGAGACATTGAGGGGGCCAGATACAGAAAATAATCATTGGATGATGAATTATGATTATACATGATTATACACTTAAGGAGCAATAGGTCAAAGATGTATTAATAATGTGTTAATATATATTCAATTAATCGAGTAAAAGGTATATTTCTCTTTTTTAAGATTTTATTTATTTATTTGTCAGAAAGAGACAGAGAGAGCACAAGCAGGCAGAGTGGCAGGCAGAGGCAGAGAGAGAGAGAAGCAGGCTCCCCGCTGAGCAAGAAGCCCAATGCGGGACTCCATCCTAAGACCCTGGGATCAGGACCTGAACCAAAGGCAGCAGCTTAACTGCCTGAGCCACTCAGGCATCCCTAAAAAGTATATTTCTTTATAGCTTTCAAAATTAACTAAAGGCGGGGCACCTGGGTGGCTCAGTGAGTTAAGCCTCTGCCTTTGGCTTAGGTCATGATCTCAGAGTCCTGGGATTGAACCCCACATCGGTCTCCCTGCTAGGCAGGGAACCTGCTTCCCCCTCTCCCTCTGCCTGCCTCTCTGCCTACTTGTGGTCTCTTTCTCTCTCTGTCAAATAAATAAAATCTTAAAAAAAAAAACTAACTAAAGGATAAAACATATGCTTTTCATTTGGAAATTTTAAGAAATCCAGAGCCACAGTTGTAGACTTTGGTTTTAAAAAAAAATTATAAAAATGTTCAGAAATTTTCTAGGGGGTTTCTACTCATTAAACAATTCCTTAAAAAAAGTTATATAAATTGTCTGTTATAAAAATGATGTTAGTAAATGTCATTCTTACTTAGAATGAGGTTTATAAAGGGCTAATACCATTGCATTTCTTTACAGAGTAAAATCTTTTCATGCTTTTCAACACCTACAAGACAGACTCCTTTGCACGATGTTCCTGGTCCCTAGGTGTGTCCCCTGCCTAGGTCATGTGCACTCACAGTTCTCTGCTCTTATACCATGAGAAATTTATCTTTCACTCCTGTCTCAAGTTCTTCAGGTATTTTTAAGTTCCAGGACAATCCTGGGAACTTTGAGATTCACCAGTTTTGCCTGGTGCAAAAACCCCATAAATGGAAATGCCTTACAGATGGGAGATTTTCTCAATCATCAGGACTCGAAAGAGTTTTATTTTATATATGAAATCTATAAAGACAAGGAGTTGGTGGTTATGTGGGTATAAATCAAATGATGTGACCTGTCAGCTCAGTTCCTTGCATTCAACACTCCCTTAACACATTTAGTCTTAAGGGAAGAGGTTCCAACTACATAAAGTCATTGCTTTTATTTTAACCATTCAGACTAGCAGAACTCTAAATTGGGAAAGGCTTGTGAAGACTTAAAAAAAAAATTGCTTATTTTGTTATTTGCATTCTCTGCATGCAAAAAGAAAAGATTTCTAATAGGTCATTTTTATTAAGCATATGCCCTGTTTTGACTTTATAAAAGAAATAGCTGATTACAATGTTATCTTTGCATTTTCTTCTTGTTAAAAATTATGAAAAATTTATTTAAAATGATGAAAACAATAATGAGTAAGTGTTGTTGCTATGCAACCATGGACATATAAGCAATTTACATAGGATGGGAATTATTAAAACAAATTAAAATATTTATAAGTTACATAATTCAGCAGTTACATGTTTAATATGTCAAAATGACTTCAATAGTTCATGTTTTGATTGATGTGTAAGTTTATGGCAGGCTGATTTTCTAACTTTGTATTTTAGTATTAGTAAATTCACAAATGTTAATTAACAAGTAAATTAAAATGAAACCCTCACATCCAGAATAACTAAAAAATGTTATCTTTCCCACTAAAATGTGTATTAAAATGTCATAAACTCAATAATAATATATATCTACAAAATTTTATAATATACAAATACAAATAACAATGTAGCATAAATGTTTAACTTTCCTTTTGAAGAATTATATTTTGTATTAAATATAATTTTTGCTTTTTACAAGATCTTTCAAATTCCATGTCTTCCCTACCAGCAATCCCTGACCTCCCTTATCCAACACTCACAAATAATAAAATCTTCCCCTTCAGTGAATTTGGTCCTTGTATAATACTGTCTGGTATTAAAGGGTCAGAACACTTCAAGTTGTTTATGGTAGAAAAAAATAAAAAATGAAGCACAGATAAAGTTTCATCAGAAAGAATTTTTTTTTTCCACTTCCTAGGGATCACAACTCTCTCTTGTTCATTTTTAGTCACATCCATCAAACCAAGGGCATCCTCCAAGTGAGGTCACCACAGAAGTAAAAAAACACACTCCGAGCCTATGAGGACCTGTCTGAATGGTTTTATTAGTAGGATGTGTCACTACCAACTTTTGGTCTGATGTAAAATTGAGTTTTGAAATGACACATATTTCCTGTGTTCTCCAGTTAACCAGAGATTTTTTTCAGGCTTTCCCTTTTTTTCTCCTAGTCCTCTGTAGAAGAAAACAAGGGACTCCAGAAGACCCTGAAGAAGGAGAAACAATTTTCTCATTTTATTCTAAATGCATTCTCTGTGCTTTTCTAGTTCCTTGGCTCCAAGAAGGTCTGCTTCATTCTCCAAATAAGGAAAACTAGCTGAGGAACTCTGGAGTCAGGAAAGAGTGTTCAAAGGCCACTACAAGTCACAGAATAGTGCTTCAGGCAAAGGAGGGCTCACACAGATTCAGGCCATAATAGTATAAAGGAATGGGGGAAAGAGGGGCATCAGGAAGGAGACCTATAGGATAATGAAAATGATTGACTGCTAGTAGATAAAGACAAAACAAAATACTCTTACCTCTATATCACCAGTCAAAGGAAAAGGAAAAAGGAAAACTGAAGGTTGATTGCCTTTGTTGAGGGGAAGAATATATATATATATATATATATATATATATATATATATATGGAAATGTATTCTTGTGTCTATTATTGATTTTTGATTTTGTGATTTATACTTATCTAAAACAGTAGTGATTTGAAGCCAAACTTCCAAATGGTGGCTCCCTGCTCACCTGCCTTTTGAGAAAAATCAAAATTGACACCTTTTTATAAGGAGCCACACTGGCTCACCAGTCTAAATCCATCCCTTCAGGATTGCTTCTGTCTAGTGAAACATTATCTCTAGAATAGCATACATCTCCATTTTCCTCAGCCCTCTCACACACACTCACATACTCACACACAAAGCGACGAAACTTGCGTGAAGCAATAGAACAGAAAGCTAAGAGCATGCTAAATTAATGAGACAAGAGGGAGATTCGTTGTACAGGAAAGACAAGAGGCAGTGATTGCCAAACTTAGGACCATTTCATGCCTCCATGTTCTACTCAGATACTTTACACATAAGGGAACACCCATTGAGCAAACTGAGGCTCTGGCATAAACTCACTAGAGCTGGTGATACTAGACATCAAACGAAGCTGTGATTATTTCATCAGAAATTACATTTCTGGAGGATTCTGAGAAAGTATCTGGAAAAAAGCCTGTGAAAAATTTTATTTTCTCTATGTCTAATTGATGTGCTTGTAAGGGTAAGCATGTGTCAAAGAATGACAGTCCGAAGTTTACATTAAAGACTGACTTGTTACATTGTATTAGCAGTTAATAGAATGAGGATGGTATTCATAGATTTGAGACAATCTACACTTCTTTGGGGTTGAGGTTTGTTTTTTTTAAATAAGAATGAAACATTTATCAAAAACAATTTTGAAGACATTTTAAAACAGTAGGAACAGGAGACCATACCATCATAGTTTTATTGTCTTTGTAGGTGGGAGATAATGAAATATAAATTGTACTGATCTAATTCATTTAAGTTATTCTTTGGTAACAAAATAGTACTGATGAGAAAGTTTTGTTTTATGATTTTTTTCTGAATAAAAGGTGAATCATTGGGTGTAGAAACAAATGATTAATTACCACCTACACACTACCATCCAGTTATTTTGAAAAATCATGATATTCCCTCCCATTTTCCAGATTTTCCACACTGGAAGGAAATTCCATCTATTGACATGAAAAAAATTAATATTCTAAATAAAATTCTTTTTTTTTAAATAAAATTCTTAAGACAGATGCCAACCAATCCATTCGCAACTACTCTTAATTGTCTAAATTTGCTTTCCAAAGGAATTTACCTGCCCTTACACACGTAATACACATTCTAGAAACTGGGAGTATGTAGTCAAATAATGTATTGGAAAATAAAAGAATTTTCAGGATCCTATGATCAGATATTAGACTAAGCTGTCAAATAAATCTATCAGGATGAATTGTATGGATTTCCATAATTTAAAATATGAAGTTATGGTATAAAAGTACCCATTAAACATCTCCTCACCTTTTAGGTCCATTAAAAGTTATATTCCTTGCCTACTTTCTAATAGATTTGATATATACTACAGTTATGATTCTAGCTGGAGTTAAATCCTGAGGTTGGGTGACACTTAAAAAGGTCAAAGGAGGCTTAAATTCTTGTGAATCACAACTACAATGCTGAGATTCATCTTGAAAAGACAATGCATTGTTGTGTGTTTCATACATCATCTAACACAGTGTTTGGGCTCTTATTACAGGTTACATGTAAGTCATGGAACATTAATCACTGACTTCTTATTTCTTTCTCTTATATTAAAAAATAAGTGCATATTATAAGTATTAAGGAACTAAAATTTGGACATTTTTTTCATGTACATACTGCAAGGAAGGATCATTTCCTGAGGAACTGTCAAACTTGATGTTTATTAGTGTTAAATTCATGAGGGGAAATTTACTCATTTTGTTAAATATATTTTATTTATTTATTTCAGAGAGAAAGAGCATGAGAGGGGAGAGGGGCAGAGGAAGAGGGAGAGGGACAAGCAGACTCCCTTCTGAGTGGGGTGCTCACTGTTGGGCTTGATGCCAGGACCCTGAGACCATGACGGAGCAGAAGTCAGATGCTTAACTGACTGAGTCCCCCAGGTTCCCAGAATTTAGCAATTTTTATAATGATACTTTAATATTTTGTGTCGTTTTTACTTAATGGGCAGATATGTTTATGAAGGATGTCTTAGGGAATGAGTGTTGTAGGCAATGGTGAAAAACAATGAAAAGCTAAAGCAATACATAAAAGAATAATAGAATATTTCACTTACTTCTACGATAATAACAATGCCTTTACTTTAAAATTTTTATTCATAATCACATAGGTAACATGATGGTTTGATATAAAATCCTTTATGAAGACAAGACATATTTATTTAAATTTTGCTTTTCTATTGCTGTCAGCAGGAGTTAGCAGCACAAAATTATCAGTCTTTTTTTTTTTGAGAAACCATCTAAAATCTCTGTGCTAATGTGAATAAACCCCACATCTGCTATTTATATACATATCATATTGATGCTACTTTGTGTTTTACTTATCCTGCTAATTATCCTCTCAAACTGAAAATATATAAAGTTACTGTCTACGGAAACATCTTTTTATCATCTTCATCAAATCTCCAAACGTTGCTTTAACAATTTGCAATAGATCCTCACATTTTAAAATGCAAAATATGTGCTTAGACCCTTTCTGAAAATGACTGCTTCCTCATAATTTCTTTGGATTTTCTTTTGTCAAAGAGGATAAATAGGAACAGAAAGACATTGGCACTGACAAAAGAAAAAAAAATATGGAATTAATGGAATTTTGTGAAATATTTAGTGACCATGAGAATTATGTAGTCTTTTTCTTAATTATTTTTATTTTTTCAGTGTTCCGAGACTCATCGTCAACAGGCAAGTGCATGTGACGACAATTTTCACCAGGTTTTACTTCTGTTGCTCAAATCTAGGCTCATTTCACTAAGAATTACCATAAAATTCTTGGAGATGTTTTTGATGCCAATATGTAAAAATAGTATGTAATCTACTTATTGTTGAATTTCCAAGAGATACCTGAAATGTTTGAATTATATTTTCTATCAGTCTCTGAACTTTGACATCTATTATCTGGTAGGCTAAATGATTCAACAAAATGTATTTAACATCCATTTGCTAAACACATTTGGTATCACTTCTCAGCCTTTGGGCTAAAATCAAGTGTAGTACTAAACACATTTTGTTTTTTAACTAAAAATGATAATTAAGGTGATTAAAGTGATTAAAAATTATAAAAACCTTATTAGTGGTAAGTCATGTGGATTTCTTGGTCCCCATCACATAATTCCAAAAAAGAAGTTTATTGCAATAACAATCAAAATTTTAACAAACCAAAGCTTGGAAACAAATTTCAATGATTTAGCATAAAATTCTTCAGAAAAATCATGGTTCAAATACCCAACATGAAATAAGTAACAGAATAAAAATACTTTAAATTTGTTCGTATACCTTAGACAATGTGATATTCATTCTGAAATCATGTCACAGGTAGATAGATAGGTATTTTTATTCCCCTTTTAACTACAATAAAATTGAAAACTTCTGCCTAAAGACATACAGTCATTATGTGACAAGAATAAACTATAATATATGTCTCCTGAATTCACAACCAGCCTTTTTCCATTACAACTAACTTCAGTTTTCTGGAGATTTACCATACTTGACATTCACTGTATCCAGTTACTTTGTAGGTATGACTGGAATGTTTCAAAAGTGACAAATATTTTGATTGGGATGTGCAGTGTATTTTCTTTATGCAAATGCTTTTATATATGTAATTATATGAATAAAATTTCATTTAAAAGAGCAAACGATGACAAAATCCAATACCCATTTACTATAAAAGAAAATCTCAGCAAAGTATCGAATGGACGTATACTTCTTCAATTTAATTTTTAAAAATCTACAGAAAGCCTATATTAACATCATCCTTAGTGGTTCAATACTGAACTTATCTAACTAATATTGGGAACAAGGCAAGGATGTCTTCTCTCATAACTCTTATTCAACATCATACTGGCAATCATAGTATTTCAAAAAATTATGAGATTAAAAGACAAAAAATGACATTATCTATACTTGCAGTTGACATGATTAATAGTAAGTGAACCACAAAGAATCTACAAAAAAACCCAAAGAAACAGAAAAACCTCCTGGAAAAAATAAGCAAGTATAGCAAGTTGAAGCATACAAGATCAATACAAAAAGGCAATTGCTTTCCTATATACCAACAATAAAGAAATTTGGAATTTAAAAAATCCTATCATTGACATTAGCATCAAAAATATACAGTACTTAGAAGTAAATCTAACAACATATTTTCTGAGTCTTTTGCATAAGCTATTGAACACTGACTGAGATAATCAAAGAAGATCTAAATAAATGGAGGGATAGTCTATATTCATGGATTGGAAGACTCGGCTAATCCATTGTTTGCTTCTCCCATCCTTATTTTTCTAATTTATTTTTGGTGAAGTTTTTATAAGCCAAATCATATCTTTCCAACATGATCTATAGAACAGTGCAGTACTAATCAATATTCTAGCAAGCTGTTTTTGGAGATACCAAAAATCGATCCTAATTTTTTTATGGAAATGGGAAGGACTCAGGATACTCAACACAGTACTAAAGAAGAACACAAAATTGAACAAGTAGAACTCTGTGATTTTGAGACATATATCTAGAGTAATCATAACAACGTGAAATTGGCAAAAGAATAAGCAAATATGCCAATGGACCAGAATACAGACCCAAAAATAGACCACACAAATATAGTCAACCAAATTTCAACAAAGGACCAAAGGCAGTTGAAAACAGAAAGGATAACATTTTCAACCAATAGTTCTTAACAATTGGGCATCCATTTGTTGAAAACAGACAAAAAACCTAAACATGTGCCTGTACCTTCAATAAATTAACTCAAAATTCATCATAGACCTAAATGTGAAATTATAAAATTCTTAGGGAAAGGAAAGGAAAAAAATGTCGAAAATATATATGACATTGGGTTTGGTGATTAATTTTTAGTTACAACACAAGATTACTCTTTAGATACATCAAAGAGAAAAATGGGCAAGATAAACCTGATTAAAATTAAAAACTTCTGCTTTGAAAAAAACACTTGAGAAAATGAGAAGATGGACCATACACTAGGAAAAATATCTGCCAAAAACATACGTAATAAAGGACTTTTAATCAAAATATACAACACACTTCTCAAATAATAAGAAAATGAAAAACTCAATTAAAAATGGGCAAAATATCTGAAAAGGCATCTCACCTGTAATATAGTTGTCAGATAAGCACGTTAAAAGATCTTCTGCATCATTTCTCTTAATGTGATGTCACTGAACACTTAGAATAGCTAACATTAAAAACCTGATAATATCAATTGCTGCAAAGAATATGAAAAAATAGAAACTCTCATTTACTGCTGATGGGAGTATAGAATGGCATAGTCCTTTAGGAAGACAATTTGGCAGTTCTTTAAATTTTATTTTTAAGATTTTATTTACTTATTTGACAGAGAGGAGAGAAATCACAAGTAGGCAGAGAGGCAGGCAGAGAGAGGGGGAAGCAGGCTCCCTGATGAGCAGAGATCCTGATGCGGGGCTCCATCCCAGGACCCTGAGATCATGACCCAAGCCGAAGGCAGAGGCCCTAACCCACTGAGCCACCCAGGCGCCCCGGCAGTTTTTTACAAAGGTAAACATTGTCTATAATACAACCCAACAATCATGCTTTTAGGTTGCTACACAACTGATTTGAAATGAATATTAATATGGCAGTTTTACTCATATTTGGTAGCAACCAAGATGTAGGTGAATGAAACAAGAATGCAATTGATTATTATTCAACAATAAAATGAAATAAACTATCAAGGAATTTTGTCTGTTAGAACAGGTATATGACAGATTAAAAGGGTAACTCTATGGCATTAAATTAGTAAATGTTCCATAATTTTTTAAAAGTTCATGTCTACATACAAATGGCTAAGACACATGAAAAAATGTTCATCATTATTAGCCATCAGGGAGATTCAAATCAAAACCACACTGAGATACCACCTTACACCAGTTAGAATGACCAAAATTAACAAGACAGTAAACAACAAATGTTGGAGAGGATGTGGAGAAAGGGGAACCCTCCTCCACTGTTGGTGGGAATGCAAGTTGGTGCAGCCACTTTGGAAAACAGTGTGGAGATTTCTCAAGAAATGAAAAATAGAACTACCCTATGACCCTTCAATTGCACTACTGGGTATTTACCCCAAAGAAGCAGATGCAGAACAAAGAAGGGCCATATGTACCCCAATGTTAATAGCAGCAATGGCCACAATTGCCAAACTGTGGAAAGAACCAAAATGCCCTTCAACAGATGAGCAGATAAGGAAGATGTGGTACATCTATACAATGGAATATTATGCCTTCATCAGAAAGGATGAATATCCAACTTTTGTATCAACATGGACGGGACTGGAAGAGATTATGCAGAGTGAAATAAGACAAGCAGAGAGAGCCAATTATCTTATGGTCTTACTTACATGTGGAGCATAAGGAAAATCATGGAGTGCATTGTGAGAAGGAAGGGAAGGGTGAATGGGGGGAAATCGGAGGGGGCAATGAACCTGAGACACTGTGGACTCTGAGCAACAAACTGAGTGGTTTGGAGGGGCCGGGGGAGGGGGGTTGGGTGAGCCTGGTGGTGGGTATTGAGAAGGGCACGTATTGCATAGGGTGTGGTGCATGAACAACCAATCCTGTAACACTGAAAAAATAAACATATTTGGGGAAAAAAAAGTTCATGTCTATTTACAGGAAAATTATCAAATATCTTTTAAATTGGCTATTTTGGGTTCTTAGGTATTTCTAAACCATGGGCTTGTTCTTACATGTGTTTTTTTGGGTAAAGGGGTATTTTAGCTTTTATTCTAACCTCAGAGGGTTCCATATCTCAAAAAACTTAATGATAGTGAAAACTGTCTTTACAAGGAAGGTTTAACAATATCAAGAGAGCTTCATCAAGGTTAAAGAGGAATCCAAAAATCTTGAGTTATAAAGTAAGGTTTCCTGACTCTGTCTAATGCCTTCAGCCAATTCCTATCGTTACTCAGCAGTTTAAAAAAAGTATGATCATTATTTTGATAATTTAGGTAAAATCATAAAATGAAAAAGAAATTTTTACCGATTCTTTATGGAAACTAAGCCCTATGCATATTAGCCAGTCTTACCTGTAGAATCCAGTTTTTTGTTTCAGTTTGCTTTTTAATTTTATTCTCAAGATCATACTGTAGCTACTGTTTTCAGGAAGCTGTGTATATTTTACCTTTGGACAGGAATACACATTCTTGCTTGGCCAAATGGGTTTTCTATTACATATGGGTGGATATACAGATGATATAGAGATAGACATATAGTGATAGGAATATCTAACCCCAGAAAATTTATTTACACTGTTAATTGGGAAACCTGATTTTCTTTAGTTGATTACACAATGTTTGTCATAGCAGGAGCTGAATTATACTAATTGCAAGTGAGTTCTTTTTATGTATCTAAAAGAGTAATCTGATTTCCATCACATATAATTTCATGTTTTATTAGGAGTTACTCACATAAAATAGTATGTTACCAGAAATTAGTTTGACCATGAAGATAACACCCACATAACTAATTATTTCTGCTATTTTTAAGGTTTTTTTTTTCTATTTTAGTTTTATTTCATTATTTTATTTGGGGTGGGGGGATTTCAATAATAATTACACAACTAAGATGTTTTTAGATTCATAGTTTCTCCTAGGCTAAGTGAATGTGCCAATCATACCAATATTCGTTAATAATACTTTTCACATAAAAAAGTGAAGTAAGGCACAGGAATTTGAGAGAACATCAACTTTCTACCTTCCCTTTCTAAGTATTATGACATAATGTGAAATTTCTTCTTGAGTGGAATGCCAGATGTAGTCATCTTTGACAACTCATTTATGGTGAAGGTGAGATTGTCAATAAAGTGAAAGGGGATTCATAAGCCACTGGCAAAAGCAACATGCACTGACTAGCAACAGGGTGTATGAAATAGAATTGCAGCTTTCATTCATTGAAACTTTCCCTAGCCTACATGTGTCATCAAAGAAAGTGCCATATGCTGAATGAAGAACAGGAAATGACTGTGCCCGAATGTAGCATGTAATTAAAAAAAAGACAAAGAACAACAACAACAAAAAAAAAAACCCACAACTATTGTTGTGAAGTAATTATGCTGAAATTTAATTAACAGTAAAAACACAATTGTGTATTCCTTTGATATTTGAGGTGGTTAGTAGATCCTAAGATTAACGGAGTCACCAAATATTTATTGTTCCTTATTTCTTATTTTGCATATTTTGGTTTTCATGTGAAATTTATTTTTTTTAAGTTTTTTATTTGAGTGTAGTTGACATGTAGTGTTACCTAAGTTCATGTGAATTTTCATTCTTAGTCTTTGGGAATAGCAAAAACAGAAAAACTTCAATTCCATTTCCTTTGGTCATTTTCTATAAAGGAATGAAATAGTGATATAAGTAAAAACCAAAACTTCCCTCACTCTGTTTCTTTCTTTCTCCTCTTCTAGTTATTCTTCCACCATGCCCTCTACTGTTGAATATCTGGTCCACCTTTCATCTCTGGGAAAAGCTACAGTGTGTTTACCTAATTCCAACTCCATGAACTTCTAGCTCCAATCCCAGAAGAGGTAGATTAGATTTTTTCTCCCTGGGATGTCATGAGTATCAGCCAATTGTAAAAGAGACAAGCCAGACTTTACTGTCCTCCAGTGTGCTTATGCTGGTAATCAACTTTATAGTGACATAGAGAACATTTGACAGAGATGACGCCTCATGCCTTTTTGAAATAACCTTTTCCTTGCTTTCCAGTACACCACATTCTTTTGGCTATCTGCCTACCCCATTCTGTGCTCATTTTCAGTTTCCTCTTTTTGTTCCTCCTCTTCTCCCTGACCTCTAACTTTCGAGGTGCCTCAAGGCAAAGTTTTCAGAATTTTATGTCTTCCCTGTTGATAGTCCTTAAGAAATTTCATCTAGGGACATCTAGGTGGCTCAGTTGGTTAAGCATCTGCCTTTGGCTCAGGTCATGATCCCAGGGTCCTGGTGTCTAGTCTGCATCAGGCTTCCTGCTCAGAGGGGAACCTCCTTCTCCCTCTTCCTCTGCCTGCCACTCCCCCTGCTTGTGCTCTCTCTCTCTCTCTCTGTCAAGTAAATCAAATATTTTAAAAAATTAAAAAAATTCATTTAGCCTTACATCTTTAGATACCATCCACATGCTGAACACTATTCCTATGCTTATGAAGGGTCTTCTTGGGCTTGGTTACACATTTAGACTCAAGACTCTATCATAAACCACATTTGACATCAATCTGGTTATCAGATTGGTTATCAGACAGGAATGACAGCATGCCAGCAGCTCAACATCAAATATTTCTTTTTGCAGCAGTCCGTGGAACAATTCACAAAACTCTCTAGAAGATCCTGAATCAGATGACAGCTCAGGTTCAAGGAGGAAGACCATACTCACCCATACTCAGAAGATGGGGAATCTTCTCTGGTTTAAAAGGCTCAAGTCATGCTGGAGCCAATATTTCTATAGGCATAGCTTCCAAGTCCCTCAGGATACATAATGTTATAAGAGTCATTGCCCTCAGGAAACCCCAATATATAACCCTATTTGGTGTTCATAACTCCTTGTCCAGATGTAATTTGCAAATCAAGGGTAATTTCTTTGTTAAGTAATGTTGCCTGGAGATGACATTTAACTCTCTTATCAGGTTATCATGGAAACAGAGCCTGCAAACTAACTGAAGGTCAAATCTCTATGCAGAATTTAAAAAGTTTGGTTTCTCTTTACCTATAACTCTCAAATTTCTATTTTCTCTCTAGACTTTTTCTCTGAACTTCACACTCGTATATCCTACTGTCTACTTGACATTTCACTTAAATATTTAACTAACGATGCCAATTAATAATATCCAAATTTGTATTCTTAATTTTCCCCACCAAACACTCTTCCAGTCTCCTCAATGTCACCAAATGGCAATATCTTTCTAAATGCCAACATTGAATTCTTGGAGTACTCATGATTTCTCTGTATTCCTTTTACCCCATGTCCAATCAACAGATACACATACCCTAAATCCAAACTTCCACAACCACTGCTACCTTTTGACATAAAACAGCCACCATCTCTTGCTAGTTATGGCAATAAATAAATTTCTACAAGGTTATTCTGCTTTAACACTTCCCTCTAAACTACTCACAACATAGAAGCATTAGCAGCAATTTTTTACAATTGAAGTAAATTCGGATTACTCCTTTATTTAAGTCTCTCCTATGATTTCCTACCCCCTTGTAATACTATGATTTTATGCCTACATGTTCTTCATAATCTGTCTCTAGTTACTTCTCTGCCTCAGCTCATTCTATTTTCACCCTTGACATCTCTGCTGGAACCAGATTGGCCTGTTGGGTCATCATTAAATATATGAAACATGATATTAGAGGAAACCTTTGCAAGAGCTGTTTATTGTCCCTGGAATATTCTCCTCCAAAACATCCTCGTATTTTGGTACTCACAATTTTAAGTTCTTACTAAAATGTCATCTTATTAGAAGGCATTTCCCTGACATAAAATAGTCTCCTGCCCTGGAAATCCCTATCCCCACTGTCTATGGTAGTTATCTTTATAATGGGCATCAGCATCTAATATACTATGGATTGACATGGTCCGTTTGCTTGTTGGTGGTCTGTCTTGCTCACTAAATGTAAGTAGGCTGAGGTGAGAAACTGTCTTTTTTCTCATGGTTGCAAATTCTATAACTAAATCAGAACCTGGAACAAATAGTTTCTTAATAAATAGGTGTTGAATAAATAATGGAGGGAATGCATGAACAAATGACATGGAATGTGTATGTATGTGCATCTCTGTGTGTGGGTGTGTGTGTGCGTATTTTGCATTCATCACTAAGTATGAAAATATCTGACACTACCCTTTCCCTCAAATGTCATAACTCTGTAGGAGGAGACTGAGGCAGGAAGATAACAAATATCATTTCTTATGCTCTACCTCATCCAGTGGTTACTTAATCTGGGCATTTTAAGACCCAAATCTCCTCTTTACACAATTCCACTGAGCTTCTAATAACATGAGTTGGCCATCTTTCAAAAGAGCGCCTGATGTCCTGGACCCATTGATTTTTTTCTCTTCCAGGGTCTCATATTTTCTCTACTAAATCCAAATTTCACACTTTTTCTTTCAGAAGTGTAATTCTGAAATTGAACTTTGTACCTTCTCATTGCATTGTACCTTCTGATGATCTATTGGCAAATTGGATATTGCCTTGAATTTTCATATATAATGGATGATTTTAGTGACATTTGTGGCTGGAATACCACCATCTGGAAAACCGCACATCTGGAGGGATGTGCATGCTTTTTTGTCCTCTAAGAAAGATAGTAATGTTTTTTATTTTTGAAGTAGAGAAGAGCTGCTTAAAATCATGTACATGTATTATAAGAATGTACTCACAAGGGGCACCTAAGGAGACATTTTGCCTGGAGATGGTAAGTATTCTACATAATAATAAAATTTGAATGGAATAACTGTATAATATGATAGGACTGTTAGAAAAATTCAATTTGAAGAAAAATGATCCCAAATGTGTATTTAGCATACTCCGTGTGTGTAAAACACATTTTTTAGGAGTATGTATATGTCCTATTTAATTGCTTGTTTGTTTTGGTTTCAACATTTACTCAAAGCTGTGTAGAATCTAAAACCAGACAAAAGTGGAAGAACTTTTCAGTTTAATCTTACCTCTACCTCATGCTGGAAGAAAAAACATGTAAAGGTGATGCCCTAGTCTGTCTGGAAGGTAGCCTGGGCCAACTGAGGGTGATGTAGATAACGTATAATTAACATGAGGGAAGCAAATTTTGTCTAACGTAACATCAACTTTTATGCGTTTTTTTTCCTGGGCCTTGGATCCAGGCAATTTTCAGGTAGGAGATACTTTCAAAGGGGACTGATTTATTATCCTTCATGAATTATGTAATATCCAGGGCAGAAAATAAGGTGAGAATTGAACTTGGAGAGAAAGCAATGCCCTTTTCTATTGAAAAATATCAGGGAGCTGAAAGAAGGTATTCCTGACAACCGGGCTAAGCTAGGCAATTTTATGGAAACCTGCCAGGAGCTACTCAAGGATAATGAGGTAGAGCCTAGAACCACAGGCTGTAAGAATGGATAATAGCAGTTTTAAGCTACTTTTCCTTTTTATTTGCATTTTCTTTAAGTTTTTCAAACCTTATTAGAAGGCACAGTCCTATCTCTTTTGTGTTACGGAGGATACGAGAATATTATGTCTTCTTCCTTCTATTAGAGGTCATTGAGGGGCATCAGAGATGGTCACTATTGGCTGTAAATCCCAACTCTGTGTCTATATCATGAGGTTTGGCAGCATTGAAGGCAACCAGAGGGGAAAAACTTGAGTTTAATTTTTTTTTTTCTGGAAAAAACTGAGGCGGTTCCCAGGAAGTTAACAGAAATAGCTGGGAAGCCAGTTTCTGAAATTGAGGCTGCTTGGGACCTTGACAACATAATTTGATAGAAAACAGTTACACAAATTCATTGCATAAATATAGGATAGTGAAGTCCAAGGACAAACAGCATTTTTATACAGAATCTATTTAATGTTCTGCAGAGTTGTCATATGAAAATTTTTTGTAACTCTGTAGCATCCACTCTGCTAACTGTTCTTTTAGCTTCCTTGGCATAGGGAATGAACTAGAAATCTTCCCTTGGCTTAGGGTATATATTTATTTCTATAAGGGCTGTTTCAGAGAGATTTTCCTTGTAGCACTTTCTCCATCAGGAGGATGTATTTGGAAATCTCCCTGAAAATTGGAAGCAGCTCTTACATTTCCTAAAAATGTTCAAACTATGTAACAGTCAAACTCACATGCGATTTCTTCTTGGGGATAATACTAGAAACCACAGATTACCTAGGGAAAAAATAAATAACTCTGAGCAAAAATTTCATTTGATTTGTACCATAAACAGAAATCACTCTAAATTATTCTAGTACATGAAATTTATTAGAATTATTTTAAAGGTAATCTTTAAAGTTTTAAATTCAAAATCATAATTCAGCCATTACTTTATTTAATTCATCTAATTGTATTAAAAGTATGCCATGTTTAAGACATTTTATAAAAAAGTTATATATAAGACTGTCATGTGCCAATACTGCATACATATTCGAATATGAGACTCTGCCAAAATTCAGTTCTAGAAGTCACATATTAAATTAATAATACAAATCAGATTATAAACTCACTATAAAATTGTCTTCCTCTACCATTTCTTTTTCATTGAAAATGTCCTGATAGTAGTGATAGTAGTCAGATTTTGTTCTGTGAAAACAACTCCAAAGATTAGTGGCACAAAGACTAATCATTTATCATTTATTTGTCCCTGATTCTGTGGTTCAGCTGGGTGATGTTTTCTGGCCTGCATTTAATTGGCTGATCTTTGCAGTTAGTTGGTGGAATGGATGGATACCTGGAGCTTCTGTCCTACATTCTCTCAATCTCTAGAAGTGTTGCTTGGACTTGTTCTCTTGGTGGAGGAAGGGTTTCCAGCACTAGGAAAGAGTGTCCCCTCACAAGTACTTTCAAATGTTTTGTTCTATTGTCCGGGGAAAGTCACATGGCCAAGCAAAAGTCAGTGCTAGAAGGGACTATCCAAAGGACTGAGTACAGAGAGGGGAGTTTTGACCATCAACTTGTAAACGATCTCTCAGTAGACATGTTTAATGTGGATAAGACGCTAATAAATAAATAGAAGAAAAAGACAAAAGTACCAATACAAGTAGACTTTATGGTAGAAGGTCTTCCTTCAAGTTCTGAATTATAATATTTCCCTCTTTGTATTACTTCTTTTCATAGTTATATCTAATCTAATTTTTGATGTAATAAAATCTATGGTTTAATGTTAGCGGACAGGTTCCTGAATCACACCTAGGGAAAATTAATTCTTTAATCAAATGGAAAAAAAAGGACTGGTAATTAATATATATATTTCATTTCACTTGCCTTTGTATGAGTCCAAAAATAATTAGTAATTATATGAAATAATCACAGTTAGTGCTTAAATTTTAGATGTTACTTGAATAATCACTATTCTTGAATATTCTGGTATACCTTACTTGGCTGTCTCTGTCTTAGAAGCCAAATAAATCTGAGCAAAAGAAGAGGCAGTAACTGACCAGCAATTTGAATTGCATAGAATCACTACCTCCGAAAATTCCAGTGTTCTAGAGAGCATTCTGTGTTTCTTTTCAGTACTACTTCTGGTTGATGCTGTTGCTAACCTTTGCTTAAGAAGGCAGTCTTATGAAATAGAAAAATAATATAAATGAAACCACAATTGTCAGAAAAAAAAAGTAATAAATGAGAGAAAGTTTGGGGCATGTGGCCCATTTCCATTTGTAACCACCTACAAAGCCTGCAGACATAGCTGCCAGACTGTGAATAATAACATGCTACCGGAAAGTGGTGCTAAATGATATCGTACCATATGGGTTGATCGCAACTATCCAATCAGGATCTCTTAAGTAATGTGAGAAAATTTTGTGCTGGGGTGTTGTGTACTGCATTGTTTCAAGTTGAGTTTAGTTGGGGCTTGAGGGCTGGCATATACAGTGAATATAAAATTCCCTCTGAAAGTATTGAATTCTTTCAGGAAAATATTTCAGCAATGTATGAGGTATAATCCTGGCCAGAAGCCTGTGATATTAAAACAAGATTAAATTGTTACTAACTCACATGCTAAATCCATAAACTTGACTATAATTTCCCAAATTTTATAGTATGTAGGTTTTTTTAAATTGAAAGTGTTTAGTTTCAAAATGGGTGTAACATACATTTAATGAACTCACTGGAAATTTCTTCTGGGCCTTCTAACTAACACTAATGCTGCTTTGCCTCATTTCCACATTATATATTGCAGGAATATTAAAATCTTAGCATTTACTGTTTTTGACTTGATTTGATTTTCCCATTTGATTTCCATACAACTATGTGGTGTGCAATAGTTAAGGAAACTAATTTTGGTTGAAGAAGTTACTTTCCAAGGTCATCCAATAGATAATTGTGATTTAACTGGGATTAGAATTCAGATTTTTGTATATTTCAAAACATTAGCATTTATTTATGTAAGCTTGGCCAAGCAGAATTTTGAAAAATTTTCTTTGAATTTTTGTTTATAAAAACAAATCAGAATGCTTGCCAAGAGAATATAACACTTTAAAAGGGTTTAGATGTTTGTTTCCTTCTTTTTTTAAAAAAATACTTGATGTTCTTTGTGAAACTTCTATTCTAACATGAAATCTAGAGAGATCTGAATTTTTATTCATGGACTACTGAAATAGCATTTTGTTATAATTATGTTTTATAGAATGCTTTGTCAATGTGAGGAAAAAATCCTAACTGCCTTACTTTAACCTTATTTAGATAACTATATTTGCATCTTAGAATATTTATAAAAGTTTAGTCACTAGAAATTTGGAGTCAAATTTTCAATTCTTGATTGTTTAAGATGGTAGTGACTAGACATTTTCCGAAAAGTGTTTCATGAATTCCAACTCTGAAAGTGAAATAAAAGTTTACATGCCAGCAATTGTACAAACCAAATGAAATTAAATATAATGTACTAAAATAGTAGACTTCCAGTAGATACTTTTGTAATGAATCAATGTAAGAACACTAAATATTATAATGAAGGAAAAACAAAGCCAAAAATCTCGATCTTTCTGTTAGCTCTGTTTGGATGCTTTAAAATTATCTCATAAGGATTAGTAAAGATAGCTATAAAAAGCTATGCTTCTTGGGGTGTCTGGGTAGCTCAGTCCATTAAGCTTCTGGTTTAGGCTCAAGTCATGATCCCAGGGTCCTGGAATCAAGTTCCACATTGGGGTCCCTGATCAGCAGGGAGTTTGCTTCTTCCTCTTCCTCTGCTGCTGCCCCCACTCTTGCTTGTTCTCTCTCTCTTTCTTTCTCTTTCACTCTCTCTCTCTCATTCATACTCTCTCTCAAATGAATAAGTAAAATTAAAAAAAACCACTATGCTTCTTTACCAGGTTCGATTTGCTTTCCTACTACAGCTATGACACATAAGAATAAGTTTCTAAGGGAGACTAGTTTCCATTATTGCATGGATCAAGATTTACATTTTTAAATGTGTCAAAATGACTTGCAAGAATTCCATATTCTAACATAATTATCAATGAGGATGTTGAGGAAAATGATTTCTTTCTTTTTTTATTAATTTATTTTTTATTAACATATAATGTATTATTGTCCCCAGGGTAAATGTCTGTGAATCAACACTCGGTGCAGAGTCTGCTTAAGACTCTCTCCTTTTTTCCATGCTTATGGATCGGAAGAATAAACATTGTTAAAATGTCTATACTGCCCAGAGCAATCTATACTTTCAATGCCATCCGATCAAAATTCCACCAGTTTTTTTTTTAAAGATTTTATTTATTTATTTTAACAGAGAGAGAACACAAGCAAGCAGAGAGGCAGGCAGAGGCAGAGAGAGGAGCAGGCTCCCTGTCGAGCAAGGAGCCCGATGTGGGACTCGATCCCAGGACGCTGGGATCATGACCTGAGCCGAAGGCAGCTATTTAACCAACTGAGCCACCCAGGCGTCCCTCCACCAGTTTTTTTCAAAGAGCTGGAACAAACAATCCTAAAATTTGTATGGAACCAGAAAAGACCCTGAATTGCTAAGGAAATGTTGAAAAAGAAAAACAAAGCTGGGGGCATCACATTGCCTGATTTCAAACTTTACTACAAAGCTGTGATCACCAAGACAGCATGGTACTGGCACAAAAACAGACACATAGACCAG
>CM052799.1:181527545-181607206 GCA_028533885.1 Nasua narica | reverse complement strand
TGCTGGGAGGTGGGGGGGGCATAGGGATATGGACATTGGGGAGGGTATGTGCTATGGCAAATGCTATGAAATGTGTAAGCCTGATGATTCACAGACCTGTACCCTGGGGTAAATAATACATTATATGTTAATAAAAAAAATTAAAAAATAAAATAAATAAAACACAATGGGGATGACCCACACACAAAAAAATCAATCTTGTAATACTGAAAAATTAAAATAAACATATTTGGGGAGAAAAAAAAAACTCTCTCTCCTTCTGCTTCTGCCCTTCCCCCCATGTCTTCTCTCTCTCAAACAAAAAAATCTTATAAAAATAAAAAACAAAACAAAAATATAAATAATAAATAATAAAATTTTAAAAGCCTTTAATATTACAAAGAGACTATTTTCTCCTGATTCCATTAAAGATTTCATAATTTTGTCTTTCATGTCTAAGACTCGAATTCATACACATTTCACAGCACATTTCATACATTCATGTGAAATCATACATATTTCACAGCACTTACCATAGCACATACCCTCCCCAATGTCCATAACCCAGCCACCCTATCTCTATCCCCCACCCCCCAGCCACCCTCAGTTAGTTTTGTGAGTTTAAAAGTCTCTTACGGTTTGTCTCCCTCCTGATCCCATCTTGTTTCATTTCCCACCCCCACCCCCCATGTGTGGATTGGTACTACCCTAAAGTAAAATTATGATTTGGAACGTGGGTCCCAAGTGTTCATTTCATTTCGAATTTCTTCCCAATGTTCCCCAAACAAGTGATAATATGGGAAGTCTAACCACATGATTCATAATTTCATTGTAGTTTACTAACTTGTATAAAAAACTTGAAGAGTTTTCAACTGCATTTTACAACCACAGCTTATTTTTTTTTCAGCCACAGCTTATTTTGACATTTACAATGTGAATTTGAGTCTTAGACATGAAAGACAAAATTATGAAATGTTTAATGGAATCAGGAGAAAACTGTGTCTTTGTAGTATTAAAGGCTATTTAAATTTTATTTATTATTTATATTTTTGTTTTGTTTTTTATCTTTACACGATTTTTTGTTTGAGAGAGAGAAGACATGGGGGGGAAGGGCAGAAGGAGAGGGAAAGAGAGTCTTAAGCAGACCCTGCACTGAGTGTGGAGCCTGAAGTGGGGCTGGATCTCATGACCCTAAGATCATGACCCTGAGATCACAACCTGAGCCAAAACCAAGAGTTTGATGCTTAACTTATTGAGCCACCCAGGTTCCCCAAAGGCTTTATTTTTAAAAGGAACAAAGGATAAAGAAAAGTTAGTAATTTCTATATGTTAATAAATATAATAAAGGATATGAAGAAAGATGCTGCATACTATGCCAAAAAATATGTGATCAACAAAGAATTATTACAGAGAACACATAAAGAACTCCCACAAATCCATAAGAAAAAGACAAATAGCACAATGTATTAATTGGTAATATGCATAAACAGACATTTCAATGAACAGCTTATAATTGTATGAAAGATTTCATCCTCTTTTGTAATCAGGGAAATTCCAATTAAAACCACAATGAGATACCATTTCACACCCACCAGATTGGCAAAAATTAACAATTCCAAGTACATGCAGTTTTGGCAAGGATGTAGAATAACGGAAACTCATACAAAGCAGATAGGCTGTACATTAGTGAAAACATTTTTGAAAGCAATTTGGCATTACCTAATGAAACTTGAGAATGTGAAGTTTGAATTCATAATCCCACTCTTGGGAAAATATCCTAGAGAAACTTTGACCTATGTTTGCCACAAGTCATGTAATTGAATGCCAAATGCTCATTACAGTGGCATTGTTTGTACTGGCCAAACAAAGGGAAGCAAACAAATGAACAAATTAGCAACACACCAGAACCACAAAGATGCATTGAGAAGAAAATAAATTAATTGACTAGGTCACATTCTCATAATGCAAAACTGTTTTGTAGTAAAACATGATGCACTATCGCTATCAATAACTAAACTTTTGTCACTATATCTTACAGACATTCTGCTGGTTAACAATAAGTAAGTTGCAAGAAAAGCATAGAAATTAAAAATGAATATTTCATTTGTGAGGCCACTACTGATTTGGGGGAAAGACAGACAGCCGAGAAAGAGGAGATGAAATTAAGGGTAGATATAAAAGAATTTCAGTAGTATCATTAAGTTTGATTTTTCAGACTCATTGATAAGTATCGAAGTATGTATTATATTTTAAGGTGTTACCTATATTCAGTATTGACATGTATTTATAGCCTCAGAATTTAATACAAATTTAGACTAAGTTAAATAGATGTTCCAATAGTTTCTTGCCACACCACAATAGCTTACCTTGACCAACCAACATATTAGTAGATTTAGGAGACCACCTGCTATAAAGGAATAAAAAGAGGGTTAGTTACCAGCGATAACAAATGAGAAGGCCTTTGTAATTTCTACTCCTTTCACTCTTCTGAGCCCGGGTCAACCCAGATTTGGTCAGAAAAGCAGAAACCACTCTGCATATTTTGAATTGGAAGAGACCTCCTGCAGGTAGTAAACATCATGTTGTGGGAAGAGCTGGGGGAGTGAAGGAGAGCCAATGAGCCCCTGTAGGTGCTGGTAGGGAGTGGGTGATTCTCCAGAAGGTGCTCAGAAAGCATGGGCAAAAAACACACAGTCCAGTGTGGAGATCAGGGAGCTACATTACCAGAGATTGTTGTTCATTACACATGATTTTCTAGTTTCCCACATGATGCTGTACAAGACATCTGCAGTTAAATCTTCCAGAAACTATTGCAGGTGATTATTCTTTTATGACACTCTCGATCCCTTCTAAGATATTATAAAACAGTATTAGTATACATATTACTGCATTGTCTTCAAAAGTGGCACTAATCTGGATAGTTTCATTGGAAACTAATGTTTTTGGTGTAGTTGATAACCCTTCAGTCGTAAGTGGCTGCCTTTATGTAAAACCTTCCCTTCTTTTATCTTTTTCCTGAGGCTGTGAATTAGAAATAAGACAGAATTATTGTGGCTACCCTGACCTATCAGATCTCCCACAGAACTTCCCTAGATTAGACCACTCTAAGTTAGCCTATATACAACTCAGAATAGCTCCTGGAATTTACAAATGGCTTCAAGATGTCTCTATATAATTTATTGAGAAAATTATGTTTTCATTGAAACTTGCCTTTGGAGTTTTACAATTTTATTACAAGGTGGTAATTCCACCAGGCACTTTGGTCTGATCTCTTACCTTTCAGGAGCACAGAAAATTATTAAATAGAGGTTTGGTATCAAGCTCTATATATACCTATACTGATGTCACGCTGATGAATGTATCTGTGAATCAATAGAATACTCATGTTAAAAAAAGAGTGATTTTCAAACTAACAACCTCTCTCCTAGATTAAAGAATGCCAGGGAAGTTTACTCGTTTACTCTCCTATTATTAAGTACATTTAACTCAACTAATTGATAAATTAACTTATTTACTCATTAAGAAATACACTCTAGTAAGAATAAAACAGTAGAGAGGACTCAGTTTCATTTTTCTCTAAAATTATCAGCATACTTAAATTTTTCTAGCTTAAATTCTTATAAAAGAACAAAGAGATGAATTGGAGTGTTTAAATAGATTTTTGCCAGTCAGATAATGATTATAACTACTTGGAAAAGCTCAGTATTCAACTTAAGTTCCAAAAGATTTTTATCATTTCATCCATCCCTATAAGGCAGGTCCTTTTATCATCCCCGGTTTACAAATAGTAATGAACTTGCTTAAGATCTCACAGTTTTTAAGAAGCAGAGCTTTGATTGGGACTGTCTCGACTCATAGTAGAATATCTCGGGTATCCCATGACAGGTACATCCTCTATGGCCATCATCACATTTTCCCCCAGCTTCATTGTTTGGGGAAGTCTCTTCTTGGCCAGGAAAGCATCTCAAACCAAGACAGTCTTCCTTTAAAAATCAGCTAGTGAATAGAGAACAAACTGATGGTTACCAGAGGGAGGGGTGGGTGAGGGGATAAGGGAAATAGGTGGTGGGGATTAAGGAGGGCACTTGTAATGAGTGCCAGGAACTGAATGGAAGTGTCTAATCATTGAATTCTACACCTGAAACTAATATCAAACTGTATGTTAACTAACTGGAATTTAAATAAAAACTTTAGTAAAATCAACTAGTGATACCTCAATATTAACTCTGTAAACCCACACATTTTTCCTGGACCCAGAAACCTCTGTTTTCTACAGTCCTGTCTAAACTCACGCCTACCTTCTTAATTTTGGCAGCTTAAAAACGGAACAGTGCACTTCATGATTCCTCATTTGGATGGAATTCTTTCCTGTACTCCCTGCCCTGTTCTGCCCTCTGTGATCCATGTCCCAACCTGTAAACCTTGACCATATTTCACCCCTAATCTCTTTGGCCCTCTGAACACAAACTCCAACTCCCTACCCTCTGCCCCTGAACATTCCTTTTTCCATTTCTTGGCTGGGGGCCCACCAGCCTGGCCTGACCTCCAGGGCTAACTTTCTTGGCTTGGTTTTTCTGGTGGTTGTATTAAATCTGTTATTGATATGGAAAGGATTAGTATTCTGGGAAATTGTATTTGCTATTTGAATGTCACACACCTAATACACAGACATCACTTTTTAGAGTATTTTCTACATTGTGGCACAGAAAGAAACTAGATACAGACTGGAAAGGTTCAAATGCAGTTTGTTGACTTTCTAGCTCTGTAATCTTGGGCAAACTTCTCTTTCTTTCTTTCTTTCTTTCCTTTTTTCTTCCTTCCTTCCTTCTTTCCTTTCTTCTTTTCTTCCTTTCTTTCCTTTTTTTATTTTTTAAGATTTATTTTTTTAAAGAGAGTGAGCGAGCAGGGGGAGGGGCAGAGGGGCAGGGAGGGGCAGGGAGGGGCAGAGGGAAAAAATATCTGGCAGACTCCCCACCCCCCACCTGATGAGTGCAGAGCCTGAGAAGGGGCCTAATGTCATGACCCCCAGATCATGACCTGAGCCACAACCAAGAGTCCGCTGATCCCCAGCTGATCCACCTAGGTGCCCCACTTTGTCTTTCTATATAGCTGTTTCCTTCTCTGTATATTAAACTGGTAAGAATCATACCATTATTGAGATTGTTAAAATGAGTTAATTTATGTAGAACAATTAAAACTCTTGTTGGCACAGGATAAGTGCTATATATTTTAATATTATTCAGAGCACCAGAATGTTACAATGATCCCAACACACATTTCATTTTTCATTTACATTCGTTTTTTCTTTTGCAAGTTGTATTGAATAGTCTTCTTTATAGTAATCACTACATCAGTTGTCTGTGGTGGGCACTGGTAAACCTTCTCTACCAAGTGTTCATATATAGTATGTGACCTGTAGAGACTGTAACACGTCACTTCCTTAACAAGATTTTAACGTGGCCACTTTGACTATTGAGAAAAAGATATTTGCATCATCTACGACCACTGAAGTCTGTGTTTTTAATAAAAAAGACAATATTCACTTTTTAATAAAAAAGTGAATAGAATAGCACTTTGCCTTGGCAGGACTAAGGAAATCAGGTTGCCTGAAACAAAGTTTCAGTGATGAGAAATGCCTGGAGAAGGGAGAGACTTGCATGATAATCTAAGTTTCATCTTTTTGCAGGGAAAATGGTGAGTAGGGATGGGCAATGCATCACTGCATGTGGTCCAGTAATAGGACCTGATTTGCATTTTAGGAATATTCCTCAAACAGCAGTGTGAAGAATTAGAAGACAATTTCTGTAATTTGTAGCTGAAACAATGGTGGCCAGAAATAAGGTAGAGAGAGGACTGAGAAGAGCAATAGTAAAGAAGGGGGATCTATAAGTTAGTGACTATTTAAATGAAAGGGAAAGTCTAGTACCATATTTCTTATAAGGACTACTAAATGGTTAGTATTGCCTTTTATTAAAATGGGGACTGTATAAAGGTGAACCAGTTTGTTGACTTCCAGCAAATTTTTAGATAAACCATCCTTGTACTAGGCAGTCAGTCAATTTTTAGGTAAAAGGCAGAGCAAAGTGAATGCACTCTGTAGAAGCATTTCTAGTCCAATTCTGACTAATTCTGCCCTCAGTCTGGTTATGGAACCCTGGGAAGGTGGTTACTTGATCAGTCTTGGAGCCACTATCAATGTCATCACTGCCAAAGTTCATGGGGCTGATGAGAAATCTAATGAAACTACAGCTGGGGTCCCTGAAGGACCAAAGGAAGTAACAGAGAAGTTGGCAAAGCATGGAAACCATTGTGGTACCTACATCATTGTCTCCACATGAGGAAGGTCTCAGTATATTTGAAAATGATGCTTTGATGGCGAGAACTGATAAATCCACCTTCTCTACCATGTTTTAAGTCTCCGTTTAAGGATAAGAGTCCCAGCTTCCCTTACCAACTTAACATTGAAGAACAAGTTGATATTTGATCATATACCTTTTAATAAGAAATAATAGTATCATGTTTCCTTATAACGCTTTCTGCTGGGAAAAGAAAAAAAAAACAACAAAGCACGACCTTTCTTAGTTTTGTTTTTTTTTCCTTTTTCCTTCTCAAACAGTTCACATTCGAAGATTGTATGGGGTGGAGAAAAGAAATGCTGCTTTCAAATACACAATTTAGAGATTTTAGTATGGTGCCAGAGCCATGTAATATTTAATTGTAATTTAATTAATTTTAATTGTACATTTACAATTAAATTATTGTAATTTAATTAAATTTAATACAATTTAACTGTAATATTACAATTAAAAGCAAAAGCTTTGATCCCAGATTGTTTAGGGTTAAAAATTTCAGTTATGTCACTTCTAGTTACATAACAAGCAGCTAACTTGGACTTAATTGGGCTTCAGCTTCCTCTGAAGTAAAGTGAAGCTTGTAATAATAACTAATTTGTGAGATTATTATATGTAAGACACTTAGAATAGTGTCTACAAATAGCAAACATTGGAAAAATATTAGCTTCTCCTGTTACAATGGATTATATATTAAGCACATGCATTTTAGCAAATGCAATTTTCAAGTGGCTACTCACTTACTATTTATGACTTGTTACTATTTTAGATTGGATGAATTGGAATGCCGACATTATATCAATAGATTGATTGCTATAGAAATTACCTCTATAATTCATCATTACTGTTCTTCTGAACTCTCCATTTGTGTCTGCTGGAAGATTCAGGGTTTAAAGCTAAATCCCTTTGAAAAGAGAGTTTGTCAGGAAGTTGGGATTAACTCTAAACATAGTGAATATACTTCTCAATCTTTTTATAAGCCAAGATTTGCTCTGTACTCTATTGAAAACCACAGGAAAGCATTTCTCCTGAAGGCTTACAGTGCAATGCTGAATGTTGTACAGCCATGGACTGCATGATTAGTGTCCAAAGAGAAAAACACAAGAAAAGCTGTTGGAATCAATAGCACAATTTAATGTCTGGTAATTATACATAACTAAATGCCTCTGCTTGCCCACAAATCCTTTCACGGAAATGCCGTGATTAGTTTTTATGGGCTAGGAAGAAATTCAAGGGTATTTTTTGAAAGGTTATTATAAGGGAATTCCCAGATCCCAGTGCAATTTGAGGAGACAACTATTAAAAGAGGGTCTGTCTGGAAGAATATCAAAGGGATTGAAGTTAGGCAAAGAAAATAGATAATTCCCAAGATACGTGTTTACAAATAAGGAACTAAAAGCAAATAAAATTAGCCCAGCTGACTAAAATTCTTTGTGGACTTACAGGATTATTAGCTACTATATATATTATTATCAAGTTATTTTTATAGAAAGTTTTTCTCAATGATCAGGTTCTCCTTTACTAATAGGGATTTTTCTCCATCCTCATTAGATCCAAAACTTAAAATTTTACTCCTTTCTATTTTCAGGAGAGGCAGGATATGGCCATAGGGCTTGGCTGTAATATTTGTTCATTCATTCAATAAATACTTATTAAGCACCTAAAATACAGAGGTACTCTCCTGGGCACTTATACTGGTTTGCATACATTTAAATTACTGATTTTAACAGATATATGGGCTGGCGAAGATGATAATGTTACTCATACTCTTTCCTAGTAACCTACTCATTAAGTAATTTTAACCTGAAAATGAAGTAGTTGGCACATAATAAATAATAAAATGTACTCGTTCTAAGTTCACAGTTTGACAAGATTTGAGGAATGTATACAGCTGTGTTACCACAAATGTAATCAAGATGTAGAATCTTTCCCATCACTTCCGAAATGTTTACTTCACCTTCTTTTCCCCATCTTCTGTTCCAGGTAAACAGTCTGCTCTCTGTCCCTAAAGGTTAGATCTGCCTTTACAGAATTGGCAATTACGTATTGTATATGTATAATAATTAACAAAAAAAAAAACACTAGAATATTGAAGTATGTCATTTTTTAAAAGATTTTATTTATTTATTTATTTGACAGAGAGAAAGAGATCACAAGTAGGCAGAGAGACAGGCAAAGAGAGAACAGAAAGCAGGCTCCCTGCTAAGCAGAGAGCCAGATGAGGGACTCCATTCTGAGCCCTGAGATCATGACTGGAGCCAGAGGCAGAGGCTTAACCCACTGAGCCACCCAGGTACACCTGAAGTATATCATTTTAAAATTAGGACTAAGAATTTCAAGTTTCTGAAAAAATGGTTGAAGCATAACTATAACCTTACAAACACAAAAGGGAGTCAGTGACTTTCTACAAGAGATTATATCTACTGGAAACACTCAGACCATGCCAGTCCCTATGTGATTAGCTATGCAAAATTATGCATGCATAATTCATGAAAGCAAGAATTTTAGGAGATTAAAACAGGAGGGCATTTAAGCCAACAGATTTAACATGTAGACTAAGAATCTACAGACTCTGAGGAGTCCCTAGAAACCTTGATTAAAGTCACCTAGAGTGTGGGGAAAAAATGGAGGAGATCGACTCCAGGAAGAGTCCCCAAACTGATCATTTGTACTGTGAAAAGTAACTTAAATGCTTGCATGCTTGTGTTAGTTAACTCTAGAGCGGTGACTTTTATATATTTCTAATGCTATGAGGTTCCTTCCTTCCTTCTTTCCTTCCTTCTTTCCTTCCTTTCTTTCTTTCTTTCTCTTTCTTTCTTTCTTTCTTTCTTTCTTTCTTTCTTTTTCTTTCTTTCTTTCTTTTTCTTTCTTTCTTTTTTCTTTCTTTCTTTTTCTTCTTTCTTTTTCTTCTTTCTTTCTTTTTCTTCTTTCTTTCTTTCTTTCTTTCTTTCTTTCTTTCTTTCTTTCTCTCTTTCTTCTTTCTTTTCTTTCTTTTTTCTTTTCTCCTCCTCCTCCTCCTTCTTCTTTGATAATCTGTCACTCCTAATCTCTCATCGTAGTCATTTAAGTAAACTTGAAATGTTTTAACTTGTTTAGCTGAAATAATCATAGCAATGCTTTCATTATGGTTTGATCCTTTACTGTAAGGAATTCGCGCAGCTTGCAAATGACGCTAGACAGACTAGTGCTTATTGGCAATCATATTGGCGTTATGATACTCAAGGCCAATTTTGGTTAAATTCAGTAAACACTTGGTAAGAACATTAACTCCAAGCCTATGTTTATGGAGGACTTACAACTTTACAAAGCATATGAACATATATTGTCTCAAAATATTGTCTTTTTTCCAAGATGGAAAAACTGAAGCTGGAGATTAGATGAACGGTTTCTCCTGAGATCGTAGAGGTTCGAAAGATAGAATGAGGACCAGAACTTAATTCTTCTGACTTCTGGCTGAAGACTTGCTTGAAGGTTGGGTGGAAGTTTCCATCGCTGTCAGCTAAGTCTCTCTCCCTCTCCTGGACTCTCCCTCCCTAACCACAAGCTAGCCAGCTTTTCCTTCTCGCATCTTTATGTGGTGACAAGTGAATCCTCTGTCATCGATAAGTAATATAAATATATTTGAATAATAAGTATTTGTAAGTATTAGCCTTAATTTCTGACCATGCAAATATGTTTCCCCCTTTATCTTTGTAACAGGCCTTTGAGACTAAGACTGCAATTCTTAGCCAAAAATGACATTTATTTATGTTTTTAAAGTCCATAGTGATATCTGTAGGTCAGGTTGATGCATGTTAGATTTTATGAGTAGGAGAAAATTAGAGTAAGATCAGGAGAAGATCAGCCCTGGATGGTGTCTTTGTCTCCACTTCTGCAGGGGTGGATTTCCATTCTTATTTTCTTGAAGTCCTAAGCACATTGCATTTATTTTTTTAAATTTTTTAAATTTTTTTAGCACATTGCATTTAAACAACAAGAGGAATTTCCCTCTGGCCCTGTCCAGAGACTATTTGGAACTTCCAGCTTTCTGTTTGACTCCTGAATAGTTCCTTAAGGCATTTGCATATAATCTGATTTTTAAAAAATATATCATCCCTTCATTTGTTCCTTCTTTAGGAGATTAAGCACCCTATAGCAAATATCTTTGGGTTTGCTGTAAGAAATACTTTGAATTTGATATAGCTTTCAACAGCTATACTTTTTGTTATGACCATTGCAAGCAATATATTTAAAAATTGTGGGTTTTTTCAACTTTCAAATATGTAATATAGTATTATTAACTATAGTTGCCATGGCGTACATTATATAATAAATTGCTGTTTTCTTATGAAGGTAGATACATGACTGATGGGCTTTCTTTTTGCAAATATGTCATACCTTTCTTTCAAGTTTCTAATTTTCAGAAGATTTCCTAATTATTTTTGTGCTTAATCTCTTAGGTGACTCCTAATAATATGCTTTTTTATAGCCATAATACATAATTTAATTTTTTCTTTATTTCATATGTGATTATGTGTGTGTGTGTGTGTGTGTGTGAATAGACACATATAAAATAAACTAAATTTTTGTGGACAATGCTGTATTTTGGCCTAGGATATTTCAAATTGCCTATCATAGTCATGCAGTAAAATGTTGAAGCTTTCATATATTAATATTTAACTATCTCAATTATTGAATATTTAACAGTCTCAATTGCTGAATATTATTTCTTTTATTTCTATTATTTATTTTATTTATTTTTATGCGATTGTCTTTTATTTCCAGGCATACAAATCATTGTTTGAAAAACATGCTTGTAGGTCTCCATATTTCAAATAATAAGTTTTAAAGTTTTGTTTTTTTTTTTAAAGAAATTACATTGGGTGGTTACATTGGGTTGGGTGGGTGGAAATTACGCCTGGATGGTTCAGTGGGTTAAAGCCTCTGCCTTCAGCTCAAGTGATGATCTCAGGGTTCTGGGATCAAGCCCTGTATCAGGCTCTCTGCTCAGCGGAGAGCCTGCTTCCTCCTCTCTTTCTGCCTGCCTCTCTGCCTACTTGTGATGTCTCTCTGTCAAATAAATAAATAAAATCTCTAAAAAAAAATAAATTACACTGATTAGAACGTCCAGGACAATATTTGTTTATAGTAGTTGAAGACACATATTGCAATGCCTTTAATAAAAATGTTACCAGCATTGCTCCACTAAGAGTACATTTTATTATGGTTTGTGTGTATGTATATAAATATGTTTATATACATATATAGATATGAACACATATAAGTAAGAATATAGATACATTCATATATACAGACAGACATAGGTATTTCTCATATAAATAAGCTCATGAGTCTGGTTCTTTTCACTTTCCAGGTAACATAAGAGTTGAATTTTCAACTCCTTCAAGTTAGGTATGACCAAAGACTGGTTTGGCTAATTAACTCTAGGTAAAGTTGACACATAATATAATAATTTTATCCCCTCCAAACAGTATCTTTCTCTCTTTCAATTTCTCTGAAATGGCAGTAAACAAACTGCATATTGACACGGGGTTTCCATAAGACTGAAATGACCAAAAAGGCTAAAGCAATTTAAGGAAGAAAATTATTCTGCAGAGTGGCTTGAACAACTAGCAGACTTTATGGGAGCAAAAGAGAGATTTAGTGGGACTAAAACAATGAGATTTGGCAGTCATTTGTTACTGTAGCTTAACGTAACCTTGTCTTGACTGATATTCCTATTTTAATGCAATTTTTAAAGAATACGTTTTTAATTAATGATCTGTAAAATAATTTTCTTCTTTCTGGTATATTACTCATACTAGTATTTTCTATAATATTGAATCAGTCTTGAAAAATCAATATGGTTTTAAATAAGTTGAATTGTCTGCCTAAGAAAATATTCCATCTTATCTGTTGAAGGTGTTGCTATATTGTAAGAAACCTGGTTATGGAGTAAAACAAAGATTAAAAAAATAGAAAGAAAAGAAAGAATAGTAAAAAAAAAAAAATCAAGATTTTATTTATTTATTTATTTATTTATTTATTTATTTTTGAAAGAGAGAGAGAGTGCACGAGCATGAGTGGGTATGTGAGGAGGGACAAAAGGAGAAGTGGACTCTCCACTGAGCAGTGAGCCCGATGCAGGACTTGAGCCCATGAACCTTGGGATTATGATCTGAGCTGAAGTCAGATGCTTAACCAACCGAGCCATCCAGGCTCCCTCAAAAAAATTGTTTTTAAATATTGACAGACTTTTCATGGACTCTACGGCATTAGTAAATATTGTTCAAAAAAGGATCCTGAATGAGGCTGAACCCAAGAATATAGACCATGTTTATTAAAATGTGATTCTTCCAGAGCACATAATGAGTACATTCAATCTTTTTGTTTTTCTTCAAACAAATTCATTTTGCTTTGAAACAACATTTGTTTTGCTTCAAACAAATAAATTTTATCATTTATTTTCATGTTTAACATTTTTGTTTGTTCTCAAGAAAAATAATTTTTTTGTCTTTATCATTATATGTGGTAGAAAACTTGTTTTAGTTCACGCAGCTTCCACCTGCCCTCTGGTAGCAGAATTCCTCTTTCTTGTGGAAATTCATTCTATGTGTCATTGGTAGGGATGACCTTATCTAGTCTCACTCCTTCTCTTGGTTATGTTCATGACTTTTTTGATAGAGTACAATAATAGATACCATTTACACAATAATAGAGTACCATGTTTCATGATAGAGGGGTAAGAGGGAACAGAAACAAGTGGTTCTCCATCAATGTTCCAGTTCTGGAACCAGGATTATCTCTCTACTCTGATTGTTGACCAGTTATTTCCTAAGTTTGGACTGCCTTCTGATAACTCACTTGAACTTGAAGAGAACTTGAATAGAAGGGCAAAAACAGATTTCTGTTGAAACCACTGTAATTTTAATGAATAAGTGAAACATTGGTGAACAGGCAGGGCCTTTCTAGCATCAGCTGAATCACTGGAAGGAACTACAACTTAAACCTGGTCTGTCTGAATTTCCAAGTTAGTACAACTAATCAACTACCCCTTTCCCACAGGGAAAAAAAATATATATATATATATATACACACACATACATACATACATATGTATGTGTGTATGTATTGGCAATGGGGTTCTATTGCAGTTGAGATGAATTTTAACTGTTTGTTATGGAAGAGTCCTGAGTGAAAAACTACCATTACTATCATCATCTTTATTATATGCCATATTTATTTTGCACAGATGGGGAAAAAATGGAAAACATTCTTTATCGGATGTAAGCTAGAGATCAAGGAAGGAGTCCTTGGAAGCTGGGTGAGATGAATAATGTTAGAGTAAAGCTTAATGACCTAAAGGAAAATGAAATTTCAGCAGAAGATAATAGAGAATTTGCTCCATGAAATATTCTTTCTTGCCTAGAATGGTTTTCTCTTTTTATCTCTATTCCATTTATTTTTGTTGAGATAAGAATAAAGTAACATGCTGGTACTCTGATATTTTTAGCTGCCATTAATTTAAACAGTTAACAAATTCAAACTCTAATTTCAAATACTGTATCTCTATTGTGAATGAGCCAGAATTCTGTGTAATTAGATACTGCATATATGTTTGAGACTCTTCTGTGGGCAGTGTGCAGGAGTTTTACCCATGAACTTAGTTATAGCCCATGAAGCTGAACAGGGGTGCTGCGGTGCACTTCCAGGTTGAAGAAAGTTGAGATCACCCAATAGGTAGAGTGTTATTTGTATGCACGATGCACACACACAAAATGCACACGCACACACACAGAGGATGTGTGTATATATTTATGTGCATTATTTTAGAACATTATTAGCACATCCAAGATCAAAATTGTTTTATATAAAACCAACTCACAATTTTATTCTTTTTTTTTAAAGATTTTACTTATTTATTTGACAGAGAGAGAGATCACAAGTAGGCAGAGAGGCAGGCAGAGAGAGGGGGGGAAGCAGGCTCCCTGCTGAGCAGAGAGCCCTATGCGAGGCTCAATCCCAGGACCCTGAGATCATGACCTGAGTTGAAGGCAGAGGCTTTAACCCACTGAGCCACCCAGGTGCCCCTCACAATTTTATTCTTATTAATTTATTTCAGTAGTTAAAATTCCTCAATTAACAATACATATAGATCAATTTAATCTCATTTTGTTGCTATTTTTCAAGAAGTATCTAAAATACCATTGTACTTCATCTTTTGCTTTAAAATACTTCTATTATGTAAGATTTAGTTAACTGCTTAGATCGACATTGTTAGTTTTACCATAATTATACTTCTTTATCTTTTCTTAATGTAATAGTAGTAGTAAAAGTATTTCGGTAGTTCCATGATGGCATTAAATACATCTACGGAACACTCCCAAAGGTTTGTTTTTAATTAAGATTCCTTAGGAATTACATAATTGAGCATAAGCTCATCACATGGACACATGCCAAAAATTAACAATAGTTACATTAGTGAACTATGTTACCTAGTAACAAAAGCAACATAACATTTTCATAACTTTTAAATAATATATTCAAATTGTCCCAAAGTTCTCATAACCACATACATGGCAAAATACTCACACATATTACACAACCATCCTTGTGAACCGTGCATTCTGTCTTTTGTCTCAATGTTCCTTTTGTATATTATTCCAGTTTTCTACTTCATATTGGAAATGTGTTCCATGCTGCAGTGAGTGCCAAATGGGGAAACAGAAACAATAAGAAATAATTAATTGATAATTCTAGAACCGAAGAATAACATTTCTGAAATTAAGAGATTTCTATCGATGGACTTACTTGCTGAATAGAAATGACAGAAGAAAGAGTAATGAACTTTATGATAAATCAATAAAAATTATCTATGAGAAAAAAGATGAGAAAAAACTTAAAAAATAGATGAACAAAGACTTCAGAATTTGTGTGATGATTTCAAGCATTACAGGACATGGAATTGGAATAGTAGAAGGAGAGAGAGAATTGCAGACAGAAAAATATTCAAGAGATAATGTTAAATATTTTCCAAATTTAATGAAAAACAAATAATGGTAGATATAGGATGCTTCATGGATATCAAGTACAGAAAGGGAAAAAGAAGCCTAAAGTTATGTGCATCATATTCAAATGGTTGAAAGCAAAAACAAAGAATAAACCTTGAAAATAACAAGAGAAAATTAACATATTACATACAAGGAGAAAAGTTCCAGTTAATGTCTGGCTTCTTACCAGAATCCCTGGGGATGACAAAAGAGAGAAACAACATTTTTAAAGTACTACAAAACAAATGAACAAACAAACATATAAACACCGGCAATCCAGAATTCTATATTCATCAAAAACATTCTTCAAAAATGAAGATGAAATAAGGATATTTTCAGGTAAAAGAGAGCCAGAGGAATTCATCCTTGACAGATCTGCTCTGAAAGAAATATTAAGGGAAGTTTCTCAGGATGAAATAAAATGATAGCAGAGAATGACTATGTTCTGAGAAAGTAGAAAGAACATCTGAAATATCTGGGTAAATAAACATGATTTTTTTTTGTTATTTCTTAATTTTTTGATAAATTTTACACACACACACACACACACAGACACACACACACACACACAACATTGTTGGGGCACCTGGGTGGCTCAGTCTGTTAAGTATCCAACTCCTAATTTTGGCTCAGGTCATGATCTCAGGGTTCTGAGATGGAGCCCCATGTTGGGCTCTGTCCTAGGTGTAGATCTTAACATTATTTTTCTCCCTCTCACTTTGCCTTTCCCTACCTTGTTCCCTCTCTCTAAAACAAAACAAAATAAAATAAAACATTGTCTTGTAGGTTTGTAGGTATGTAAGTGTAATGTAATCATTGTAACATAAAAAAAAAATAAACGGCATATGTCATAAATACAAGATTTTGATATTTTAGACAAAGTACTACATTACTGAGTAAACTATATAGAATTAAGGTTGTACATTGCAATCTTTATGTCAATCATGAAGAAAAGTGTAGCTAAAAAGCCAATAGGAAAACTTAAATGGAATTCTAACACTTATTCAAATAATTTCAACAAATAATTTCAACAAATGACAGCAAAAGAGGACTAGAGGAATAAAAACAAAGGAGGAAAGCAGAGAACATAATAAATATGAGTCACAAAAACAACCATATTGATTATATTAATTGATAACAGATTAAAAATCTAAGTAAAAGTTATATTTTCAGAATGGGCTAAAAACCAAGCCAACTATATGCTATCTACAAGAAACATACTTTCATTTTATAGACAAACATAGTTTGAAAGTAAATGGACAAAACCCATGTAATGCAAGCTTTAAGGAAGAGAAAGGTGGAATGTTTATATTAACTTTAAACAGAAGTTGTCAAGACAAACTGTGTTACTAAAAATTAAGAGGGAAATTTCATAAATACAGTTGACCTGTGAACAACGTGGGTTGGCACTACACAAGTCCACTTATACATGGATCTTTTCGCTAAATACTATACTGTATTGTAAATGTACTTTCTCTTCTTTATAATTTTCTTAATAAGATTTTTCTTCTAGATAACTTTATTGTAAGAGTGCTGTATAAAATACATGTAATATGCAAAATGTGTGTTAATTAAGACTTCTGGTCAACAGTGGGTTATTAGCAGTTAAATTTTCAGGGAGTCAAATGTTATACACAGATTTTCTACTGCTCAAGGTCAGCACCCCAACCCTTCAGCTGTTCAAGAGCTAACTATATAATTCCATAAAACAATAACAGCCAAAATCAATAATCTAATCTCCTCCATTAAAGGGTTAGAGAGAACAAATTAAACTCAAAGTAGTTAGAAAAATGGGATAAAGATAAAATGTATCGATGGAAAAAATAGACATAATAAAATTAACATAATGAAAAATGCGCATTTGAAAAATTAATGAACTTGATAATCCCTACCAAACTGGATCATGAAAGCGTAAGACTCTGCCAATATCAGGCATTCAGGCGGTTACATAAATAGATTCTGTATGTTTCTTAAAGGAATTGAAAAGCGTATCATTAACAACTTTGGGCTGAATGATATGGCAACTTAGATGAAATTAACAATTCATTCAGCAACCATTGATGCTAAAGCCGTCTTTGTACAGATGTACCGTAATCAGCAGCTACCTCAGCTTGCTTTCTGCCCCAGAGATTTTTGGATACTTTGGCTTCCATGCTTTTGCAAACCAGAAAGTGCAAGTACAACTCCTGACCCCTGGGAGATGAAGAACAAGAGCTGATGGGTAAATGAATATTCTCCTTTTTATTCTTTTGAGGTCAACAACTGTGGGAGGCATTCTGCACAAATTCACAGATAACTTCAGTAGATTTCAGTAGTAATTAGTCTCAAACCCTAATTACCTGTTGCTCAATACAAAACTGTTGTATTGGCTCTACCTCATTCTCTCCTAGTCTTCTCAATCCTTCATTCCAGTTTTCTGTCATGGAAAATACAAATAAACTAACCATAAGCAAGCGAATGTCTCAGATTCAGGTTATGGGAAAAGTATGACATCAGTGGGAATAGAAAATTTGAGAAATATCTGGAAAATAGTAGATGGAATTGAAAATGACAGGAAAAAAAAAAGAGCAGTCACTTGATGATGATTTCCAAATGAGTGGCTTACAACAGAAGCACATGTTTATTTGTCCATCTCAGGTCTGGTGCAGCTGTGGTCCACATAACCTTCACTCAAGAATACAATTGGATGGAATGTCTCCATCTGGAACAATGGCAGGTGTCATATCACAGGGATAAGGGGAGAATGTCACTTTCACTCACATTTTATTCTACAGTGTTTGCCACATGGCCACATTTGAGTGTAATTGCACAAGAAGTATAACATTTCAGCAGAAGGGATTCCAAATATTTATGAAAATTGATAGATGGTCAATTCAATAAAACTCAGGAAATAGGTAATAGAACAATAATAAAATTTAGCTAACTGGCCACAAGATTACTTTTAGATATAACAAATGACAGAGGATGAAATAAAGCATAAATAAAATAAATTAAGCATAATTTATTATGCTTAATAAATAAAGCATAAAATAAATTTTAATAGTTTTAAATGAATTACTTTAATTTCTAAAGTGAAGCTTTACTTGTTTTGCTTTTGTTTTTGTTTTGGTCATTTTACTGTGAAGGAAATGAGTTTCAATGAAATTATTTATACCAGAAAAAGATTTAGCCCTGCAAATTTTCATTGTTTTAACAATCCAAGAGCTTATCACCAGCTTGTTTCTCACTCATATTTTATTTTCCTAAACTCAAAATTGTCAATTGGTAAAGTGCTAGCATAAAACACATACTTCTTTCATAAAAATAAATCGAAAATAACTTTTCGCAAATATGTTACCCTATTTTTGAGCTGCATAGATATGAGCTGAATGCTGAAAAAAGCTTGGAATTTGAAATTGTGATTTATTTCACTCATGATGTTGGTTGCCTATGATATTTAACACCCACATTAGGATTTATACATTCTCGCAAGTTAGCTGATTTTCGGAGTAGGTCTCATATCTGCTTATTTTTATGAAAGAACATCTTGAAGTTTTAGTGATGATTTTTTTCATCCTTACATTTATAGAATGACTGATTCCACTATTCGTAAGGGGAACTATGTTGCCTATAATTCAATGATAACTCTCCATCACTTGATGTCAGAAAATCAGGAGCCTAGGTTGACCTGAAAATGTCAATATTCCTTCATCATATGAGATTAATTTTGTGTCATGTATCCGGCGCCGATTTTAGCCAAGCTATTAAGGAATTATAGATGTCATCACACTGTTTGAAGACATGCAATTTCATGTTCCCAATGTATTCCTCAAAGAACTAGCTAGGTAGAACACAAACTGGTGCAACTTCTAACACTCACAGAAAATCATCCACAGTATTTAATGAGCTTTTTCCTCTCATTGGTAACAACTTCGCGTATCTACCAGGAAAAGTGAGAATGTGTGTAAAAGAAATCTGAATGTTGGTGACGATCACAAAAGAAGATGATGAAGGCAAGAGTAACATTGGATGAGAATACATTTCCATTTAATTGTCTTGGTGGCCTTTAGGAGCCTGATGCGTATTGAAGATAGGTCGATACTTGAAGCAGAGACTCAGCTACTTTTGAGCCAGAATAGGAGGATCATACGTGCTCCTGCAAACCATGTATTTGAACACTGTACTTAATTATATTCCTCAGGGCAAGAGAAGTGGGCACACTGTCACAATGCTTACTATCCCAAACCATGCCAAGCACACATTTTTTTGTAACAGATTTAAAATGCCTTGAAGATATTGTGTAACAATATCTCATAAGGGTGGGCTAGTCTGAATTTGATAATAGCTACTGTTGGGTTGGCCTGTGCTAAGCTAATAATTTAAATTTAGCTTGTTGAATCCCATTCTTTTGTTTTATAACCAAAATCTACTTTTCATTTGCATGTGTAAGTTGGTCACGTGCTTTGGTCACAAAGAGGAGGTGCCTCAGAAAAGGTTCTCAGACCAGGGTGCAGTGTTGAAAGCTTTATAAATCAATTTGGATTCATATAAATATTACTTTTCTAATTCAGATCTGGCATTATTAATAATGATTTACTATTTCTAAAAATTTCCAACACGAAAAATGGAAAGGTTTGAGATCATAATTTATTTTCCTTGCTTGCTGTGCGGTCTTACTTGTCATCATATTTTTCTAAGTTTTAGGCCTGATTGTTCAGAGTCTGCCCAGCTAAAATATGTCTTTTATCTGAAGGTAGAAACTCTAACTCTATCAACATAGCTGAGTTCTGCAAATAATAGTATAGAAGGTGGTCAGTTCTTTGTCTATGGTATGTTTATGCCATCAATCTTCTGGGTTTCCCTTCCTTGAAAAAAAAGGATCTGGGAAGTTTGCTTGTAGTCCAGATGGAATTGTGAGCAATGACCCTTCTAATACAGAGTGAGATTTCCTCCTCCTATTTCCTAGAACTGACTGTATTTGGATTAAAAATTAATTGTGCTTTTTCATGCAAGGCTAAGAGATAATGCTATTTGGAATAGGTACAAATGTTTTTGATGCTCCTCTAAATGCATCTGAATTTAACAAGTTGAAATCAAACTTCAATAAAAAGAAATTGTTAATAAAGCTTTCAAAGCTTCACTTTAAAAATATATTTCAGCGGCGCCTGGGTGGAACATTCGGTTAAGCGTCTTACTCTTGGTTTCAGCCCCTGTCATGATCTCAGGGATTGAGTCCTGAGTCGGTCTCCATGCTGAGCATGGAGTCTGCTTGAGATTCTCTCCCTCCCTCTGCCTCTCCCACTTGTGCTGTCTCTCTCTAAAATTAATAAATAAAATCTTTAAAAAAATAAAAAACAAAAATGTATTTCAGTAAAATAGATTTTGATGAAATGTCAGAGGTAAATGGCATTTGCAAAAATGATAGCAATTAAGTGGTTTATAATTTATAGGTCTATATTTTATATTGAACAATATTGAGTAAAAAAAAAAGATCACTATGCTTAAGTCAGCCACCTGATGGTTTATGCTAATATTGATTTTCTTTCATCCATTTGAAATGTTTATTGAGTGTCTTCTGATATTTTTCAACCATCTTTTTAAAATAAAATGGTCTATCAGTTTTAGAAATGGACCATCATTTTTAAAACATTTTTGCAAGAAATTACCTTGTCAAATACAGGCACCTTAATTTTTATCTCAGTTTTTATTTTAAGAGAGGAAGATAAAAAATAAAATTTAAATATATTATTTTGCAGCCTACAAGATACTGAGCATATAATGACTTGAACAATAATATTTCTGAGCTAGTACTGCCAGAAGGACAATTAACGGTATTTGGAAATGTTGTTCATCAGTGTAATAGAACAATGAGAAAATAATTATAGCTCGGATCACGCAAAGAAATGGACACTTTACAGAGATGAAGCAGAATTAAATACATTCCCTAATTAGGTACTTTAGAGAATGCCACTGATCAAGTGCACTACAGGGACAAAGGTACAGAGAAAAGCCTCCCCCAGGTTAATCAATAAAGTATGCTATTGGCATTTTGTAGGTCATTTTAGAGAAGAGTAAAATCTACATAAATACTCTAATAGAACAATTTCTTTCCATTTATAACTATAACCTATGTTTATAATGTAAACTATAAATTATGCCAATGATGGGATTATAATGTTATGAGGTACAGTAGGAACTAGCAGAATAGTTAATACTAAAAATAAAGAAACCAAAATGGACTAGGAATTTATTTTTTTAATCTTGACTCTACTAGATTAGAGTTCCTGTTACCTCCTTGGTGAGTAAGTGGGCTATAGTACATTACCATTATATTTTTTATATTATATATATATATGAATTATATAGTGAAATACAGTTAGTTTCATCAGAGAAGATAGTTCACTTATAAAACACATTTTTGTCTCTATTTTGTCCTCATTTTAAATTCTCTGTACACATAACACGCACACACACACGATAGAGATGTAACTGAACCAATAAACTATATCAATCCAATTGATATTTGTAATCAAAAACTTATATGCCCAAAACTTAGTTTCCTTTTGGAAAGGTAAGTAATGTACCTTTTAGAATACTTACATTAAAAAGGCTTATTTCACACTGGTGGGCTGTATGTTATACTTACTCATTATTGCATAAATGCCACTGTGTTTCCAGGGCCTCTAATCTTCTGTGGTCACTCAATACTAACACCCAATGATGAAACTTTTTCCCCCATCCCATGTGTAGGAAGTCTCCCCATTCTTTCCATGTTTTCCCAGCAAGTTTGCTTTCTCCTGGCCAGTCTCCATTTCAGGCTAGTTTTTTTAGACCTTGATTTAAGAGCCTTCCTCCTCTTCCCTTTCTGAACACTGTCTTCAAGCTCTTGTCCACAGGGTAGATTAAAGACAAGGATGCTGTGCGAGGCAGAGTTTTACTGAAACATTGAGGAACAGGGTAGATTATTTAAAAGCAAAAATACGAAAATAAAATGGAGGGAGCTACCACTAACACTGAGTAATTAATGTACTTGTCCTAATTATTTACCTTTCATTTCTCACCCCAAGTTTTCATTCACCAACTCCTACTTCTCTTCCTTGGGCCCCAGTATGTCCACATTTACTTAGGTCTCTGTCCTCTCAATTACCTGTCAGCTTTGAACTCCTAATTTCTAGTTTTCTTAAATTCTAGTTTTCTTTCTTTCTCTCAAATCAAGTTCTTAGTTTACATTTGCATATCACAGGAAATCAACAAACAAATGATGAAGACATTCTGTTCAATCTCAGCCTAACTTTAGCGATACAAAGTTATTTGTCTGTCTGGTCTACATCTCTTAGCAATAGAAAGAACAGGACGGGTCTTTGAAATAACAGAGCTCTACTGTTCTATCCTTGGTGAACAAGAAGTGCAGCTGTACTTCCTGTCCCTAACAGCCGTGGTTAGCAGAAGGAAAACAGCACAAAGTTTCCTTCTCCCTCCCTCTGGCCCTTTATACTCAGGCCGCAGAAACCCCTCCAAGGTGGTTTATGTGTTGGTTTTTATTTTACTTTCACTTTCAAAAACTCCTGCATGAGAGAACCTATTATAGGAATCTAAGAATTAATGGGTTTCCTCAGTTTGAAGGCACAATGATGGAAGTATATTTTGATAGGGGCCTCTTAGAAATGGCAATACTAACCAATATGTTGTTTGAAAGTGGTCCCTAATTCCCATCTTATTAAGTATATTTAATAACTACATTCAGAACCCCTTCCCTCTGGCATCTGTTTCTGTCAATATAGATAAATAAATATGTAGAGGTGATGAAATAGTCTTTATGCATCTATTTTGAATGTTGAACATATTCCGTCTCAATATGCTTTCAAGTGAATGGGCATTTTGTTAACAGAATTGAATAAATTACAATTTCCAGGTGGGGCATTTGGAATGTTGAAAAAAATTAATAAATATAGAAAAAATATTTGAGGTACAAAGGAGATTATTGAAAAGAATAAAGTCTAGTGAAGTTCTAGGTTTTTATATGGATATTTAATTAGGTACATGTAGGTAGAAGGGGATAAAATTCTCTATTGGAGTACTTTTGGTTTAAGGTAAAAAAAATAGCCCAATACAAAAAGATTTAAACCGTAGGAATATTAACTGGTGCCCACAAATAAAAGTCTAGGGTTATCTTTAACCACTGGCTCCAGCTCTTCTGTGAAATTCTCTTGTCACTGCCCTTCTCCATATGGCGGCTTCTTTCTCATGCTGGTACCAGTTCGAGGGCAATATTTCGACAACTGAAATGTGCAGAAGGGAAAACTTACCTCCCAGTGGTTCCCCTGAGAGAGAGAAGCATCTAAAACAACAACAATAACAATAAATCAAATTTCCCCCATATTCCCAAACAGCTTTGGCTGATAGGGTCACATGCCTTCCTGTCTGAACCCAATCCTAAACAGGTTGATGCCAAGGGTGATTAGCTCCAGCCTGATTTTATTGAGAACCAATCAGTGGCAAGCACTACAGCATTATTTTAAGATTAATCATGAAAAGCTTGTTTATTTTTAATTTTCTATACTTTTGTTGCAAAGCTTTCTAAATTCCACTGATTTATTGCTCAAGGATAATCTGTTCTTTAAAGCTGTAAGATGTTGGTTTGACCTTTGGTTGGTTTAACCTTTCACATTTGGTTTGAAGTTGGGTCCATCATTGGCTTAGCAGCCAGTGGACTGTGATTTTTGTTACTCTTACAGCCATGACTCACCATGTCTAGCTGTTGGCCAGGACATTATGGAAACTTCTGAGTCCGCACCTTGTGATGTCCCATATGCTGTTGACCAGGTTTCCTGTGGTCTAGACAGTGGCCTGAGGGCAGATCGGTTTTGTTATTATCTCTTCCCTAAATCATCATATGTAAATATTGCTTCTTTGGAATTTGTTTGAGATTATCTCAAAAAATTTCCTGCAGTTTATTTGTGTACAAGTGATCACCGAACAATCTATGACAATGGATATTTAGTGTGTGCTTGTTATCTAGTAAAGGATATTTTGGAAAAGATTTCATTAATTACATTACTGGCCACTTTATTATCTTTAGTTTTTATATAGTACAAGCAATCATTTTAAAAGCATAGTTATCATTCAGGTAATTTGGTTTGAAAAATGTGTCATATCCAGAAATGCCCTCTTATTCGAGGGCAGTAAAATCCACTAGCTAATATACCAAGCGTTGGATTTTCTTTTATTTGGAATAATTGTATTATTTAATTGCATCTCTCTAAGTATCTATCTATCTTTCTCAGGCTGTTGTATCACAAGTAAAGATAAAATACAGAAAATAAATACCAACTTAACAAATAGTCATATTAGAGCTGAATCATTCACTTTACAAACTAATTTATTATAAGTTGCCTTAGTGCCTTTAACAAATAATCTATTTACTATCATTTCATTTAGGCAATTTCTTTTCAGGAATACCCCATAGTACATTTGAAGATGCCATTAATATTTCCAGAAGGAAAAGAAACAAATCATTGTCAGTTTTCTGGAAGTATAAGAATATATAGACAGATAATATGCAGGTGTATTATTCAAGTCATTTTTTTCCCATGTCATTTAAAAAAACTGTTATCATTACTGCTTGGTCACGTGAAGACACTGTGCCTTTTTTTTTTTTTTCTTTTTTAATGTGGAATGCTTCACAAATTTGCATGTCATACTTGTGCATTGGCCTCCTAATCCCCATGTCATTTCAACTTTACTATACGTGCTGCCGAAGGGAATGCATTTTTTTTAATCAAGGGATTTTTATGTTCTTGTTAGTCATAACTATTCTGAATAACTGTTAAGAGTTTCTTATTTCCCTGTCCTTGTGGGAGAAGGTGGTAGAAATTCCTGTAATACTGGTGGGGGAATCCCTTCTACCTCCTTTGCCAGGGGAATACCAGGAAGAAACCTCTACTAAACTTTTAGGAGCACACCTTAGTCCCAAGAATTCCTATCCATTTCTTGGAAACCCTGTCATTAAAATCAGCATTGGAACACCTGGAGCAATTCAGTGGAATAAAAATAAAGCTAAGATAGTTATATTTAAGTTTCCGAGAGATGTTGCAAGTAATATAGAATGCTGGAATTGGACCAAAGACTAAAGTCCTAGTATTGTTAAATGGAATTTTCTAATAACATTTTAGCTTTAAAATACAGAATCCACATTTATTGACTCCAGACTGTAGATCAAGATAAAGTTGGGCTTGGTTTCATTTAAGTACCTAACTCCAGAGTCTTCAAGCTCCAGGTTATGTTGTTCTATCTTCATTTCTTGTATTTTCAAAGCACTTTTACAATTCGACTAGAAAAAAAAAAAAAAAGATTTGACCTAATCCACAGAAGCACAATATTCTTTTTTTTTTTAATTTTATTTATTTGACAGAGAAAGATCACAAGTGGACAGAGAGGCAGGCAGAGAGGAGGAAGCAGGCTCCCTGCTGAGCAGAGAGCCCGATGAGGGGCTTGATCTCAGGACCCTGAGATCATGACCTCAGCCAAAGGCAGTGGCTTAACCCACTGAGCCACCCAGGTACCCCTGGAATCACAATGTTCTTATTTGTCACAGTTTTTGGAGATAAAAACTGGTAAAACATATTTCTTTATTTCCTGTTTGAAGTTGTGATATTATGTATATTATGTAATATGTATAATAGGTTTTGTGTTATTAGTTTCCAGCTTAGAACATTTTTCTGCCAAAGGCATTATGTTGTGCATATAACTACCGATCTAACCTCCCATACCACTACTTACTATTTTCGTTGTGTGAGATGCTTTGTGATACTTATAATATTTCAGATCAGAGGAATTTGCTCTCAATTTTATGGGATGATGTGTCTGAGAATAGTAATTTTATTTTTTTCCCCTGGTACTTCCAGTAAAGTAAACTGACACCTACAAGTTTCAATATCCAATGGCGATTAGTCATTGCTATTTTGTTACCTAAAGGATACCATTCAAGTTTCAGCAAGTTTTCCGCTTTCCCACATCTATTGTAATATCATTTATTCGATTGGCAACGTCTCTAAATATTTGATCATCTAGCTTGTGTGCTTCATCTTCTTATTTCTTGGAAATTAAATCTATTTGAGAATATCTTTCTTCACTAATGTGAAATAAGATCTCATTGATAATAAACTGATGATATATACTTATCAATTACAGGTATAAATATGTAAAATTCTATTTTAAACTCTGTTATATTAAAATGTAACCATTGGAATTTGCATACAGGGGAATGACTAAAGAACTTTACACTTAATGCAATTATTCTTATAGGCCTAACAATTCTAAGGCAGTGATAATATTGCATTATCCTTAACACTCCTACCATTGTGTGTTGGGTGTGGTGGGGGAAGATGTCTTGTCTTGTGCATCAAATGTAATCATTCTTGAGAAGCTTCATCTGTACCTTGGCTTGATTTAGTTGAGATAACAGACCATGAGCCTCAGCATGCTGATATTATAAGGAAATGAAAGCTCAGGAGGGTCTTGGGAAGCAGTGAAGTAACTTTGCATATGGAAGAAATGTAGTTTGTGGACAGATGCCAGATTTTGGTGGCTTTAAAACATGGCCCCAAATTCTTTGGTATTTTCCCATTGAGAGGTGGGAATATGTCCTTTTCCCTTGAATAGGGGCAGGATGATGGCCACAACCAATAAAATATGGCAGAGAATGCTATGACTTCCCAAGCTCCATCATAAAATGCCATGTAGTTTTTTCCTTATTCACTGAAACACTATGTGGGAACCTTAAGCTTTCATGTAGGAGGATTAGCTAACCTAATGTGACCATGCCCCAAGGAACCCCAAGCCACATAGAACTTGTGACAGCAGTTCCAGGGCAAGAATTTTAATTGACACACCTAACTGAGTCTGACCTTTGAATTCTCCAGTTCAGTTTTGTCACATATGCATATGAGAAAGCGTCCAGATGATCCTCAGCCCCAGTTACTCCCAACCATTGAAATGTTCTCAGTTAAGTCTCAAGATATCAGGAATCAGAGAAAATAAGACAGGTCTGCAGGCACTCTGCCTGAATCCCTCACCTACTATGTATCCATGGATTATGCATCCATGAACATAATAAAATATTCATTCTTTCATACCACCAAGTTTGGTTTGATTTGCTATCCAATGCTTGGTAACTGGATAACACACTCAGCATAAATCAACATAATGAAGTTCAGGCTCCAAGGATCTATTTCAGCTTCAAAACATTGACTTGAAATTTCAGGTATGATTTCCATCACTTGGAAATTTTTTTTAAAGATTTTATTTATTTATTTGACAGAGAGAGAGAGATCACAAGTAGGCAGAGAGGCAGGCAGAGAGAGAGGGAATGTAGGCTCCCTGATGAGCAGAGAGCCTGATGTGGGGCTCCATCCCAGGACCCTGAGATCATGACCTGAGCCGAAGGCAGAGGCTTTAACCCACTGAGCCACTCAGGATCCCCTCACTTGGAAAATTTTTTAAAAAATCAAAACACAAAAAACTTTTTCTCCATCTAGACTTACAACAGTATATTTTTAGTAAACAGGGACTGTACATTTTTAATTCAAAGAGGATAATTGTGTATTTTATTTTAATAATAAATGTTGACAGCTAATTAATTGCTTTATTTGAGTTTCTTGGGCTCACTTACTTTTTTAATTTGAAGATTTTATTTATTTATTTGAGAGATACTGAATGAGAGAAAGAGAGAATATGAGGGGGAAAGATCAGAGGGAGAAGCAGACACCCCGCTGAGCAGGGAGCCTGATGTAGGGCTTGGTTCTGGGAGTCTGCAATTAGGACCTGAGCCCAAGGCAGTTGCTTAACTGAATGAGCCACCCAGGCAGGGGCTCAATAACTTTTAACACCCAAACAGTAGAAGTCTCTCATAAGGTATTTAATATGCAATTGTTTTTATAATAAAGGCAAACTGAAACAAAAGAAATTTTTTCTTCTCTATTCTTGTTTTTTTATCTGACTTCTAACTCATATCTCTAATAAAAATTATCATTATCTGGCATACATAATGTGAAGAATGTTGGAGTACTAAATCTTAGAATCTAAAGAAAATAAATATAATTTTTTTTGTGTGTGAGAAAGATAACATCAAGGTCTTTGTCATCATTCAAGCAGACACATACACTGGCTTTCCAAGAATTTTATATAGTCATATACATGCAGACATTTGTTTTACCTCTTAAGATTTAAAGAATGTTAATAAGGTCTTTCCAAATCATTAAAGGTGAACAGAAATGAAATTAAAATCAATAAACTTTGAAAGATATTGACTAATTAGATAGATGTGGCCTTATCCAAAATTTAAATGAACACCATAATTTAAGTGTAGTTAACCTAGAAACTTTTTATTATTAGTGACATTGAAATTTTCCTTAAGAAAATCTTCCCAAAGCCACATTGCCCTTAGAGGATTTGCACATGCAATAGGAAAAATAGATAGAATGTTTATCTTTTGTTTTTGGAAACAATCTGAGGCATCTCTTTTAAAATAACCTTTAGATTTGACTTTTTGATTTAGTTGTCAACATCCATCTTCCTGAATAAACATTTTGCAATGATACTCATGAAAACTATAGAACTGTCTTCAGCAAGCAAGCATGAGTATTCAAAGCCTGCATTTGGAAATGATACTCTAATGGAAGAAATGTTATTTATGCAGAATAGGAAAGAATTGGGATTGCACAATGCTATGGAGTTTTCCTCAGAATGAGTATTGGCATAAATAAAAAGTCAAATTCTTTTGGAATAATCAATTGTCATAACTCAGTTGTAATTATTATAGATTGATTTCATTTCACTAAAGCCAAAACCGTCTTCCCAAATAACTGTCTATAACTCACAATTAATAAATCTCATTGCCCATGGTGAATTTCATATTGGTTTGTTGAAACAACTGTTTTTTTAAAAAACACCATTTTCTTTCTTCACCATCTTTCTCACTGAGGACAGTGCTATATTTGTCACCAAAGAAAAGGATCGTAAAGGAGGTTTTAGTTGTGTCCTGTGATATTACCTCAGCTCCACCCCATATGAAATGAATAAATATGTATCCACCTACCAATATATACACATATGTAAGTTGTCTTCTCCAAAAATCCACATTATATTAGGGCATCTTAAATCTAAAGCAGTAACTCATCTCTAAATAGCAAATAACAATAGCATAAATGGAATGTAAACCTACAAATGATTGAACATTCTATGTTACTTGTTTGTTTAGATTTTATTTATTTATTTGACAGAGAGACACAGCGAGAGAGGGAACACAAATAGAGGAAGAGGAAGTACATGAAGTAATTATGAAGTGATGTGACAAGCACATTTTACCTTGTCTTTATAGATACTATTGGTGTTGCCATTTTTAATTATTTATTTATTTGTTTATTTATTTATTTGACACAGAGAGGGAGAGAGAGCACAAGTACGGGGAGCAGCAGAGAGAGAGAGAAGCAGACTTTCCACTGAACAGGTAGCCTGATGTGGGGCTTGATCCCAGGACCCTGGGATCATGACATGAGCCAAAGGCAGACACTTTAACAACTGAGCCAACCAGACACTCTAGTGGTGCCATTTTGAATGAATAGTGGAACAAGATCTTTCTGAAGGAATAATATTTAACTGAAACCTGAAGGTTGAAAAGGAAACAGCCAGGAAGAGACTAGGGGCTTAGAACATTCCTTGTAAAGGGAGCTGTGATTACATGGTGACATTCCCAAGATGCAAAAGCATGAAGTCCAGAAATGGACCCACAACTATACTGCCAACAATTCTTCAACAAAACAGGGAAGAATATCCAGTGGAAAAAAGACAGGCCCTTCAACAAATAGTGTTCGGAAAACAGGACAGAAACATGGAGAAGAATGAAACTGGATCACTTTTTTATACCATACACAAAAATAAATTCAAAATGGATGAAAGACCTAAATGTGAGGCAGAAAACCATCAAAATCCTAGAGGATAACGCAGGTAGCAACCTCTCTGACATTGGTTGTAGCAACTTCTTACTAGACACCTCCCCAAAGACCAGGGAAACAAAAGCAATTTGGGACTTCATCCAGATAAAAAGCTTCTGCACAGTGAAGGAAACAATCAACAAAACTAAAAGGCAGCCTATGGAATGGGAGAAGATATGTACAAATAACATATCTGATAAAAGGTTAGTATCCAAAATCTATAAAGATCTTATTAAACTTAAAAGAACCAAAAAACAAATAATCCACATTAGAAATTGGCAGAAGACATGAATGGACATTTTTCCAAAGAAGATGTACAGATGGCTAATAGATATGTGAAAATATTCTCAATATCATTCATCACCCGGGAAACAGAAATCAAAACCACAATGAGATATCACCTCACACCTGTCAGAATGGCTAAAATTAACAACACAGTGAACAATAGGTGTTGGCGAAGATATGGAGAAAGGGGAACCCTCTTGCATTACTAGTGGGAAGGCAAACTGGTGCAACTACTCTGGAAAACAGTATGGAGGTTCTTGAAAAAGGTAAAAATGAATGATTCAACAATTGTACTACTGGGTATTTACTTGAAGGATACAGAAATACAGTTTCAAAGGGATACATGCACCCCAATGTTTATAGCAGCTTTATCAACAACAGCCAAACTATTGAAAGAGCCCGAATGTCCATCAACTGGTGAATGGATAAAGAAGATGTGGTGTACACACACACACACATACACACACACACACACACACACACACACACACACACACACGTACACACTGGAATATCACTCAGTCATCAATAAGGATGAATTCTTGCCATTTGTAACAACATGGATGAAGCTAGATTGTATTATACTAAGTGAAATAAATCGGAGAAAACAAATACCATCTGATTTCAATCACATGTGGACTTAACAAACAAAACAGATGAACATATGGGAAGGGAAAAAAAGAAAGAGAGAAGCAAATCATAAGCTGTTAAAGATAGAGAATAAACTGAGGGTAATGAAGGGAGGTAGGCAGTGGGATAGGTTAAACAAGTGATGGATATTAAAGAGGTCATTTGTTGTGAGAAGCACTGAACATTGTATGTAAGTGATGAACCACTAAATACTACTCTTGAAACTAATATTACACTATATGTCAACTAACTAGAATTTAAATGAAAATTTGAAAAAAACATAACAATAGCACACAAAACCCCACAAAAGTATGACAGCCTGAGGAAGAGAACAGAGGTCTGAGGTTCAAATTATATTACTAAAATATTCCCTTTGTCTCTTGGTTTTGGGGTGTGTGTGTGTGTGTGTGTGTGTGTGTGTGTGTGTTTAACCAGCTCTCTTTTCATTATGGCCCTGTAAAGCTCCACTTTCTTGTCTGACACAGGAGAATAAGGTTTTCCTTTTTTTTTAGTAACTCCGGTTAAAGCACTGACATGTTTCTTATGGGTTAGAATTGATTCATGTGATTGGCTAAATCTTAAATATAGGAGGATGCTTGGAACAGTGAAGGAATACATCCTACCTGAACCACATGGGATGAGTGGGGGAAAAGTGATTTCCTAAAGGATAATTAAGGTGCTGTTACTGCAGAATGAATGAATGGATACGAATCAATGAATGGCCCATATAGAAGTATTGAAACATGAAAGTGGACTTGTCAGTAGGCGATTTGGAGCTATATGGTCTAGATACCATATATCTAGATTTAGTGTTGGGTATTTTTAAAAATGGCAGTAATCAAGATATAGATGATATCTAAGAAAATGAGAAAAGTTTAAATGAAGTAAGAAAAAGTATAGAGCAGGGGTGCCTGGGTGGCTCAGTCATTAAGTGTCTGCCTTCGGCTCAGATCGTGATCCCAGGGTCCTGGGATAAAGTCCCACATTGGGGTCCCTGCTCTGTGGGAAACTTTGCTTATCCCTCTTCCATTTCCCCTCCTTGTGTTCCCTCTCTCTCTGTGTCTCTCTCTGTCAAATAAATAAGTAAAATCTAAAAAAAAATTATAGAGCAGAGAACATAGCATACAATCTAGACCCATGGAACTCCAATTTAAATGTTGAGTAGATGGTGGAAAGCCAGCAGAACAGTCTACAAAGAAGCTCTTCTGGATAGCGGAGTGATCTGGGAAAGTACAAGAGGCTGGGATCTTCTGCAGATTGTTCTGTATCTGACTATCCCTAACCTTGCTACCTGTTCTTTGTGACTGTTCATGGAGACTCTATAGTTTTTTTTTTTTTTTAATATAGATGGGAAGGATTCTCCTTTGTGCTTCTTTCGATTACACTTGCTCTGTTGAATTGCTTCTCCAATGCAATACCAGGGCTACATTCCAGAGCCTCCTCAAAGTCAGTGAAAAGCATTAATAACACATCCTTGCTTTCCAGAACCATGTTTTGGATTTGCACATTTTAAAATAAATTTACCTTCATTTCCACAGGATATTGGGAGGGAAGGAGCTAAATGCCTCCCCCCAACCTGCCACCTTCCACTAGCAGTCTAAACGTTATTTCTATAAAATAATTTCCTGAAAGTTCCATGCATTAAAAAAATCCTGCTCTGTAAACCACATAGTAATTTTCCCCTGGAAATTGAGATTGAGTTTAAGTAATTGAGTAAAATTAACACTTAACTAATGTGTTTTCTTTCTAGTATATTAAATAGTTTAAAGCTTTTTAGGCATGAGAAGCTCATTTATAACTTGCTAGAACACCTATGTTATAATCCACTTACCTAGTGTAACATTTTGATATTCTTGGTTTTACTTAGGAATTGCACTTTTACCTTTGTACTAAAATAGGAATAAATGATTTTTAAAAATTCATCTCTTTGAAAAAAGAATGCCTGCATCCATGCATCCATGCATCCTCTTGTTGACTGAGTCATTTGCTTCTAGAACTTTAGATAGAATATGCCTCCTTAACCCAGTTTTCATTTAAAACTTTAGGGAAAAATATTCACTACTGCTACAATGGAAGTCAGAATACTTACTTCAAATGATACTATTGTTAGTAAGTAGCTATAACTCTGTGGGTAAACTGATCTGTCAAAAAGAGCTCATTTATAAAGTCCCTTTATAGAATTGCTGCTAGTCTTAGTGTTATAAAAAATAGAATAGAACAACAAGCACATAATAGTTACTTGATCCATGTATGCTTACTATTTTACATAAAAGTCAACTTCACAAACAACTTATAGATTTCTAGTTGGAGCATTTTGTTTAGTAGGTATTTTCACACTCAGTTGAACAAACATTTAAAAATATGATATGAAACCGGTTTACATGGTTCACATCCATGTTGAAAGCAAATATTCTGTTCAATTCATTTTTCTCATTTCTGTCTGGTACTGCCTAAAACCAGATGATATGCTGTGAAAAACAAATTTATTATTGAGTTTTTCCAGCTGTGAAGAAGGAAATAAAATCCCACACTTTTTAGGCACGAGGTATAAGGAAAACATTTTCCATGGCAGGTAAATATATACCATGGCTCTTAACTATATCCAGGTGAGTGGTCTTACTTTGAACTGTTCTTAAAATGATCATGACGCTAATGAGAGCTCAGCTGGTCAAGTGGGAATATCTTTTGACTTTGTGGCTGGTTCTGTTTTGAACCTTATTCTTTACATAAAACAGGACATTTTTCCCCTGGAATAAGAGTTGATGGTATCCAGTAGAAAGCTGACACAACAGCCTGTATTCTGAATGGAAATATAGCAATTCTCAGTTAATCTATTTATGTGATATTATTGTGGCATCTAGTTTCTTAATGCTTTTCAAAATCTCAGTCATCATCTCTAAATGTGAATAATTATGAACTCACCTCATTATCGTGTGAACTTAACCTAATGACAATCCAAGAGCAGGCTTCCTGCATGTTATAGCCATTTCTTCTTTTTCTGTAAGAAAGACCACAGTTCATATACATATACAATGGAACACTATGCATCCATCAAAAAACCCGAAATCCTGCCATTTGCAATGACGTGGATTGAACTAGAGGGTATTATGCTAAGCGAAATTAGTCAATCAGAAAAAGATACTTATCATATGATCTCTCTGATATGAGGAGTTTGAGAGGCAGGGCAGGGGGTCATGGGAAGTAGGGAGGGAAAAAATGAAAGAAGATGAGACAGGGGAGGGAGATAAACTGTAAGACACTCTTTCCTGAGATTAAGATAAAGTGAGGGTTACTGGGGGCTGGGGGAAGGGATAGGGTAGCTGGGGGATGGACACTGGGGAAGGTATGTGATATGGTGAGTGCTGTGACTTGTTTAAGACTGATGATTCACAGACCTATACCCCTGAACCAAATAATACATTTTATGTTAATAATAAAAAAAAGACCACAGTTCAAAACCAAACTGTACAACTCCTTATGGAAGCCGTTTTTCAAACTGTACAACTCCTTATGGAAGCTGTTTTTGTATTGAACTTTGTCAGAATTACAAGGACCATTTTCCAGATATTTTACTTGGTAATCTATAGCTGTAAACATCTAGTGGACAAATAAGTATGTTAAGATGAAGCTGCAGCATCCTCTTGTCTTGTAATAAACCAAAGGAAATAGGAGCCTATGGGGTAAAGAAATTCATGTGTCTTCCATTTTGCATTTTTGGTTTCTGGAATACAATGTCTTTTAGAGTTTATTCCTCTTTTCAAAAGACATATCCCTCAAGATCATCCAGGGAAAGAGTATATGAAATGAATTTTTGGATCCATGGATGTCTGAAATATTTTCATTTTATTTTCATGTTGAATTAATAGTTTGGATGATGTGTTAGTTTTCTATTGCTGTTGTAACAAATGTAGTAACTTAAAACAATATGAATTTATCTATATTGGTTTGGGGACTTTTGCTATGGAAACACCTCCTCAAGTATTTTTCAGAGAGTTGTCTGGGCTGGACCTCCTACTGTGACCTCTAAGGAGACCCATAAGCCTGCAAGCTTTACTTGAGTTTAAGCTTACAGGGATATTACTTATATTTCAGAGTGGAACATCAAGCCCTTAGAATGACACCCATCTATGTAATCTGCTGCCTGTGTGGTCCAATGTGCACCTTGATTACTTCTTTCCTAAGAACAAGGGACTCTTGAGGGACACTGATCCCCTTGCTTCACCCATAAACCCCTTTATTGAATTGCTAGGGCTGTTTGCCCAAAGTTTGCTGTGGTACATTCAACTGCTGGTTTCTGTTGTGTTTTCTGTTTGTTTGTTTATTTTATTTTTCCTCTAACTTCTCCATTCTAGGGCAAGTGGAAGGGTGAGGAGGGGAGAAAGAGTCTGGGGAGATAAGGGAGTTTAGGGAGAGGAAGTCACAGCCTCAGGGGCTCAACCAATACAAATTATATTCTCATACTGTTCTGAAGATCAGAAGTCTAAAATAGATCAGCAATGCTTCATTTCTTCTAAAAGTTTTAGAGGAAAATTTGTTTTCTGGACTTTTATAGTTTTTAGAACCTGAATTTCTTGGTTTTTTACTACATCCTACATCTTCAGATGTCTTCTAATCTTTCTCTCAGCTTCTATCTTCACGGTGCCTTTTTCTGACTCTCACCTCTCTGCCTCCCTCTTATTAGGACCTTTGTGATTATATTGAGCCTAGCTAGATAAACCAGAATATTTCCCATCTCATGATCCTTGGCCTAACATTTCCAAATCCCTCTGCACCAAAAGGTAACATAGTCACACATTGTAGGAATTAAGGTGTGGGCATCTCAGATGGCCATTATTCTATGTACTGAAGAGCCCCAGAGATTTATGTTCTTCCCATGTGCCAAGGACATTCATCTTATTCCCAGATCTCCCTGAATCTCAAGTGTGACAGCATCATCTCGAGTTCAAAGTTTCATCTAAGTCTCATCAACAAAGGCACAAATCTCATTATCTTTTTTTTTTTAATATTTTATTTATTTGACAGAGAGAGAGAGAGATCACAAGCAGGCAGAGAGGCAGGCAGAGAGAGAGGGGGAAGCAGGCTCCCTGCTGAGCAGAGCCTGATGTGGGGCTCAATCCCAGGACCCTGAGATCATGATCTGAGCGAGCTGAAGGCAGAGGCTTTTTTTTTTTTTTAAAGATTCTATTTATTTATTTGACAGAGAGAGAGAGATCACAAGTAGGCAGAGAGAGAGGGGGAAGCAGGCTCCCCGCTGAGCAGAGAGCCTGATGTGGGGCTCGATCCCAGGACCCTGAGATCATGACCTGAGTCGAAGGCAGAGGCTTTAACCCACTGAGCCACCCAGGCGCCCCTGAAGGCAGAGGCTTTAACCCACTGAGCCACCCAGGCGCCCCACAAATCTCATTATCTAAGCCAACTAGATTACGGGTGAGTTAAGCTCTCAGTATACTAGACCCCAGGACAAATTCATCTATCTTCATCTGTAAATTTGCAAAACTAGGAAACACCCTACCTGCTCCCAAGATACAACAGTGAAACAGACATAGGGTAACATTTATCATTGTCCTCATTCAAAAAGTGTTAAAATGGAAAGAAAAGAGGGTCACCAGTCTGAAGCAATGTCCAAATGGGCAAGTAGCATTAAGTCCCAAGGCCATTAAGTCCCAGACCTCAGGGTTCTGGCTGTCCTCTGAGTTAGAGACTCTTCCTCCTGGCTCAAATCAAGACTCTGTACTTGGACACACCTTTCTTTTTCATGAAGGCTAGGATGTGCTTGCAGCTGAGGAGTTCTATCTGCCTATTTCCTACATAGAGAGTTTTGAGAGTCTTAACAGTCTTCCTTCATTTTGTTCTTTTTCATTCTCAATTCAACATGGCAGTGTGACTGTTGGCCTAATAGTCTCAGGAACCTTGTAAATCTCCCTTGTGTGTTTTAGGGATTCACTCCATTAGACAAGAGGCTTATCCACAGATTTCTCTTGGATAATCCCGTCCGTGTTCCTGGCTTCTTCTTCCATGGCTGAGGGGATCTATGAGTCATTTGTCTAGTCTCTCATAGAGCCACATGTGTAATTGAATACTGTGATCTTTTGATCCTTCCAAAGCACTAGCAAAAGGTTGTCCAGCCACACCTTTGGCTTTCTTTTCAGGGCAGGCTCTCTTGACAGTGATTCTTCTAGTTTTAGTGTCTTTGCAATCTGGCTGGGCTAAGAATTTCACATATAATCAGGTCCTATTTCCTTTTGCTTTGACAGTGCTTCCCTCAATCTCTCTCTTCTCACATTTTACCATAAGCAGCAGGAAGGATCAAGGTTCTACCTTCCACATATTGGTTCGAAATCTACTCACCTATATATGCAAGTTTCCTGCTTATAAACTGTGCTTTCTGTAAAACTGTAGAATGTAGTTCCACTAAGCTTTCTGCCATTCTATGATAAGGATCCTTTTTCCTCCAGCTTCTCATAACATTTTCATCTTTTCCTTCTGAGGTCTCACCAACAGTGACTTTGCGTTCGGTTTTTACCAACATTTCCCCTATGATGATTTAGGTTTTGTCTAAAATGGATAAGCATGGATTGGGGTGAGAAATATTTTTACTCAGGAATGCATAATTAGTGCTCCCTGTGAGAAGTGCCATACTATTCTGATTCTCAGTTTTTCCATGACCTGCTCACCATCTAGAAGTTATTATTTTTTTGTTTGTTTTGTTTTTGTTTTTTAATCATTGAGCTGTTAGGTCCTTTAAATGGGAAACCAACGTTCCTAAGTTATGGATTATTTTCTCATATTAATTGGTTGGCAACATCCTTTTATTCTGAAACTCTTATTTCTGAAACTTTTTATTCAGTTATTGAGCTTCCTGTGCTAATCTTGTAATTTAAAATCTTTCTTTCTTTGCATGTTTTTTGTTATATTTGTTTTTTCCTGTAATTTTTTTTTTTCAGATTTCAAGAAGCTTTAATTACGGGGCACCTGGGTGGCTCAGCAGGTTAAAGCCTCTGCCTTTGGCTTAGGTCATGATCTTAGGGTCCTGGGATCGAGCCCTGCATTGGGCTCTCTGCTCAGCAGGGAGCCTACTTCTCCCTCTCTGCCTGCCTCTCTGCCTACTTGTCATCTCTCTCTCTCTGTCAAATAAATAAATAAAAGGTTTTAAAAAAAAGAAGCTTTAATTAACTCTGTCCTTTAACTTAAAAATTGTATTCTGTTCTATTTTCTTTCATTATTTTCTATTTTCTCTCAGGGTACAATTTCTATAATTTTTTGAATTTTAATTTTTCCATAATATCTGTGGTTTTCTTATGGTTTCCTTTTATCTATTTTTTTTTTGTTTTGGTACCTTTCATTTAGAAATTCAAAATAATATCTGGTGATCCTCAACTAGCTATTAATAATTTAAAATGTGGCTCTAAAAATACTCTTTGGTCACTCTGTGTGTATGAGTAGGACTTTTTTTTTTTTAACAGTGCTCTTTACTACAGTGATCAGGGAAGGTCCAGACATTGCACCATGGCACTTCCAAATCATTGTTATCAATTTTCCTATTCTTTGGGGCTATTCGTTATCCCCAGAGAAGGATTGTCTAATCTGTGGGGAGCAGGTAAGGGAAAGAATGGTAGACTTTTATTATAATGCCTGCTTTTCCCTATGCTATCTTAGCATCTAAATTACAACCTTAAGTATGCTTCATGTTTCTGAGATAAGAGATTTGGTGGTCCAATGTCCCCAGAAAGTAAACTTTCCATTTTTTTTCTCTTGGGGATGGGGTTAGTTACTTGACTCTAACAAGTCGGAAAGAGATTAGGGTTTCAGATTCCTGCCATATATACTTTCAGTTCCATATCATCCCCTTATGTTTGGAGGCAACTGGTATCTCTGATAGCTGTTATCATCCAGAGTCGGTTATAATTACTATTCAATATGCTAGATTTTATGAGGTTTATCTCTCAGTGAAAGGGAAAAAATGGCACTCACTCTTCTTCACCTAGAAATGAATAATTGTTTTTTCCAATAACACTAACTATATTTTAGATGATGTCTCTAGGATCACTGATTTTGAGATTTTTAGAAAATTTTTCGCTGGAATAATTGCAATATAGATTACTTTTAAAAGTTAAAAAAAATAAATAATGTTCCTGGATCAGAAATCTCAATAGGCTTAAAATGATAATGTTTCCTAAATCCATCTGCAGATTCTACAATATTCTAATCAAAATTCCAGCATTACTTATATTGACATGCCAGTTCTAAAATTTATATGGAAAATAAAAGACTTAGAATAGCCAAAACAATTTTGAATAACAAGAACAAAGTTGGAGAAACTTGCAGTAAGTTCCAGCTTCCTCCACTATTTCCGAAGGTGGATTTCTAGTGAGTTTTGCCAGTGTATTACCCAACTTCTTTGCTATCTTGTGAGCTATAATGACACTCTCTCCAGTGAGATTTGGGTCTCAGTCCCAGACGGGATTGACCTCTTCTCTAAGTGTTTTATTTCAGTCCTAGGGGTGATGGCTGCTGCTTCTATCAGCTATTGCTATATTCTCTAGGATTCTATTTGCCTATGAGTCAATTCCCGATTACTCCAATTCCCACATTAAAAGTTTTTATATTAAAATTTTCCTGCTAAAATTATTGTGTGGTTTCTGTATCCTGATTGGCACCTGCTGCATACACTTCCCCTGAAATGGAAATAAACCAATGTAAGGGATACTTATCAACAATAAAATATAACATATTTCTGATATATGTGATTATATTGGCAAATACAAAACATTATTGTAAGAGAACAAAGCTATAAAAAAAGACTACCTACTTTATGATTTACATGACATTCTGAAAAATGTGGTTGTGAGGGGTAATCACTACAAATACACTTAAGGGTAGGTTTGGGGATGAAGTAATATTCCATATATTGTTTGTGGTAGTGGTTCTGGGATGGCATTCATTTGTCAGCCTCACAGAACTATTCCACAAAAGGTGAATAAAATATGTATAAGTTATATCTATATATATCTGAACAAAACAGAAAAAAATGCTGTATTTTTAGAATATTATGGATAGGTAAATACTATTCTTTGCAGAATCAGAAGGTTTGCTATCACTAATTCTTTTTGCTACAGTTCTGAATTTACAAGTCTTTTGTCCACTTAAAGGAGAATATTCTTAACATATATTCTTGTAGATCCTCCAGCACCTCCTCAAAAATATGAGTCATTTTAATTAACTTCATATTGGCCTTATGTCCTCTTACAGTTTGTTTTCTCTAGCATTAATGATTACCTTTCTTTTGTCTTAAATTTTGCCATTAGCACATCATCAATATTTTCTAAGATTTATTTATCTTATTTTAATTTTTTTATGCTTTAACATGTTGAATTTAAAGATTTTTTATTATTTTCAATTAGCCAACATATGCATCATTAATTTTTGATGTAGTATTCAACGATTCATTAGTTGTATATAACACGAGTGCTCATCACCACACAGCCCTCCTTAATACCCATCACCTGGTTACCCCATCCCCCCATGCCCCTCTCTCTGTAAGCCTAAATTTGTTACCCAGATTTAGTTCTACTCTTCCCTGAAAGGCTTTTTTCTTTCAAAAGATTTGCTTTTGTATCCTTTGTCCTGATCGAGGCTGCACTTGTCCTTTTGGACACTTCCTTCTCTGTTTCACTGGATTCATTATCTCCTGTATCTCTTGTTTTTGCTTTGCTGTTTACTGTAATAATTTTATTCTAAATTCACCACTGGTGAGGCACCTGGGTGGCTCAGTGGATTAAACATCTCACTCTTTATTTAGGCTCAGGTCTTGCTCTCAAGGTTGTAGGATCAGCACAGGGTGGGGCTCTGCATTCAGCATGGAGTACTTGTCCCTCTCCCTCTGCTCCTTCCCCTGCTCAAGCTCTCTCTCTCTCTCTCTCCAAAATAAATAAAAACCTTTAAAAAAAAAACTCCTCACTTGTTTCCTAAAAACAGATGAATGTGAGATAAAATTTTTGAGACCTTAAAATATCTTCATTTTTTGATGGGATTGGGAGAGAGACTAATTATAAGAGACTCTTAATCTCAAGAAACAAACTGAGGATCCTGGGGGGTGGGGAGAGAGGGATAGGGTGGCTGGGTTATGGGCACTGGGGAGGGTATGTGCTATGGTGAGTGCTGTGAAATGTGTAAGCCTGATGATTCACAGACTTGTACCCCTGGGGCAAATAATAAATATATTATATGTTAATAAACAATTTATCTTCATTTTTTACTATATTTTGATAGATATAAAATCATAAGCTGAAGTCATTTCCCATGGAATCTTAAGATTTGATTTTCTTTTAATTTCAGGAATTACAGATGAGGTGACTAAGGTCACATTGATTCTCATTCTTTTGATAGTAAATTGTTTTTTTCTTGTGAAAGTTTTTAGCTGATATTTCAAAGTGATGTCAAACTATGCACCTATTTTTAATCTTCCTAGGAGTTTTGTGAAACCCTTTTCCTTTGAAAATTTCTGTTTTTTGCTCAGGAAAATCTCCTGTACTGAGTTCTTTGGTAATTCTCTCTCTTCTATTTCATGAAGGCTCTTTGGAAGCCTTTGGTTTTCTGGGAACATTGCTCCTTTCTGGTGATTATTCTTCCAACATCATCTTTCTGTATTTTGTTATGAGTAATTATTGTAACTGAACTAATGTGAGCGCCCTCCTTGATGAGTCACAAATAGACTACACTAGGTGATTGTCACACAAAGGAAACTTTATTTGCAGCAAATAAGGAGATCACAGGGTATAACTTCCAAAGTCAGAACTCCCTAAGCAAGCGTGAATGGATTCCTTTTACTTAGACTTAGGATGAATATTTTAAAAAGGGAGCCTTGTCATCATTTATAATGATGAGCATGAGATCAGCCATGGACCTTAAGGAAATGTACCTACACATACATTGTATGTTATGTTAATGAGGCTTGTGCTCCTCCTTGGGCAGATTTTAGCATTATAATGACGTTAAGGTAACTGTGGTCTCTCCATGGCCCATCTGTGCAGGTCTGAGCCAAGGGTTAAGTTCAGACTGGTCTAGGTGGTCTGGGCCACAAAAACTCATTGTCAGGGCAGTCATTATTGCCTGAGGGGTGGTGTTGGTGTCCATCAGAAGATGTTATGCCAGTCTGGTCTTTTGCCAGAGTTAAGAGATAAGCTAGAAAGAAGAACTTAAAGAAAGGTAAGCAGTAAAGGTCAGGTCTTGGCGTCTAGCTGATGACACTGTGATATGACTCAATGTGTCCTGCGTGCAGTTGGTTAGTGTGAGGGAAACTCATGAACAAAGGAGTATCACTGAATTCCTGGGATTTTATTTTATTTTTTAAGATTGTATTTATTTGAGAGAGAGAGACAGAGAGAACATGAGCAGAGGGAGGGGCAGAGGGAGAAGCAGACTTGGCTGAAAAAGGAGCCCAATGTGGGGTTGGATCTCAGGACCGTGGGATAATGACCTGTGCAGAAGGCAAACATTTAACCAAAGGAGCCACCCAGGTGCCCCCCCCCCTTTTTTTTAACATGACACAAGAAAGAAGTCTGAAGCTGTTTTATTTCCAGGTGCTGAATTTTTTTTTTTTTTTAAGATTTTATTTATTTATTTGACAGAGAGAGACAGTGAGAGAGGGAACACAAGCAGGGGGAGTTGGAGAGGGAGAAGCAGGCTTCCTGCTGAGCAGAATCCCGATGTGGGGCTTGATCCCAGGACTCTGGGATCATGACCTGAGCCGAAGGCAGATGCTTAACCACTGAGCCACCCAGGCGCCCTTCCAGGTGCTGAATTTTAAGTTGTAAATCTCAGTGTTCACTTTTATCAGTATGCAAGAGAAAATCATGATGTGCAGTGGATTATACCTACAGCAATATCTGTATCTCTATTTCCATCTTTGTCTATATTTATCTTCACTTATACCTGCATCAAATCAATACCTATGTGTAATAAAGATCTACTTCTATATCTATCACAGTGGTTTTCAATTAAGGGTCATTTTGATGCCGGGGGATATTTGGCTATCATGCTGAGGAAGGGACAATTGGTATATAGTGTGTAGACGTTAGAGATGCTGTTAAACACACTACATGCACAGGATTGTCCTTGCAAAGGGTTGTCCACCTCTCAGTGCCAGTTTGAGAAACTCTGATCTGGAGAAGTCTTCAGTAAAGATAAGATCTCTTGGTTACTTTTCCCTACCTAAGTATTATATCCCTCCTTATTCTTATTTCCTGAAAATACCTTATTATTATTAAAATTCATTCTTTTCTGCTTAAACTAATTCAAACTATATTCAAATTATTCAGCTAAGGATATCTGCACTCAAAGTGACTTTTTCTATTCATCTTAGTATTAAGTATTAGTGTATTCTTAGTGTATTAAATAGTGGCAAGTATCTCAATGTTTTTGACTGATACTTAATCTTTGATTGCCTTGCATGCTTCTATCTGAAACAACACCAAACTGGATTTACATTGAGAAAATAGAATTATAAGCGATCTCCAAAGACACTGTAGTGTTTCTTTACTATTTTGAACATCACAATATTTTTCTTCTTGATATAAACATAAAGATAAAAAGAATATTTTTAAAAAAATGAATAGCATACAAATGTGAAGATAAAACTCAATTTATAAATATATGAAATTCCTTTGCTTTCAGCACTCATGACTAGCAACGTCTGCCAGGCTGAAAATATTGCTGCCTATTAGCAGCCAAACTGTTCTGAACCAGAAAATAATGTTTGATTTGAGGCCAAAATTTTTCCCAAAGAAGTTATTTCTGAAATGTGTACTTCTTTAGTAAGTAACAAACTTTCTCTGGAGTTAGTGACTATAGGATGTCCTAGTTGTCTGAAGTGGAGAAGATTGCCAAAATGAGAAAAAATAAGCATGAGGAATAGAAAAGTACTCCATATTAATAATAGTTCAAAATATTATTCTGCCCTTCATGAAAGAAAAAAAGCAAACACTCAAATGTCCTTGCAGAGATTACCCAAGCATTTGTGTATCTTTTCTTTAAAATTCCTTGTGAAAAATTTAGACCCTGGTATCTGGTGATTATCTATTTTTAAAATAAATGCTTCAATGACCTATCACCTAACATGCTGAGCCTTTAGTTGGAAGAAACAGAACTCAATTTGGCTGTAACAATGAGGAACATCTATTGACTTAAATGTCCAGAGGTAGTTCCACCTCCAGGGCCTACTGATTTGTTATTTTAAGAATGTTACCGAATTCGTGTCCATTTAAAATTCCAGTGCAGGCTTTGTTCTAAGGCAAATTCCTCAACGTGTTCCAAGAGGACTGCCAAAAATCTTTAGAGGGTATGTATATCATTGGATAAGTACTGAGAGAAAGTTCTGAAAGCTATCCCAAAGGGGAAGACTTTGTCCTTCTCATTGGCTCTTAGAAAGAACAATTGAGTATATATATACTTACACACTAATCAGCATAGGACAGCCTTTTCAGCCGTTTACATAAGTCTAGATGTACATAACTATCATCTCGGGACCTGTCAAGGTAGAGATTCTTATTTGGTAGGGCTGAGCTGAGGTTGGATAATTTACATTTTTAACGAGTTTCTATGCAACATCTATGCTGCTGGTCCTTATGTCTTTTAATTGGTAAGTGCCCTCATGTTTTCTCACTGTCTGTAATAATGTTTATGATCAACTATTCCAGAATAAAAATGACCATTACTTGCTTCAAAGAAAGACATTAGCATCCAATTCTACTTGGGTTCTTGATGACCTTTTTTTTCTTTTTTATCCCTCTATCTAGAGTAAAAACTTTATGAAGTCACTTTTAGACCAAGCATTATAACACCAGAACATTTTTAATAAGGACTTTGAGAAAGCTGATTTTATTTTATTTGTGTAGTCTTATATTTTTGTTAGATCTACTTAACTTTATGATACAGTTCCAAAGAGTTTTTTAGAAGTCAGAGGAAATATCCTATACTTATCTATATTTCACTCTCTTCCTCTTCTATTACCCTTTTTTTTTCTACCTTGTTCTTTCTTTTTAAGTTTTATGTAAATTCCATACAGTTAACATACAGTGTAGTATTAGTTTCAGGTATACAATATAGAGATTCCCTTCCATACAACACCCAGTGCTCACCATAATAGGTGTACCCCTTAATCCCCATCACCTGTTTCCCCCTATGCTTACCACCCCCCTACCCCACCACTATCAGTTTGTTCTCTATAGTTAAGAGTCTGTTTCTTGGGGTGCCTGGGTGGCTCAGTGGGTTAAAGCCTGTGCCTTCAGCTCAGGTCATGATCTCAGGGTCCTGGAATCGAGCCCCACATCGGGCTCTCTGCTCAGCGGAGAGCCTGCTTCCCCCTGTCTCTCTCTCTGCCTGCCTCTCTGCCTACCTGTGATTTCTCTCTCTCTCTCTCTCTGTCAAATAAATAAATAAATAAATAAATAAATAAATAAATAAATAGTCTGTTTCTTGCTTTGCCTCTCTCTCTCTCTGTCTGTTTCCCTTTTCCTTGTTTGGTTTGTTTCTTAAATTCCACATATAAGTGAGAAAAGCAATTTTTTAAAGACTTATTTATTTATTTTAGAGAGAGAGAGAAAGAGAGCATAAGCAGAGGGGTTGAGGGGGAGGGAGAAAGAGAATCTCAATCTGACTCCATGCTGAGCAGAGTCCAATGCAGGACTGGATCTCATGACCCTGGGATCAGACTTGAGCTGAAATCTGACTGCCCATCCAGGCACCCAGAGAAAAGCAATTTTAAAAGACAATTCCTACACTATTTCTTACTGTCATTTGTTTGAAAATTTTACTAGAGAAACATGAATATACCAAGAAAATATTTTCCTAAATTTCAAAATAAAGTGACAAAAATGCACTAGAATGGAATATTTTTAATAAGTCACTCCATTTTAGTATAAATTTGTAATCTCAACCTTAGGAAATTATTGTAGGATCAAAGGAAAATATGGCTTAGCTTTTTAAGGAGTGCATCACAGTTGTGACCCAAAGCAGTAACTAAGGACATTCTAACACAGGATTCCTTAAATTCCTCTTCAAGGAACATGCATGTGTTAACTCCTACAAGTTTATCTCAAAATAAAAAGTACAACGTTCACTAGAAAAGTCCTAGTAATAGAGTAAATTTTCTCCTTCCCAAAAGACTATTAATTACCTACTAGTAAGAGATTCTTTTTCCATTTTATACCATTAGTTTTTTTTTTTTTTTTGAAGATTTTACTTATTTATTTGACACAGAGAGAGAGATCACAAGTAGGCAGAGAAGCAGGCAGAGAGAGGGGGGAAGCAGGCTCCCTGCTGAGCAGAGAGTCCAATGCTGGGCTCCATCTCAGGACCCTGAGATCATGACCTGAGCTGAAGGCAGAAGCTTTAACCCACTGAGCTACCCAGGCACCCCTCATTAGTGTTTTTATGGGTTGAATTCAATGCTATTTGCTCTCAATGATACATTCTGGTAACTACAGTCCATCTGGGTGAAGTTATATTCTCAGCAGGTCCTAAAGTGTACTTTCCCTGGGGATATCTTTACTTAGTCATAGAAAGCTAATGGGGAGAAGAACAAAGACTTTGCCTTTTCTCCCACCAAGAAAAGATCATTACACTCTGCAAGCCTTTCGGTTAGAGTTTAGTTTTCCTTTTAGTTTTTCTATAGGCAGAGAATATGCAGGCCACAACAAGAATAGTACCTGTTCTTCCTGTACTAATTATTTATCATTGCAAATGAATATATATTTTTTAAGATTTTATTTATTTATTTATTTGACAGAGAGATCACAAGCAGGCAGAGAGGCAGGCAGAGAGAGAGGGGGGGAAGCAGGCTCCCTGCTGAGCAGAGACCCCCAATGCGGGGGCTCAATCCCAGGACCCTGGGATCATGACCTGAGCTGAAGGCAAAGGCTTTAACCCACTGAGATACCCAGGCGCCCCAAATGAATACATTTTTTAAGACTTTATTTATTTATTTGACAGAGAGGAAGAGAGAGTGAGAGACGGAACACAAGCGGGGCAGTGGGGTGAGAGAGGGAGAAGCAAGCTCCCCGCCGAGCAGGGAGCCTGATGTGGGACTCGATTTCAGGATCCTGGAATCATGACCTGAGTCGAAGGCAGAGGCTTAACCCACTGAGCCACCCAGATGCCCAAATAAATACATTTTTAATATTGTTTATACCTTTTCTTTAACATCACTTTATTTAAATGAAAACTGATAAGAAAGCATTTTGTCAATTTCAATAAATTATATATTTTTGTTTCTGTCTTCCTAGAATCATAGACATCTCCCTCTTCTACAACTTCATCCCATAAAGTATCCCCTTATGAATTCAAATGTTCCCTTATTATTGGCTTTTTCCCTTGGCATATATAGATTTTTCCTTTCACATTAGTGGAGAAAACAGTAATCTTGTACTCTGTGCTCTGCATCCAGCCACCTCTCTGCACTTCTTACAGCCAAGAATAACAAACCTACAATCTGTGCTCACAATTTCCACCGCCTTTCTTCCCATTGAATTCTCCATGTGTTGTAATTTGACTTTCATCCCAATAATTTCTCTAAATCTGCATTAATTATCTCCCGAGGAACCCCCTTTTTGTCAATCCAAGTTCTTATCTAACTTGGTCTCTTGAGCATTTAATAATATTGACTTTTTTTGCAATCCTATTCTTAGTTCTTTTGACTCTAATCACACTTATTTTCATTCTGTTTCGCTAATCCTTTCTGCTCCTTCTCTTTTCAGGCATGGTTATCTCTCTCCAAGGCCTGAGAATTGCCATCCCATAGAATCTGTTTTTACATTTTCCTCTCCTCAATTTTCACACTCTCTAAGCAATTTCTTCCATGTTCCTTATTCAAGAACAGAGTTATCTGCTACACAATGATTTTATTTATTTATTTATTTTAAAGATTTTTATTTATTTATTTGAGAGACAGAGAAAGTGAGAGAGGGCATGAGAGGAGAGATGGTTAGAGGAAAAAGCAGACTCCCCGTGGAGCCAGGAGCCCGATGTGGGACTCGATCCCGAAACTCAAGGATCATGGTCTAAGCCGAAGGCAGCCGCTCAACCAACTGAGCCACCCAGGTGCCCTACGCAGTGATTTTAATAGTGAATTGACTATAAAAATTTTTATTTTATAGGATACTCCAATCAAATCATCTAAAGCCAAATCTATCCCCCTTCTGTTGTCATTCACTCATACATTTGTTCAAGAATTACTTACTAAGTATCTTCTATATGTGAAGTATCATTTTAAGTGCTATGAAAAGCACAAGCAAAAAAAAAAAAGTCCAAGTTCTAAAACAAATAGGACAGAACTATTACTTGAGTAACTGGGAGAATAGTGTCTGAAGGGGAAGACTTATAGGATGGACAACTTTGAAAGAAAACTTTTGAAGTGTGATTTTGTTGAGGATAAACTTGAGATGTCGATTATACAGCAAAGTATAGGAAACTAATAGGAAGCTAAATGTCAGTTTGGAGTTCAGGAGAGAGATTTTAGTCATATATAATAAATAAGAGGAAACTCATCAGTTAGATAATAAGATTCATGATACCAAATAAGAGCACTGAGGAGGTGATTATAGCTACAGAATGTCAGAGGTCTATCTGAGTCTTTGGGAAAACCAATATTTGAAAATTAGGGAGATGAAAATAGAACAGCAAAAGTCAGTGAAAAGTAAGAGAATCATAGCAGAATGGTTTCCTAGAAGCCAAGTCAAGGACATGTTTGAAGAAGGAGGGAATGGGGCTTGATCCTGGAAATCAATAAATATTTTGAGGAAGGTAAATTCTAAGCATTTCTACTTGTACCAGTGTAGGAATTATATCAACATTAACATTGGTTCCAGTTAAGTCTGGAGATGTTACCTTTTGGGAAAGGTTAAAGAAAAAGTGGAAGAAAAACAAAACCGCCTAAAAACATTTTTAGTCTAGCAATTGATGTACACAAAGAACAAGGTAACTTTCAATGGATTTTTCATGGACTTCGTTCAAATACAGGTTTTTACTTTTTTAGAATGAAATATGTGAATAAAGAAAAAAAGAGATACAAATTTTTTTAAAATATATTTTATTTATTTATTTGACAGAAAGAGAGAGTGAGATGGGGAACATCAGCAGAGGGAGTGAGAGAGGGAGAAGCAGGGAGCCTGATACAGGGCTTGGTCCCAGGACCCCGGGACCACAACCTGAGCCCAAGGCAGATACTTAACAACTGAGCCACCCAGATGCACGTAGCTACAAACTTCTAATAAACTTCTTGAGCTTAAGGTTAAACTAAAAACGCCATTATTTTGAAAAGGGAAATAAATATCATGGCATTTCATGGCAATCATGGCAAAATATTTTAGTTGATTCCACATTTACTATCATCAACATAGAAGGGAGATTTGTAACTATTACTTGTTTGGTTTTTTTTTTTAATTAGATCATTATGCTTTCTGTTAAGTCAATATTTGGTGCTGAGGTGAAGCAAGTACTGGTAAGTACAGAGAATACCACTATTGTTCTCTTCTTTAGTAGAGTCACAAGTTCACCTTCAACATACGAGTGGAAGATTCCTAAAACCATCTGTTTGGCAAAATTGAATTGGAATACTTCTTTCTGGTTTCTCTTTCACTTCCTAAAGAAAGGCATGCAGATAAAAGTCAGGACTGAAGTGACTTTTCTATGAATTATTGCAAGGTGTCCTTGGTAACTGAAGGTACAGATTTTTCATTTTCTAGCAGATGATGCCTTTAGCTGAATTATTTTGTAAAATAAAGACACAAGATTAAGAAATAGAGTTAGAAATTAATTAGGCTTTGATTGTCATTTGATGATGTGGAGTATCAGAGACATTCTCATGACTTCCTTAATATTCATAACACTGTCTCATGATAATTACTCTTCTTTTATCCAGATTTTCATACATCCTTCCCATAACCTGTGTTTTAAGATGAAATATGAGTGCCAGAACTGCGCTAAGTGGCATAATACAATTTTTAGCCACGGGTCTTCATCATAGCTCAGCAAATGAGACTGGAGAAGACATTTTAGAATAGTATGTCCTCTCTTTATACCTTTTGAGGTGTAGGGTAGAAATGTGAATCTTACTGTGATTATTTTGCTTCTTGGAAGGAAGTCAGCCTTTAGACAAGGTTTCTTGTTGAAGACAGAGTAGACTAATTAAAAAATCCTGCTTCCCAGTGTTGTAGAAAAACATCAAAATCAAACAAATATGAGCCCTTGAACTCTCCTGATAGGTAAGCTCATAAATCCACTTCATTGTCTAAATTAATTTGAGTTATATTTTCCATTATTTCAAAATTAAAGAATTCTAAATATTATATAGAACATTCTTATAAGTTGCCACAAGATTGTTGCTTTCTATAGGCGGTTGCTTCTATGGTGGGTTTGGCTTAACCAGGAAGAACACACTTTACCAAAAAGAGCCCCCCCCTTTTTTTTTGATGAAAGTACAAAAACTCCATGAGGCCATTAAATATTCTAATGAGTTCTATGGTGAAAACAGAGCAGCCCTGAGAGAGTGAGGACAACGGATTGGTATGTTTTGGTGGATAACATGTGAAATCTGAAAAAACTTTGGTTTCACAAAGTTTTGTACAGATTTGGTCAATGGGGAGCTGGGCAGTGGCTGGGAATGATTGTTGCTGGGGCGTCCACAGAAGCTTGGATAGGAAGGATATGTGGATCCCAACTAACCCAGATTGCGTTCACCTCAAAAAAGTCCATAAGCTAATACATAATGCTTTCAAATAAAGCAGACAGGTGGAAAACCAAGACAGAATTTAACAATATGAATTACTTGGACTAAAGTAAAAGTTTTGAATGTTCATACTTTTTTAGATTATAAGATTTTTGAAGCCAAATTCATATTTTTGCATCTGGTAAAATAGAACATATTGTAGGTTTTAGCAATATTAAAAAGATGAATTGAAGCAGTTTATAAGAAATGCCCTAAATATCCTTTGCCTACCTTATCTGAAAACACTCATTATTACAATCATGAATTCTGGGAATACTATTATGAATTTCCAGCGAAGACTGTGTCAGGCTTGGAAATTTGCTCTTTGTGTTGTTTAAGTATTAAATAGGGTAAGACCAGACTAGTGAAATTTTGTCTCCATAAAAGAGTGTTGTTTACAATTTGAAGATGGCTTGCCTATTAACTGTTTCTCTATTTCAACCAATAAATTTTCACAGCATCCGACCACCTAAATGAATATTTGAACTTCATGACAGGTCTAGGTTGCTAATGTACATGCAAATTTGTTACAAATTAAGATAAACATTAAATTACCCATGACCACAGGATCTGAGTGTGATTAATTTTTCAACTTTATATGAAAAGCAGTATTCAGAAGTTCTTTTTGAATTTGTTTATTTATCATATTAGTGCTTGGAAAGAAAAAAAATAAAAATACTAATAAAATTATTTTCCTTTTATTAAAAATAGTGATAAAATAAATATATAATAGATGAAACATTTTAAATCCAACTTTCCTGGCACAACACATTTCAATATGTGTGTGTGTGTGTGTGTGTGTGTGTGTCTTTTATTTAATACATATTTAATGCTGAAGAATATGTTCAAATTTTTTAAAATGAACTTTTATGTGAAATACTAGGTGTCTTTAATTAACTAATATTAATACTTTCTCTTTACTTTGTTATATTGATTGTGATTATTTATATACAATGATTAAAAATTGACATAACATGAAACCAGATCTAGTATACCAGTATTTCCCAAGTTGGTGACAATATGAATCACTTAAAAAATGACTCTCATATAGCTATACATTCTTTGGCAAAGTAAATATGTTCTAGGGAATATCAATTGATTTTAAAAATAAGAATTCTATTATTTAATTAATCAAAATATGCCCCATACCAAAAGGTTAAATTATGATGTCATATTATGTCAAATTGGGATCCATCTAAAGTAGTGGTAGGCAAACTATTTCTGCAAATGAAACGTTAAAAAAATTATTCTAGTTTCATAATTCATAAAGTCTTTGTTGCAAAGGAACTGAAAACAGTAATAGACAAGATGTAAATAAATGGGATTGTTGTGTAATAAAATATATAGTTTCCTGACTCCTAATTAGACAATCGTATTCAGTATGTCTTTAGTACAACATATTTATTTATTATATATACTAATAACCTACAGATATGTGTAAATATAATCTATTTATTCTTAAAAAGTAAAAGTAATATTGCAAAGGTTAATCAGAATGACCTCATTATCAAAAAGAAAAATGATCCCATTATCATCAAAATTAAGCATGCTATTTATTTAGGACTAAAAATACAGAGAAAATAAAAAAATATTTTAGTCAATTTATGAAATTCATATTTATAATAATGTTTCACATTTTTGTCAGAATTCTATTCCTAATAAATTTTCATATGGCATTTCATTTGATATTTTGAACAATTCTAGGATAGCGTATGTTAGCATAATAAATGTTAATACAACAAATGCGAATATATTTTAGGTCTCATTTAAAAAAGTCTTGTTTTTCATGTTATCATCATGAAGTTTTAACTTCAGTGTTTAATCTAAATTGTCATTAGCATCAACACGTGTAAAAACCTCTATAATAGAAATATACTTAAAACGTAATATTTTGTTATCATCTGTATCACATTTGCCATCAAAATTGATAACATTAAAAGGAGTCTTCCAGTGTTAGTTCCAATATGTAAAGAACTTGAAACGTGCTGCTCCTTTGTTACAATAATAAAAAACTTAATGAATTGAAAACTAATAACTTTTCTTGGATTGATTGGAGAACCAAAATACCACCCTGTAATGTGAAGAGGCAGCAAACCTGAGGGTCAAAGCCCAGGTCTGCTTATCTGGGATGGATGCTGCTGAAGCCATGACCTGGGAGGAACACTTGAATGGGAATTGTTATAAATTATTGGAGGCTGACTATATATAAGCATAAGAGTGAGAAACTCCCATGAGGTGGGGAGTTACTGTCTTGGGGGGGGTTACTTCTAGAAACTTCACCAAATTCTAATGGTGAAGAGTCAAGAAAGATGTTGGTGGCTCTGGCGAAGAGAGAAGAGAAGAACCATTAGAAACACACCAAGAATGGTGTTCCATAACATAGGACTACCCTCCACAGATTAGGATTTCATCAGAGTCCTGTGTCACCTATGGGAAGGCACTTGCCTAATTCTAGCCCCCTCTAGGCTTCCTGTTTCACCTAAGTGAGGGGAAAAAGTCACAGTTGAAGGATACGGGCCAAGTTAAATACTGAGCTATAAACATAAGACTATAGAATACTTCCCTTTCTCCACATCCTGCCCTGGAAACAACAGGGCTCCAGGTTAATACCAGTAGATTACAGATGAAAGGGTTGCAAGACAAAAACTCTAGGTAAGAAAGAGTTTTTAGCAAATCCCAAAGACAACAGGGAAGGCAAAATGGAAGACAGTAGAGAAATTTGAAGCTTCTGGCATTTACACCTGTGGCAACTATTAGACAAGGAGAACTCCAAACCAGATTAGCATAAACCATCATGTCCAGATGTCAACAAAAGAATTACAAAGTATGCTAAAAGGCAAGAAAAAGCACAGTCGGAGGAGACAAGGCAAACATCAGAAACATACAGATATAAAACAGATGTTAAAGTTATCAGACAAGGAATTTAAAATAGCTATGATTAACACATTATGGACACTACTGTAAGAAATTGACACCGTGGAAGAACAGATGGGTAATGTGAGCAAACAGATGAACACACTAAGAAAGAATGAAGAGGAAATGCTAGAAATCAAAAACACTGCAACTGATATAATAATGTCTTTGATCATCTTCTCAACTGACTGGACACAGCTGAGGAAAAAAAATCGATGAGCTGGAATATATGACCATAGAGACGTCCCAAACTGAAATGCACAGAGAAAAAGGTATAGGAAAGATTGACAGAAAGACAGGCAGAAAGAACAAAGAAAGATAAAAAAAAGAAACAAAAAAACAAAGACAAAGAAAAAGACAATATCTAAGAGCCATGGGGCAATTAAAAAAGATGTCATTAGAATACCAAAAAAGGAAGAAATAAAATGGGATGGGGATGTTTAAAATAAAATAGCCAAGTATTTCCAAAATTAATGACATATACCAAACAATAGATTGAGGAAGCTCAGAGCATGTTGAGCAGGCTGAAGACTGAAAAATCTACCTGGCATAATGTATTCAAACTGCTGAAAATTAAAACAAAGAAAATCTTGAAAAAGCCAAGGGAGAACAATGTCCTATTTATAGAGGAAAAAGGATAAAAATTATATTGGACTTCTCATCAGAAAACATATAAAAAGAGAGTGGAGTAAAAGTTTTAACGTAGTTAAAGAAAAAAGCTACCATCCCAGAACTCTTTATCCATCAAAATCACACTTCAGAAGTAAGGAAGAAATAAAGACTTTCTCAGAAAAATAAAAACTTTAGGAATTCATAGTAAACAGATCTGGCCTAAAAGAAATGTCAAAAGAAAATTCTTTAGGAATGAAAAGCATATAGGTTAAATACTCAAATCTGTATAAAGAAAGGACAAATGTTAGAAAATGAATACACAAAAGTAAAATAAATATTTCTTCTTATCCTTAGTGATATAAAAATAACTGCTTAAAGATAATAATACAAACAATGCATTTCATGATTACAACACATAGATAAGTCTAGGGGTTTGAGAAGCAACTTTTTGCTTTAAATGGTGTTTAGGTAAAGCATGAAGGCATTTTTAGGGCAGTTTAACTATTCCGTATACCATAATTGTGTATACACTATGTGTATACACTATGCATTTGTTAAGAGTCATAAAACTTTACAGAATAATGATGAAACTTGCAAATTTTAAAAATGATTTAGGAGATCAAGGGGATCCCAGGATGGAAAGCAGACAGTAACAGAATAATCTAATTGTATTGCGAATATAGGAAACAACATCACTGAATGAAGTGAGGAGATATGAGGAGTAGGATGCCTATCTAAATAATTTTGGAAATGAGAGGAATCTTTAAGACAGAAGGCAAAAGAACTGTATATATGCATAATAATCTAGTTGATAAGGATGTCTCCCAATGTAACATGCATTAGAAATTATGAAAGCATGGTACATGATTACTAGAAATGAACAATTATGTAAATTGTTCTAGTGGAATCCAGATTTCTTTGTTGAAGTGGGAAGTTACAGATAACCAAGGGCAGAGGCCAGAATGATTCATTTGGTAATGGATGACTTTTGAGTACATCAGTATAAACTCATGTTTAGCTTAATATAGATACAGGTGTTAACATGTAAACATATTTAAAGATATGTGAACATACACTCCTACTATCTACACATATTTCCCTCCTCTGTCAACTAAGAAGGCCAAGAAGCAAAGATATCCCAGTAGCAATGAGTGTACATACCTCCTAGATCTTCACTTCTAATACTAATCTCCAACAAAAGAAATCTGGGGTCCTTAGATTAATGGCTAATGGTAGGACTGGAGCAGGAAATATACAAGATCAATCTAGGGTATTTTGTAGTTCTAGGAAGTGTGAGTCCTACACATACACACACACACATGTGCGCACACACACACACACACACACCCTTCCCACAATCATTTGGAGATGTTAAAGACACCAACTGAAAAACTCCCAATCACCAAAGCTAGAAAAATTTGAACAATAAATAAGAAGTAGTATTGGATTCTGACCCAAACTATAATGTAAATATACATAAGCCCATAATTTTATAAAGAAATAACCAAATAAATGAGAGAGAAGAGGTCTCTCATGCTGAAGAATTTCAAATCATTTATGTGTTTACACTGGCTTCATGGACATACAGCATAACCCCCACTTCAGTGTGAGTTGCACATGCTGACTTTCTTCCAAAAGGTGCACTAAGGAAAGAGTGAGAAAAATAACTTTAAAATGGATGCACCTAACAAGCCCCACCTTGGCTAAGTGATCAAGAGCAATACCAACACTGATAACTTATGTTAACAGCATGTACCCATGGGCACCTGGGTGGTTCAATCGGTTAAGCGTCTGTCTTCAGCTTAGGTCAGGATCTTCAGGGTCCTGGGATGGAGTCCTCCATTGGGCTTTCTGCTCAGCAGAGTCTGCTTTTCCTTCTGCCTCTCCCCCTTTTCATGCTTTCTCTGTTTCTCAAATAAATAGAATCTTAAAAAATATAATAAAATAAAATAATACCCTTGATGTGATGTAATGAAAATAGCACTTTACCTTTGTGGTCTTCTTCTAAGAAACTCTTAATACAGTTTAATCATGAGAAAAATATCAAATTCCAATAAGAAACATCCTACAGTAAACCTGACCAGTACTCCTCAAAACTGTCATATGAAACATAAGGAATAGTACAGAGGAAAATAGGGGTAGGGGAAAAATGGAATTGGGACAAAATTAAAGAGGGAGACAAACCATATGAGGCTCTTGACTCCAGGAAACAAACTGAGGATTTCTGAAAGGGAGATGGGAAAGAGGATCGGGTAACTGGATGATGGGCATTAAAGAGAGCTCGTGATATGCTGAGCACTGGGTGATATACTCAACCAATGAATCATTGGACATTACATAAAAAACTAATGCTGTACTATACCTTGGCTAATTGAATTTAAATACAAAATAAAAACTAATAAAAACTGGAAAAACTAAGAAATAAAAAAAAACCTGTCAAGATCATCAGAAACAAAGGAAGTCTGAAAAACTGTCCTATAGAATCCTAAAGACACACGACAGTTAAATGTAATGTGGTATCTGTGATGGGATCCTGGAACAGATTAAGGACAGTAAATAAAAGCTAAGGGACAATGAATAAAGTATACATTTTAGTAAATAATGTTGTTAATAGTATTGGTTGATTAATTTTAACAAGCATACCATACTAATGTAAGGCATTGATAATAGGGAAATCTGGATGTGGGGTTATCAGAACGCTATACAATCTTCATATTTTTCCTGGAGCAGCTCTAAGAAGTAAAATACATTATAAAAATTGAAGTATTAAATTATGTTCTTCAACCATTAACTAAGATTTAAGACTGTTTAAAATGTGAAGACAATTAACATTCATAAATGACTATTCAGTAGCATTTCTTTGCATTGCTATGTACCTGCCATTTGCGCCAAACTTTGATGCTCCGTTTAACATTTCCCTCTTTGACATGCCTTATCTCCTAACCGAAATAAAATGAGTCCCAAAATTTAAAGCCACCACCAAAATGCTAGTTAATTATATTGACAAATGCTCTCAGTATGCTAATGACCTTCTCTTATATATCACTAAGTTTCTCGAAACAGATCCTAAGGATTTTTATTATTAGTCATAAATTCTTATACTACTCTCTGAACTATGTAAATATATGTAATGTTTATTTCTGTAGTTAAAAGTGAGACTGAGTACTGTTTTTGCGTCTTCCTATTAAACTTCCTGGTCTTATAAAGAATAGATTTTGGGGCTCCTGTGTGGCTCAGTTGGTTAAGTGACTGCCTTGTTCAGGTCATGATCTTGAGGTCCTGGGATCCAGTGCTGCTTGCTCCCTGCTTCTCCCTCTTCCACTTTCTCTGCTTGTGGTCTCTCTCTCTCTCTCTGTCAAATAAATAAATAAAATTTTTTTAAAAAAGAGTAGACTTTGTAGTTTTTCTATAAAAATCAAACCAATGGTAGTGAAAAATGGCTCTGTTTAATTCAGAAATAAATGGTTTCCAGTGATTCTCCTTGTGTCTGACAATATTAGTTGATATTTTAATGGCCTAACAAAACAAAGACTAAATTACTCACATTTGGAGATGGTGGAGCAGGAAAGGGGAAAAAGAAACCTTTGCATTCTCACTAAATTCTTGTTCTTGAGGAAATATACAGAGTTGTTCTCTCATTGCTTTAGTTGGTGGTAGTAAATGCAATAGTGTTGGTGACGAGGGTAAGGATCATGATGATATCGGTGCTACTGCTATTTTGGGGGCAATGTGGTAGTGGCGGCCATGGCGATGATGGTGGTATTTGTTGTTCTGATGAGTGTGTGGTAGTTTTTTGTGGATATTCCTAGTGTTGTTGATACTGGAGGTGGTAGTGGTGGTGGTATAATTAAAAATATACAACTAAACAAGCAAAATTCCTACAAATTCCTGGAGTATGTACTCTAAAATCACTAAAGGATTGGCCTTTTAAGGTAAGCTATGTGGTTGCCAAAGTAGTTCTCAGAATAGTATTATTGGGCACAGCTCAATTGCAAACTTGGGCTCTGGAATTTCCTTAACACCCATGCATTTCTCTCAGTGGCCTTGACCGATATGACTATGTATTATAAGGTTCATGCAAACACATTTTTCCAGGGATTTCCTCAGTACCATTTTGGTCTGTGTACTACTCTCGTGCAAGACATTAGGTATTAAGAAAATAAAGATCATTGCAATTTCCTCCAAATGCATTTGCAGTTACGTGTTTAAGCTTAGCATGTGTATCTTGGAGGAGAGAGAGAGAACCAGGACACTCAGATGGTTGTCAAAAATGGGATTCTTTTCAGTCTAAAGCGTTTCACCAGACGATCATTAACTTGCAGGTGTGCAGTACCACAGAATTCACAAACACTTGGTTAAACAAATATAAGGAAAACCATTTGGCAGTGTTAAAAGCTTTTCTACATCTCATGGGGAGGTGGTAAGAGAAGGTCACTGTAAGACGTGAGATTTATATAGTAAAATCAGTGGTAAAAGGAAGTATAAACAATAACAAATGACAGCACCAAAATCCAGGACCTAAACTTGTGAAAATCAAAATGCGCAAAATCCTTTAAGCGTATAAATGCTCTGAGTTTTCTTCAAGTGAAATTATTCTCATATACGGATAAACTTAGAACACTTTCAAGGAGAGTTTTTTGCTCTTATATCGCATCTTATGATTTAAAATGAATTAGAAATAACAGTTGATTATAGCTGATTCTTTCATGGTTCAAGAATTTCTTTACCATCGAATAAAGTACATTTTGGAAATTGCACTATGTTTTAATTTATGTTTCAAATATTTAGGAAATGCTGTGTGCTGCCACATCCCAGTCAGAAGGCTCTGACTTCCTATAGTTCTAATAAGTAGTGGCCAAATTTTGGAGTCTGGACATTCACATTCTGGATCCACCACTTACTTACAAGCCTTGTGGTCTTGAGCAGTTTGCTTGCTCATTCTGTACCTCACTTTCTTAATCTATAATATGAACCTATGACTATTTACTCTACTAACTTGTTGGGGATCATATGACGTAACAGAACTAAGGAAATTGTGTAAAGCATGATATGCACTTTATGCCTATTTTTCACTTAAAAAAAAGCAAAAGGAATTTTAAAATAAACAGCATTAAATTGTACGTAAATTACAGAAGGTTTTAATCTAAAATTCAAGGCCGACAGTACTACCATCATGATAAACACATTTGTATGCCTTCTTCCTCATGTTCTAGATAGGGTCCTAATGCATGCTCTTAACATGGGCAGCTTCACCTGCAGTGATTTTGTGGTACCATTTAATTCAACCACATTGAAATGTTGATACACATTCAGGTCTCTATAGAGATGATCCCTTCCCTTTTTCTATAAGATAAGTCTTACTCCTACTCATTTTTTTGTTTGGCAAATCTTCATTGTGTCTTGTGTCTGTCTTTCTTTCTTTCTTTCTTCTTCTTTCTTAAGGATTTTATTTATTTGACAGAGAGTAGAGAGACCACAGGTAGGCAGAGAGGCAGGCAGAGAGAAAGGAGGAAACAGGCCCCCTGCCAAGCAGAGAGCCCAATGAAGAGCTCAATCCTAGGACCCTGAGATCATGCCTGAGCTGAAGGCAGAGGCTTTAACCCACTGAGCAACCCAGGCACCCCAACTGAGCCACCCAGACGCCCCTGTATTAATACAATATTTTAAAAATCAAATGGCTATTTAACATGTTTTCTGTTAGACTTATTGGCCCCAAATATATTTCCATGAATTTAATAGGTAGAAATTTTGTAGGTTTTTTTTTTTTAAGATTTTGTTTATTTCTTTGACAGAGAAAGGGAAAGAGAGCACAAGCAAAGGCAACACCAGGCAGAGGGAGAGGAAGGAGTAGGCTCCCTACAGAGCAGGGAACTTGACTCAGGGCTCCACCCCAGGACCTTGGGATCATGACTTGAGCTAAAGGCAGCTGCTTAACCATGTGAGCCATGGAGGTGCCCTGAAATTTTGTAGATTTAAAATAAAACTGTTTTTGCTAAAAGGTTTACAGAATCTTCTCAAAATGGGCTTTAGGTTGGATTTGGATGAACACATACTTCTACCTTAAAAACTTGAAATGCCAGAAAAATAGTATTCAGTAATAGTGTTAAAACAAGAAACTGTCATGAACAAAGAAACTTAAGATGTTTCTGGACTATAGAAACCAGATGGAAAAAGAGCGAAGACACTAACACCATAAAGCCTTTCTAAGAAACAGTTCCGGAGAAGGTAAGAGCAGATGGAGAGAAGCATAAGCTCTCAAAGATGCTGGCAGCAGGGAAGTCCTAGAGCCATTTTCAGGGAAAGCAATCAAGCCTGAAACTTGCTACTAGTTCAGACTGGCTCCTTCACCATCACCACATGATTAGTAGAAATTTGCTAATTATTATAAAAGCTGAAAGTATGTCTTCTCCTTAACTTAGGTTGATTACTATCATCTCTAAAAGTGTCCCACATACCACCATAAGCACACACATACCATAAACACGCATACACCATAAACACACATATATCAGAAATACACATAGTAGTGAAAACATATTATAATATAAAATATATATCTTAATATAAAAGCTATATCCAGTAGATTTCAAAGTCTTGGGCAAATTAGATCAGAGCCCCTTTGATAACACAAATTTACATTACTCTTTGAAGCAAGCCGCATTAACTAATCTGTGGCTTTGATCATTAATTATGAAATAAAAACAGTCAAATTATGAGAGTCCACTAGGTCTTTATTTGTCTTTAATATAAAATAGGCCATGAAAACAATTTATTTTTACTTTTAAACTATAAGTAAGTTAACATTATTGGCATTTCATTCTACTCTGAGAATTTCATGTTAATGATTATGCTGAAAATTATAACTTTGTGTGAGTTGGGATATTAACATATACCTAGGATACCCTCTAAAATACATTAACATTGGATAGAAAGGCAAGACACTTTAAACAATCTAATCTAATGGTAAAGGATAGATGAAATTAAATAATCATTCCTATCTACAAGGAGTATGTGTTGAGATTAGTGACTATTTTGTCAATATAATCTGGTAACACAACATTAACAAAGCCTAAGACATTTGCATTTCATTTACTTTTGAGATTTTGTTTGAATAAAGAGTACTATAGAAAAAATAGAACTAACCTAACTAGAGAATATTTTCAGAAGTGAAGATATTTATATTATTTACATGAAAAAATATTGATGCAAACCATTGTATATCATATAATTCTACTTTTGTAGCAATATTGTCTTAGTCAAGATCTCACTAGAAAACAGATTTATCTTGAATGAGGAAGAGGGGGTGAGAGAGAGAAAGATTTATATTGGATCCAAGATAGCCAGATCTTAAATCATTCATTTATTTTATTCACATTAATAGAGTGCTTGACCAAGGACTGAGATCTAAAATATTAGGTGTAAAGTAATTAAAAGGGATGTCATTTGTGAAAAGTTCTCTTAAAAGTGATTACTATCACTAAACATTTGGAAAGGGATTGATGACCACATCTCACTTTTGGATGTCAGAAATATAGCCACTGTAAAGTGTAGACCTAACCACTACATCTAATATAACAAATTTGCAAAATTTTCTGGAGGCAGAACATATATTATTTAACTGTACAAAGTACTTATTTAAAGCTTCAATATGGCTCCAAGGAAGGAGGTCTGTGGAACAAATCAGTTTCTCAGTCTTAAAATTTCCCTTTTTCTGTTCATCTCCATAGCAGAGTGAAGAGGAGGGTATATTGCCAATGGAAGGTCCATGTCCTAGGCATGACCTTAAAGAAAGCTAAATTATTCCTAGAAGTAACTGGATATTTGCATTGAAACAATCTTAAAAGCAGTCCAGATTTCCCCTATTGTATCCTACCACAGGTCAGAGATACATTGAATGTTGATGTATTTGGGGCACTCAACAATCCCTTGATGTAAATATAAATGTAATAATGTCCCTATGTCACAGTTATTGTGACATAATATTGAATATATTTTGATATCTGTTGTTGCTTTTGTTGTTCTTGTTCTGTGAATGCTGTTTCAGACTCTGTACTTTCTTGGAAGTAGGAGAATTTAGGTTGCTTTGCCCTATTATCCTGACTAAGACTTGTGTTTGTATCAGGAGATTTTTCAGTGCATAATTATTGTGGAAAAATTTTGAAACTGCAAGACTTTCTGGGAACTAATTGGCTGTTACCACAACTTCTATATTTTCATAACCAGTGTCTGGGTATTTTGATATTATAATTTGGATGGAAAATGATGCAAAGAATATTAAATGTTTCTTTCTTTTGCTTCGATGGCTGCCAGATATTAAGCAATGATTAGATGTACTTCCTTAGAGAAAAAATAAAAATCACAGACAGTGTTCAAGTAATATTTACCACAAAAGGAAGGATATTAGTTCCTTCACACTCTTAAGCAAACACATCTGAAGCTCAAATTTACTTTAGGAAAGAACTGCTATTTGGAGACGTTTCAAATCTTTCCTTTCTGTATTATTGTAATATGCAAAAAATATGTGTTTCTAATGATTTTCAGTGCTATAAGTGCCATTCAGTTTTATAGAAACACTTGTTAGAGAAGTACTTGGAAGGACTTCTGTTCTTAGAATATATTCTAAAAGTAAATTTCCATAATATAACAGCTGGACGGAGAGTCCAAAAGTTGGAAGCTGAAATCCCTCGGTAGAGGCCATCAGGAGTTTATCCAAATGAGAAATTGTGGATTTGGCTGAATCATCCCCTTACCTTCGTGGAATAATCACTTAGGAGAAAAAACTCCCTGGATACCTCAAAGGACTTTGAAAAGATTTTTTTTTCCCCCCAGAAATTGTTTTAAACTCTGAAACAGACAATCAAGCTCACCACACTATCTCACACACCCTCACAGGAACTATCTTGTAGCCAATGGTTACACCCTTTCCCCCTACTCTCTGAAGCTTTTGAAATGGATTCCAGGGATCTGAATACATTGGATCTGTTCTTAAAAAACTCAAAGGGAATCTCTAACTTCCTAAAGACATATCATGCACCTACGAAATAAGAGTAGGCAAGACAAAGAGCGGCAAAGACAACTTCATTTCCTAAATCTCCATAAAAAATACACGCGCAAGGCATAAAAACCACAGAAGTCTCCAGAAAGATTCTGCTCTAGCAGTGACCACAGAAAACTCATGCCTGTGACTTACAGGGTGGCTGTCTGCTGGAGCTTAACACGGGGCGATGAGCAATGGAAAAATATAAGCCTGTTTGTTCCCAGGGCTTCTGTAACTGTTTTCAGATTGATGTTTGTGAGAAGTTAAAAAAAAAAAAAAAAGAACCCTTTTCCCAAAAATTGCTCTCTCATCAACTTGGGCTTGAAATGTAGCCACCATAGAGTATTTCATGAAAAAATGTGACAGTCTATATAGTGGATAACTTACATGAGAAACATACGCTATTTGGAACACTAGAGTTGTGTGCCAGGAACTCACTGATATATCAGTACAGAGACATCAACTTCTTTCCAGTATGAGCTGTTGATGAGAAGGTAACGAAACAAAAATAAACCTCAAGCATAGAGCAATAACATGGGAAAAGAGACCTTCAAAAGGGTCCTTAAGAGACAACTGAAGAATCCAGTGGGTGGAAGATAGCAGGGGGCTTTAGAAGGAGCGAGAGATATTACTATCTTAAGATACTGCTTCTATCATATTTATAACATCGAGTCAGTAATATTTTATTCTGATCTTTTCTTCCCCTAATGGGTCAATAAGTAGAAAACTGGAGCTATAAGTTTTCTAGATCATTTTGCCTTTGAAGATAGTTCTAAAATGGAAGGCTGCAATTATATATTCCCATTAAATTATCCCCCATTCATAAATGTTGCTATAGAAAGAGATAGGAAATTAGAACAAATTAGTGAGAAAAATGCCAGAATGTGACTAGTTCTTTTTTCTTTATTTTTTTTATTTTTGACTAGTTCTATAAAAAACAATTAAGCTGCAGTGAAGTGACATTGAAGAAATGAATATATATTTTATATTGGGTAAATAGAATAGAACTCCTAGAGGGGACAACTGAATTGGATCTAAGGGATAGTAAGGTAGTCATAGGATGATCATGGGATGCATATTTTCAGAAAGGGGAGAACAGGTCTTGGAGCTGGAATGAGCTTGGTTAGATAGGGAACAGCAAGGATTGTGAAAATAGAAGTCAAAGTGTTTTTTGAAAATAGTCATGAAAAATGGGCAAACTTCTCACGAGGCACTTAAAACCCAACCAACCACCAACAATAACATTAACGTTAACAAAGTAGGTCCAAGACTTAAACTAATAAAGTGGACTCAAAATCATGAAGCAGGGAAGCCAAAAAGAAAGAAAGTAAATAATGCTTTGGTGAAGAAGGATTAGAATACACTCAACTAAGCTAAACTATCATCTAGGAGGGTTAGAATTTTGATTAAAGAACCACCCTATCCTTTTTAATGTGCCTTCTAAGAAAGTGTCCAAAATGTAGCACATTTCTTTCTTCCTAAGTATTATATTTAGTTCAAAAATGATTTTTTAAGTCTGATTATATCAAGATAAGCTCAACTGAGTATCTAAATCTTGGAAAAATAAATCAGAACAAGCTTTGGATCTAAACCTCTCCATTACAGGAGAGTTTGCTTAAATTTTTCAGTTTATTTAGAAGTGTACAAACATGGGGGTTGAATTATTATTATTTTTTTATTCTGTTCAATTAGCCAACATACAGTGCATCAGTAGGTTTTTTGTTTTTGTTTTGTTTTGTTTTGTTTACATCACTAGTTTTTGATGTAGGAGCTGAGATGTCCTTCAACAGATGAATGGATAAAAAAAATGTGGCTCATATATACAATGGAACTGAACTATTTTAACCAGTCTTATGTATCATCTTTTAGAACATAAGAATGTCAAGGCCAGATGGGAAGCCAGAAAAGTATGCAATAAGATTAGAAGGATAGACTTAAAAAAAAATCTCTAAATATGATATTATTCAGGGGCACCTGGGTGGCTCAGTGGGTTAAAGCCTCTGCCTTCGGCTCAGGTCATGATTTCAGGGTCCTGGGATCGAGCCCCACATTGGGCTCTCTGCTCAGTGGGGAGCTTGCTTTCCCCTCTCTTTCTCTGCCTGCCTCTCTGCCTACTTGTGATCTCTCTCTATAAATAATAATTATATTTATATAATTAAATATATATTATCATATATTATATATTAAATATATATCAATATATATTTAATTTAATTATTTAATAATTAATTATTAAAATAAATTATTTAATAATTAAATAATTTATTTAATTATTTAATCAAAATAAATAAATAAATACTATATGTATTCAGATGTACCTTTTTGACAACTTAGATGAGGTTCACCTACCAAGATGCCCACAGGATTTTAAATACCCAAAAAGGGCCTTTTGGACATTGAGGTAGATGGGCAAATTCTTAACCAAAACTTTATGGAAATTACTGCCCATTTCATTAGACAGCTTATTATATAATTTTCTTAGATCTGTAGTATTTTTGTGTGCTTATTTAAAGTTGAATGATTCTCTTGATAAAATAAGTAAATTTCTTAATTTCCCAGAAATTTGCAAATGGCTAAACACTTCTGTTTTATGTTCAGTGTTTCCTCTAAAAAACAAAGTAAAATTCTCCAGACTGAGCTGTACCTTACAGTAATTTTTATCCTCAAAGGCACTTTTAAAATTATAAAGCAGTATGCCAACGGGAATTTTTAGTCTTATATGCTTAGGTTCTTATAAATATTTGCAATCACTAATTCTGGTCACCCTGAAATATAGCTCTATTCTGACTCTTCATTACCTATAATTTTTTGTTAGAAGGGCTCCAGAATCTCAGGCTTCATTTTCTGTGACTCCTTTGAGGTTTGTCCCTAAGTTTTTTTTGTTCTATTCAGATCACAAGTATGACCTACATTTTTCTTGGTTTCTCACTTAGAGGCTCTATCTTCAGAAACTGAGCCAAGTTTCCCAAAATATTTGCCTCATTTCCTGTTTCTAAAATGTCTATTGAAATCTGTGATTCTTTATAAGTGTTCCATTATTCTCTCTAAATTATGAGAGAAATTATAAGTTTTTTGTGCATTTGTTTTAACATTCTTACCAGTTAGTCAATTCAGGAATGTGACAGAAAGAATGACTTCTTAAAGCTGTCTATCCCTTAACCTCAGAATATGTTATATTTAATACCCAAATAAATTTAAAAAATAAATATCAGATATAATTAAAATCAGTGATTTCTACATAGGGAGATTACCCTAGATAATCCATGTGGGTCCAGTCTAATCATATGAGCACTTTAAAGTACTTTCTCTGGCTGGAGACAGGGATAAAGACAAGATAGCAAGGTCTGAAGTGTCAAAGGATTTGATATCATTTTGCTGATTCTGAGATGCAGAGGCCTCATAAAAATACTGGAGAGAGGTCTCTAGAAGCTGAATACAGGCCCCAGCTGACAGCCAGCAAGAAGATTGGTACCCCAATTCTCAGTTAAAGATGAACTAGTCTCTTGATAAAATAAGTAAATTTGTTAAATTTCTTAACCCCTTGAAACTGGATTTTGTCTGGAACCAGAGTGAGCTTGGAAGTGGACTCTCCTTTAGAACTTCCAGGTAAAAGCACCAAGCCCTCCAACATCTTGATTTTGGCTTCGGGAGACTCAGAGTAGAGGCTCTGGTTAGCCCACTCAGAATTCTGACCTACAGAACTGAGATCCTGAGTTGGCATTGTTTAAAGCTGCAAGTTTGTGGTAATTTGTTATAGCAACAATATAAAACTAATACAAAGATACACTGTAAATATCCTTGCTTATTATAAAAAAAAAGATTAACTGGGAAAGAAGGATATTAAAGCTATTAACTCTAATTAGAGGCTTTCTGTCATGACCTTCAGAAGAGTAACAGAAAAGAGAAGGAAAAAAGTTTATAAGAACCTGAGTTATTTTTTGAAAGTTATTTCTACTCAAAGCAAAATGTCAACAACAATCTTCACTCCTATAATATCTTTCAAACATATCTACATCAAGGAAGGTATTTGTTTTACTCTCTTTAAGAACAATTATGGTATGATCATGTAAGCTAAACGCCCACCTAACCTTGGTTCAGTTGCTTACAACAAATGAATCATTGCTAATGCAATTAATCAATTCCAACAGAAAAAGAATGTGAAATACTCAGCTGAAGAAGACATTATTATATTTTTTTTTATAAAGGGATAAGCAAATCTCTTACTCCAACCTAAACTCTACTACTCTATAACATGTTGGTTTTACTCTTAAAGGCATTTGAAGATTTTGATAAAGTAAAAGCCAAAATTATAGAAGTTGATTTGAATTCAATCAGAATGGGGCACCTGGGTGGCAGTGGGTTGAGGACTTTGCCTTCAGCTCAGGTCATGATCTCGGGTCCTAGGATTGAGCCCCGAATTGTGCTCTCTGCTCAGCGGGGAACCTGCTTCCCCCTCTCTCTCTGCCTGCCTCTCTGCCTACTTGTGATCTCTCTCTCTGTCAAATAAATAAAAATAAATAAAATCTTTTAAAAAAATAAATTCAATCAGAATTGATTAAAATCTGAAAATTCCAGATATTAACTAAGTAAATGTTAAATTATTTTTAAACATTAAGGCAACATTTAAAAATAGCAACAAAGGGGTGCCTGGGTGGCTCAGTGGGTTAAAGCCTCTGCCTTCAGCTCAGGTCATGATCTCAGGGTCCTGGGATCAAGCCCCACATCGGAGTCTCTGCTCAGCAGGGAGCCTGCTTCTCCCTCTCTCTGCCTGCCTCTTTGCCTGCCTGTGATCTCTCTCTCTCTCTCTGTCAAATAAATAAAATCTTAAAAAAAAAAAAATAACAACAAAAAATAAATTTTGTCACTAAATAAAAATGTTTTAAATGTTTTGATATTATATCGATAGTATTATATCTTTTATACAAAATTGCCCATTCTTTTCACATTTCAAAAATATTTATTTCAATTAAATAATAACTCCTTTGTGTACTTTTGTCAAATGATTTTTTCTGTTCTTATAATGTCTCTGAATCAAAGCATATAATAAAAAAAAGGTATTAGTAAATATTTTATGATTCTTTAGGATATGAAAATATACAGAACAGGAATACTGTAACTTAAATTCTATAAATATTTTAGATTTTTACAAGGCATATTTGTATGGTGTGTAGTCAAAGAGTGAATGAAGAATTCTATAGTACAACAAATTGATATTATAATGTCAATATTTATTTTTTTATTTCCTGATATGATTATAGTTCTTGCTTAATTAAAAAGAAAATACTCCTACACATATTGCCAAGAACTTTACCTTGTCTATAATTTTCTTGAACCATTATTTAATTTTTCATTCATTCATTTGTTCTTTCATTTATTCAGCAAATATTTATTAAACATCTATTATCTAATAGGTACTCTTATAAATTGTGTGGATGTAAGTTAAGGAGAAAAAAAAATGACCAAAATAAAATTTAAAAACTAAACAAAACCGAAAACTGTCCTCATTAGAGTCCTTTTATAATTGACAGAGGAGTATCTGAGTGTTACGTGCCACTCGAAAAAGATTGCACACGTTTATTTTTATACATGTGTTGTCAAGTGACTTAATTTAGTTTCTTTCAAATTATGACAATTTTTATCTGCCAATCTTAAAAAAAAAGTTGCAATCCAATTCTCCTTTCAAAATTGTTATTGAAGAACAACAAACAAACAAGGAAACATATGTGAAAAGTAACCCAGAGTATCACAGGAACAAATTTCAAACTGCTCAACCTTGAATGAGTAAATATTATCTTTTCCCAGTTTACAGCTGGAAAATGAGGGACAGGCCAATGTTAAGTAACTTGCCTGAGGTCACTCAGTGAGCCTCAGTTGAGTCTGGGCTCTAACTCAGAAGTTCCCGATTCCCTGCGGTTGGGCCACAAGTTCATAGCCACTGGCTCACAGCAGCTTCCGGAAGAGAATACTTTTCCTGTAAGCCCTAGAGAGAGACTCAGGCTGCCACATCAGCCCAAGTGCCTACAGAAATCAGACTACAAGGAAGGTCAGCAACTGCAAGTTCTTATTGCTTTAACCTTTCCGCCCACACTGAGGAAATTCACAGCAAAGTAAATCTGGCCAAAAGAAGGGAAGCAAAGAAAGATAGCTCTGGAGGAAATATCGTGCCCTCATATCCGCGGATGAAAATTCAGAGTTTACGAAGCCTGAGAAAATTAACTTTTTCCGCAGCAGAAGTCATGACATTAAATTTAGTATTTTGGGTGGTTTTCTGACAAATATTTTTGGTCTTTCATTAATCCCCAATGAAAAAAAGTACTAACTCCAAGTTAAAATTAGAGCCAGGCCAGTGAAAGGCCGTGAATTTGTAGAGCTAAGAGTTTAGTGTGCTATAGATTTAAACAGTTAAGTTTCAAGAGACATCAACTTGGATTCAGGTACAGCTAAATCAATTCCAAATCCTCTGGCATACAAAACGCAGGGTTTCCTGCCTTGATGGATTGCAGTGCACTTGGGTGGGCTCAGAGGATGTGAGAGAAAAACAAAATTAAATGCTTTTAGATTGACTCAAACCGCTGGATTGCTAACATTCAACGAACGAAAATAACAGTATTGTAAATGCGCATTGCAAAAAAATAATAATAAAACATACAAAATACAAAAATCACACATAATAACACATTAAAAAACTCCAACAGTGTAAAAATCATATTCAGAGGACTTGACCTTCAGGGAGGTCACTTGGCTGCTGTAGGGACATTAAAAGAAACAGGTGAGAAAAAGAAAAGTTTGGTTGGTACACACACCCTACCCCAAGTCCTCCTGTGCAATTAGCTGTCCAACACAGAGATCCATTTAAGAGATATTTAACAGACATTTAAATGTTTACATATTTAAATTGAATATGTATCTTCAATGGGCCCCATTACCACTTTGGATACTGAGAAAGTAGCAGTGCACAAAAGAGGAAGAAAACAGCCCTGCCGTCAGGGGAGCTGACACACAAATTCCACACAGAAACAGTGATCAGACAGGGTGATCCATAGATAGAGATATGATGATTATATCACTAAAGATAGTCAGGTCAATGACATCTTCCGAATTCCTACGTCAGAGACTCAGGGTCGGTGATTTGGTGACAGGAAATGTTGAACAGGTTATCTTGAAGTTATCTGTATGTGTGTTGTGACATCTCAGCTCCACATCCGTTGTAGGTCTAGTTAGGTTAGTTATAGAAAGAAGTTACAGATGGAGATTATCTGGGTGGAGGGTGTTAAAGACTCCTTCCCTGACTTACCACTGAATATACGCAGTCATTCCATTGACTGGGCATATTTAGTATTTTAGATCATAAAGTTTGGGTTTCTTTTGTCAATTATATGGGCAGAGGGGAAAGATATCCTTTGGCCAACTGCATCACTTGTTCCCATGACTTTCATAAAAATGGAAACACTGTTTTCTAGGAGAGTTAAAATAATAGGATTGAAAATCTTGAAATTATCATTCATTCATTCATTCATCTTGAATATGCAGTCACCAAGTTCAGCTGCTTGCTTTTTCTGCTCTCCTCATGCATATTAACTTCAGAAAAAACAAAATTATCTCAAATAGCATCTGACCAATCTCTCTGATTCTGGGCCCCTTTCACTATATACCACTTTGTCTTACCAATTGTTCTTAAATACTAAGCTTATCACTGAACTTCTCCACTTGGGAAACTCCAATAGTGATTATTCAATGTACTGGGTTTAAATTCTACTCACTGTCAGCAATCTATTAAGCCTGCCTTGTTCCTCACACGTATGCAGTCACTGCTTCAGCCAAACCTGGCTCATTCTTTCACACCAAACTGGAGCGTGGGCTACTACTATTCTGCTTGCTTCCCACCCTCTCCTTCCTCCCTCCCTTGCTCCCTACCTTGTTTCTTCCCTTCCTTCTCCTCTCTTTCTCCCTCCTTTCCTTCTTTCTTTCCCTCCTTCATTTCTTATCTTTTTCAAGACACCTTAAGTGCCAAGTCACTTTCATAGGCTTAACATCAACCATACTGATGAAAATAGAGGAAAAAGAAAAATTAATGCTACCAGTCTTGACCTTTGTTGCTGGGAAAAGATCAAAAAGATTGATAATACACTTAGTTGCTGAGAATATGAAAAACAGGCATCTACATAAGTAGATCACCATGGTATTATTTGGTACAAATTATGTAGAGGGCATTTGGTAATAACTACAAAAAGTGAAAATGCACTTGGCCTGTGGAAAAACAATGCCATTTTCTAGGGGTTCATCTTACAGATATATATGTGTTTGTAATGAATATAATGGCTATTCATTGTGGTTCTGTTGTATTGTGTGTTTTTTTCATAGCAAAAATTTAGTAAATATTTATCCAAAGAAGCTGTTTAATAAATTTCACACATAGAATGTTACCTGAGTAGATAAATATGATATATCTATTTATTTAAATGATTAAATAATATTACATATCTTACACAAGATTAAGTAAGACTTATTAATAAGAAAAAAGGAACAAAAATATATTAATTTATTTAAGTGGGAGGATATTCAGATATATGGATTGCAGAATGAAAAAAGATAAGCAAGTTGCCAAAAATTACACATATGCTATAATATGTGTAAAAACTGGATAAATTAAGAAAGTGTGTTTAAATTTACCTGCATATCCATAGATATATTCCAGATGAGTATATGAGGAATTGGAAACACTGCCATTAAATACGGGAATCAGGGCAAGATAGGAGGAAAACATTCCACTAAATACCCTTTTGAAATCATAAAATTTGAAAATGTATTTCTGGAAAAGTTCTTACTAAACACTGCAGCTAAACTACATTCTCCTTGTCACCACATGCTTCAATTACCGGGTACTTTATCACTTAGCACGAAATGTGGCTTCAATATGATGGTGACCAAAGAGTAGTTCCGAAACTCCTGGGAATTGGTTCAAATTTTGAGTTACATGTTCTGGTGTCTGGGAAAGTTGTCAACCTTATTTTAATGATTTTTAGCATGAATCTAGCTCTGACAGGATGTGGCATGCAATATGATGGCAGGCTTTCCACGTTTCGTGGACCATTGCATATCCAGGAATCTACCACATGTCAATGAATATTTCTTAATATCGGTATTTTTATTTTTGAGAATTACTGAATCCTGGAGACACATCAGTATCTCTGAAAATTTCAAAAGCCTTTAATAATTATAGTTTCCAAAGGAAAGCAAAAATAAGCATGAAAAAAATGGTGACACAGCACTCATTATGGGATTCGTTATGGTTGTACAGTAAATATATGTATTTTTATCAATTATGAATTTCATAGTTAATTAAACATTATACCAGATACGAAGAGAAAAACTGTGATCAGAATAGTTTCCTTTTTTAAATACCCTTAAAACAAGAAGAAATTCTTCATTGGGCGAACATTTTGTGTATATGATTACTTATATTTTGTATATTTTAAGCATATGCTTTTTATTTAAGAGAATTTTTAAAAATATTCCATTTGGATTGAAGGATTTAACCTAAATTTTAAATCCTTCCAGCAAATTCCTCAGCAGATTTTCTTTTGCTTGGTATTATATAAACACTGGGAATATTTACTGAATGGGAACCAAACCACAAAGTTCTACAGCCAACTTCAAAAAAAAAATTTAACTCATAGAAGCTTCTATATAATATGATTTTTCATGTGATATCTTTTGAGTCGCTTATGTTTTGTTCACATGTCTCATTGCAGGAATTTTGAATGCAAATGTTTATGCGTGTAGCAAAACCAGAAACAACATTTTACTTTAAATGGGGGCAGGTAGACTCCTTTAATATGGAAACAAATATTTAGGAGTTATTTGTTTTTTGTTTCATCAAAGTTAAAACTAAGACATACTAAGCAATATCTTAATTTTAATAAAAAAATGTCTTGGTGATATCCAGCCATAAATTATTTAAACTTTAAAAACAAATCTTTCTGATAATATGATTTCGTCATTAATTGCTTTTCTCTTTGATTGCTAGCTATTGTTTAGAATAATTTTAAAGATGTATAAGGGAATGTGTTTACCTTGTATTTATTGTGACTAGCTTTTAAGCCATGTTGAGAAACAGATTTTTTTCAATGTTTTTATCTGAGTGTAGTTGATACACAATGTTACTTACATTAGTTTCTGATATATAACATAGTGATTCAACTTCTCTATATCACAAGTGAAGCTACCTTCTGTCACCAGGCAACACTTCTACAGTATCTATCATTGATTGTATTCCTTATGTTGTACCTTTTATTCCCCTGACTTATGTATTCCATAACTGGAAGCCTGTATCTCCCACTCCTCTTCACTCATTTTTCCCATCCCCCTACCACCTTCCCTTAACCATTAGTTTGTTCTCTGTAGAAAAATGTAGATTATCCTAAAGCTAATTCTTTCATCTCACTTCTTAATCTTAATTTTGTTGATTCTTAAAGGGTAGTCGCAGAATTTCTAAAAATGGATACACTCAAAAACTTTAAAGTCATACAAGAAAGTCTTCTTCTTCTTCTTCTTCTTCTTCTTCTTCTTCTTCTTCTTCTTCTTCTTCTTCTTCTTCTTCTTCTTCTTCGAGAAGGAGGTGGGGGAGAAGCAGAGGGAGAGAGGAAGGGAGAATCAAGCAGGCTTTATACCCAGCATGGAGCTGGACATGGGGCTCCATTTCACAACCCTGAGATCATGACCTGAGCCAAAATCAAGAGCCAACACTTAGCCATCTGAGCCACCCAGGCGCCTCAGAAATTCTTCTTTTTAATATGTAAAAATGTGTTGTATTTCAGGGGTATTTTGACATTTGAGAATTGTTTGCATGAGGCGGAGGGTACAATTATAGGGTGCTGTGTTCATGTACCACGACCAAATTCCAGGCAGCGACTAAAGTCGTGTTTTTTAGACATTCAGATTATTCTCCATAGTTTTGGAATTATCCTTCATGAGCCTGTTCCTTAAACTTCTTGAAAAAATGTTAAGGAGTGGTAACTCTTACAGATTTAATTCTTATGGATGTATTTAAATATAACCCATGGCTTTAAATATTTCTATTGAAGTTGGCTCCCTTAGCCTTGATGACAGCAGTCTCAGCAGATTTACCTATCACTGCTATGCTCCCATCTAGCTTTTGGAATCGGCTCTGCCTTCATAGTCAGTTTCACTTCCCTTTAAAGCTTCTCTTCTCTCAAACAGACTCCAATTTGACAGTCTGAATCTGCCATCGGAAAGACCCAACTCCTGCCATGTAATTACTACTCTGTTTCATAGTCATGGCTTCTGGAGCTCCAAAGTCTAGTTCATGAATCCTGACTCTCTTCTGCTCACATTGTAAATTGACAGATTTAATTACCACTATAACCAACTCTTTAGGATGGCATGGTGTCCAGTGGAAATGATTAACGGAGGACTGAAACAGCTACAGCTCAGAGGTTGCTGGCTGTTTGGCTAAGAGCATCAGGAATATGATATAAGAGAGTGGTGAGCCATCCCCATAGAGTTGTTAGTAACTAAGATTTCCAGCAGAGCCAGATAATAGGTACAACATCTGTAGGAAATAATTGTCCAATGCCGATATGTAATGCTTCTTTGCTCCCATTAGAACATGGAAAATGAACCACTCAAGAAATTCACAAGGTTTTGGAAACACATGCATCCAAAAAAGAATGATAAGAGACCTTTGAGTTAGAAGTTGTACTTGGTTATCAGAGTTCTACACATCCTATTATTATCCATTACTGAAACTCAAAAAAGCTAAAATGACTAGAATTTATAGAGAATTGTCACCTTGATTATTGACTATTGAAGCATCCAGACTGGCACATTTATTCTCTTCACATTTCAAGTGTCTTTGTTTTAATCACTCCTCTCTCTGAGAAATAAATATTTATTTTTCAGCTTTATTGAGATATAATTTACATTATGTAAGCTTTAAGGAATATATGGATTTAAGGAACTTGTATTTTGCAAAATCATTACCACTCTGGTTTTAGCTAACACCTCTATCATGTCACATAATTACTGTTTCATTTTTTTAGTCAAAATATTTAAGATCTACTCTCTTAGCAACTTTCAAGTATATGATGCAATATTGTTAACTTTAATCACCATGCTGTACATTAGATCTCCAGACCTTATTTGTCTTATAACTGAAAGTTTGGACCCTTTGACTCACATCTCCCTATTTCCCCATCCCACAGTCCCTGGTAACCACCATTATACTGTATGATCTTGGCTTTTTTACATTCCACACACAAATGGTGTCATACAGTATGTGTCTTTCTCTATTTCATTAGCATGATACCCTCAAGGTTCAGCCATGTTGTTACAAATAGCACAATTTTCTTCTTGTTCATGGCTGAATAATATTCCCATGTGTGTGTGTGTGTGTGTGTGTGTGTGTGTGTGTGTGTGTGTGTCTTCGTCTATTGACAGACACCTTGCTTCCATTTCTTGACTATTATGAATAATGCTGCAATGAATATGGGAATGCAGATATCTCTTCAAGATCCCATTTTAATTTCCTTCGAGTATAAACCTGGAGCTGAGACTGTTGGATGATATAGTAGTTACATTTTTAACTGTTTAATAAACTTTCATACTGTTTTCCATGGTGCTTATATCAATTTACATTCCCACAGAGTAAAATAATTACATTTTTTCCATATTCTCACCAACATATATCTCTTGTCAGAGAAAGACACATACTGTATGATACCAATACCACTTATGCGTGGAATGTAAAAAAAAAAAAAAAAAAAGACAGTAGAATGGTGGCTACCAGGGACTGTGGGGTGGGGAAATAGGGAGATGTGAGTCAAAGGGTACAAACTTTCAGTTAAAAGACAAATAAGGTCTGGAGACCTAATGGTAGAAATTCTAACAAGTGTGAGCTGATACCTCACTGTGGTTTCAATTTGCATTTCTCTAATGAATAGTGATGTTGAGCATCTTTCTGTGTATCTGTTGACCCTTTGTATGTCTTTTTCATTTTTTTTGAAAAAATATTGATTCATTTCTTCTGCCTCTTTTAATACAATTATTTGTGTATCATTTTTGCTTTTGAATTTTATGAGTTTATATATATTTTTATATTAACCCCTTCTTAGATATGTGATGTGCAAATATTTTCCCATCCCATGGGTTACCTTTTCACTTTGTTGATTATTCCTTTTTCTCTGCAAAACCTTTTTAGTTTGATGTAGTCCTACTTATTAATTTTTGCTTTTTATTGTTTGTCCTTTTAGGGCCATATCCGAAGACCATAACCAAGACTAATGTTAAGAAGGTTTTTCTTTATTTTTTCTTGTAGTTTTACAAGTATGTATGTCTTACAGATTCAATTCTTAGGAGCTTTCTTCCTGTTTAATAAGAAACAACCTGTGTTGGCAACTCAACAGCTTTCTCATCCTGCTTCTTTTTTAAGAGGTGCGAAGCCCAAAGATCTATTTGCAGTGTGAATGATTCCAAACTCCCCTAGTTCAAGCTGGTGGCCATTAGTATGTACATTTTACAGATTTAGTTCTAATTAACTTAAAGCTTTCAGCTTAGGTGTTCAATCCATTTCAAGTTAATTTTCGTGAGTGGTATGAAATGGGAAAAAATTATATTTTTCTGCCTGAAGTTATCCAGTTTTCTCAATACCTTCATGGAAGAGATTATGTTTCTTAGTGAGTGTTCTTGACTTCCTTATCAAATATTAGTTAATTTACAAGTGAGGGTTTATTTCTGGGCTCACAATTCTGTTCCATTGATCTATGTTTCTATTTTTATGCCAGTACCATTCTCTTTTTTACAGTACACTCTGAAATCAGGGAGTGTGATTCCACTAGCTTTATTCTTCTTTCACAGGATTGCTTTGACTAATTGGGGTCTTTTGTTGTTCCTTACAAATTATTATTTTTTTTTCTATTTCTGTGAAAAAAGCCTTTGGAATTTTGATAGGGATTGCATTGACTCTACAGATACCTTTGGGTAATATGGACATTTTAACAATATTAATTCTTCTAATTTGTGAACACAGGATATCTTTCCATTTATTTGTGTCTTCTTCAATTTCTTTCTTCAAAATCATGTAGTTTTCAGCCTACAGATCTTTCACCCTCTTGGCTGAATTTATTCCAAAGCATTTTATAGTTTTGGGTGCTATTGTCAGTAGAATTGTTTTCTTTCCCTCCCCCTCATTTTATTTTTTTAGATACTTCATTGTTAGTGTATAGAAATGCAACTCATTTCTGTATATTGATTTTGTATCCTGAAACTCTACTGAATTCATTTGTGTGTTTTGGCAGATTTTTTTTCCCTCTTCTTCAAATTTTTATTTAAATACTAGTTGTTAACATATAGTGTAGCATTGATTTCAGGAGTAGAATTTAGTGATTCATACTTAGAAACAATATCCAGTGCCCATCACAACAAGTGCCCTCCTTCTTTCCCTCTCTCTCTCTCTCTCTCCCTCTCTCTCTCTCTCTCTCTATATATATATATATATATATATTTAACATATAATGTATTATTTGTTTCAGGGGTACAGTTCTGTGATTCATCAGTCAACAGGTACTCTACTTAATACCCTTCACCCATATAGCCCATCCCCCACCCACCTCCCTCCAACAACTCTCAGTTTTTTCTCTATGATTAAGAGTCTCTTATAGTTTGTTTCTCCCTCTTTTTTTCCCTTCCCCTGTGCTCATCTGTTTTGTTAATTCCAAATATGAGTTAAGTCATATGGTATTTGTCTTTCTCTCACTGACTTATTTCACTTAGCATAATACACTAATAGATACACTAATAGCTAATAGCATAATAGATCCATCCATGTCATTGCAAGCAGCAAGATTTCATTCTTTTTTGATGGCTGAGTAATACTCCATTGTGTGTGTGTGTGTGTGTGTGTGTGTGTGTGTGTGTGTGCCACATCTTCTTTACCTGTTCATCAATCGATGGACACTTGGATTCTTTCCATAGTTTGGCTATTGTTGATAATGCTGCTATAAACATTGGGGTGCATGTGCCCCTTTGAGTCAGTATTTTCTTAGCCTTTGGATAAATACCTAATAGTGCAATTGCTGGATCTCAGGGTAGTTCAATTTTTACCATCATGAGGAACCTCCATACTGTTTTCCTAAGTGGCTGCAATGGTTTGCATTCCCACCAACAGTGTAAGTGGGTTCCCCTTTCTCAGCATCCTTGCCAACATCTGTTGTTTCCTGTATTGTTAATTTTAGCCATTCTGACTGGTGTGAAGTGATAGCTCATTGTAGTTTTGACTTGCATTTTCCTGATGATGAGTGGTGTTGAGCATCTTTTCATGTGTGTGTGTCAACAGGCGACCCACAGAATGGGAGAAGATATTTGCAAATGACACTACAGACAAAGGTCTGATATCTAAGATCTATATAGAACTCCTCAAACTCAACACTCACAAAACAGATAATCACATCAAAAAATGGGCAGAAGACATGAACAGACACTTCTCCAAAGAAGACATACAAATGGCTCACAGACAAATGAAAAAGCGTTCATCATCTTTAGCCATCAGAGAGATTCAAATCAAAACCACACTGAGATACCACCTTACACCAGTTAGAAAGGCCAAAATCAACAAGACAGTAAACAACAAATGCTGGAGAGGATGTGGAGAAAGGGGAACCCTCTTCCACTGTTGGTGGGAATGCAAGTTAGTGCACCCACTTTGGAAAACAGTATGGAGATTCCTCAGGAAATTAAAAATAGAGCTACCCTATGACCCTGCAATTGCACTACTCGGTGTTTACCCCAAAGAAGCAGATGCAGTACAAAGAAGGGCCATGAGTACCCCAATGTTCATAGCCACAATGGCCACAATAGCCAAACTGTGGAAAGAACCAAAATGCCCTTCAACAGATGAGTGGATAAGGAAGATGTGGTACATCTATACAATGGAATATTATGCCTCCATCAGAAAGGATGAATATCCAACTTTTGTATCAACATGGACAAGACTAGAAGAGATTATGTGGAGTGAAATAAGTCAAGTGGAGAGTCAATTATCTTATGGTCTCACTTACGTGTGGAGTATAAAGAAAATCATGG
>CM052799.1:181493106-181527445 GCA_028533885.1 Nasua narica | reverse complement strand
AACATATTTGGGGAGAAAAAAAAGATAAAAAGATAAAGTAAAGGAAACAATCAACAAAATTAAAAGGCAGCCTGTGGAATAGAAGAAGATACTTGCAAATGGGCAGAAGACAAGAATAAATATTTTCCCAAAGAAGACACACACATGTTTTGGCAGATTTTTGATTAAATTTTTAAGATTTTCTCTATATAAGGTTTAATAGTGCCATCTTATTGCTTTCTGTGTTTTTTCTCTTCCTCTCTTGCTGCCTTCATTTGTGAGTTGATGATTTTCTGTAGTGGCATGCTTTGTTTCTTTTTTATCTTTTGTGAATCCTTTGTAGGCTTTTGTTTTGTGGTAACCATGAGGCATATATAAAACATCTTATAGACATAATAGTCTATTGTACTATGATAATAACTTAGCTTCAATCACATATAAAACTCTATCCTTTTACTCCCATTTTCATTTTACGCTTTTGATGTTACAATTTAACCCTTTTTATATCGTGTATTTATTAACAAATTATTGTAGCTATAGTTTTTTTTGTAATATTCTTATCCTTTAACCATCATACTAGAGTTAAGTGGTTAACACTTCACGATATTATGGTATTAGAATATTCTGATGACTATATACTTACCTTTACCATCTTGTATATTTTCATGTTTTCATGTTACTAATTAGCATCTTTTTATTTAAGCTCAAAGGACTCCTTTCAGCATTTCTTATAAGACAAGATGGTGGTGATAAACTCACTCGAGTTTTGTCTTACTGAGAAGCCTGTATCTGATGTTCATTTCTGAAGGGCAGCTTTGCCGAGTAAACTACTTTTAGTTATTCTTGGTTAGCATTATTTTTTCCTTCAGCTTATTGAATATATCATCCCACTGTCTGCTGACCTGTAAGGTTTCTACTGAGAAACAATCTAGTTCATGGTATTCCATAGATCTTAGCTAAACTCTCTGGGCTATGAATTCCCCCCACTGAGCTTTCTTCCTTTTTCATAAGAAACAACCTGTGTTGGCAACTCAATAGCTTTCTCATCCTGCTTCTTTTTCAAAAGGTGAAAAAGCCCAAAGATCTATTTGCAATGTGAGTAATTCCAGCCTCCCCCTAGTCCAATTGATAGCCATTTTCTGATTGATTTCCTTAAAGTCTTTACATGATTCTAAATGGTGGATTATACTCTATCCATTTGAAAATTAAAGAGTCATACCTATATTTGTTTTGATGAAAGGTACTCCCTACTTTGGTGACAGTGTTGAGCTGCTGTGAGACCATGACCTTAAGAGGATCAGGAATCCATTTTTCAAGTTGAGAAGGTCTACTACATCAAAAATATTTCTGGTGCCTTGTTTTAGTTCAGGCTGCTACACCGAAGTACCATAGACTGATCCCTAGGCTTATAAAAACCAGAAATTTATTTCTCACAATTTTGAGGCTGAAAAGCCCAAGATTAAGGTGCCAGCAGACTCATGGTGTGGTGAGGACCTGCTACCTGGTTCATAGATAGCTGTCTTCTCACCATATCCTCACATGGCAGAAGGGGTGTGGTAACTCTCTATAAGGTCTCTTTTATAAGGACATCAATCCCACTGATGAGGGCTCCACCCTCATTATCTAACCACTTTTCAAAGATCCCACTTCTAAATACCATCACATTGGGGATTAGATCTTGACATATGAATTTTGGAGAGACACAAGAGTTCAGTCTATGGTAGACCTGAAGAAGATTCTCAGAGCCATATTAGAATGATCTTTGGCTTCAAATCTCTTTTTATTTATCTTTTAATATTTTATTTACTTATTTGAGAGAGAAAGTGAGAGAAAAAGAGGGTGAGGGAGAGAGAGAGAGAGTGAGCACAAGCTGGGGGAGAGCCAGAGGAAGAAACAGACTCCCCACTTAGCAGGGAGCCCAACGTGGGGCTTGATCCCATGACTTGAGCTGAAAGCAGACAGAACCAACTGAGTCACCCAGGTGCCCCACAGATCTTTTATTTTGAGAATATTTTGTCCATTTTTGAAACTAGGGATAAGGAGAAATTTTGTTTTCATTCCAATTTGTTTTGGTCTTTGTTTATTACCTCTAAATTCTGATCGCTGAATAGTTCTTTAGGCTCATCTCTTCCTCTTTGCACATTATTAAAAGAAACAAAAGAAGCCTAGTAATACTTTCAACATTCTACCTGGAAATGATTTTGTCAAGGTTCACAAGATAATATTGCTAGTTGTTATAGTATCATATTATTCTCCTACAGTAGTTTCGGTTTTTTGTTTGTGTTTTTTGTTTTTGTTTTTGTTTTCTTTTTGTTTTCTGCTTTGTTAGCTCCCACTAATAATTTTTTTCTGCCATTTTTCAGACCCCAGGCAACAGAAAGCCAATCCAGAGGCAAAACTGCTTGGATATCAGCTATCTACAGATATATGAATGAGCCTGTCCAAGACTATCAGAGAGACTACATAGCTGTGTCCAGCCCAAATTACAGCTAGACAAATTTGTAAGCTAAAAAATTGGTGTTTTAACCATTAAGTTTTATGATAACTTGCTACATACCAATAGATAATAAAAGGCATTATCCTAACTATTCTTATTGCTTCATCTCAACTATTCTTATTGCTTTTTATTCCAATCTTTCTAGCATGTATTAATTCATTACTTATTAATTTTACTTATATTTCCCTTTCTGTGGCGAGACGTTGTCTCTGAAATTACACAGACCTGAGTTTTTGAAAGCTGGTTGTATCAGTTGTTGGCTATGAATACTAGGACATGTTATTAAATTTCTGGATTATCGATATCCTTAACTGTAAAATAAGGATAACGTATGTCACGTAGAGTTTCTATGATGATTAATAATAGGCAAAATACTTGAAATATGGTAGACGCTTAATAGATATTAGTCTCATCTATCTGTTCAGTTTTACTTGTTAATTTTCTTATATTCTGTGGTTTGTTCTTAATTTTAATTACAGTATAGTTAACATATCTTTGCAGTTTTATTTATCTTTATATTTAGCAGCTTTTTTAAATTTTAATTTTAATTCTAATGCAGTTAAAATACAATGTTATGTTATCTTTGCAGTTTTAATTAATATTTTACAGTAGGTTGGGAAAAGTGGCTGCAAAATTTTTTAATTTCTGTATTCACACCCCTTAACAATATGAGTTTTCTTCTCCTCCCATCTAAAGATAGGGTTGTTTCTTCATTCTCCAGAACTTGGTCAGACCTTTTGACTAATAGCATGTGGCAGAAGTAATGTTGTAGGATTTCAATGACAAGCATCAAGGAACCTTGTAATTAACATTCTCACAGTCTTGGAGACCAGTCACCAGTCCAAGCTAGTCTTGAAAGAGAACTGGAGTGGTTTTGCTGACAGCTTGAGGCAATTTCCAGAGATGTAAGGAAGGCTAACCTAGACCAACCAGCCCCCAACCAGTGTACCCCTTAACCACAAATGCATGAGTGATCCCAGTTGACACCATATGATACAGAGATGAAATGTCTCAGCTGAGCCCTGCCTAAATTTCAGACCTATAGAATCATCAACACACACTTTTTTAACCACTAAAAGTATTTTTCTGTACACCAAAAACTAACTGAAATTTGTATTTATAATACACAGTTATTAAAATACATGGGAATTTTTAAATTTGACAAACATGGTGTTTTTATGTTGAAAAAGGGGATTACACACATTTAACTCTTTGAAGAGTTAGTATAAAGATGCAAAATGATAATGTATGGAAAAGTACTTTGTAGTCCAAAAGTATTTTCAACTATCTATTTATCAATGTATATTGTTTCAATCATTTTTTTAAATACATGTCTCACATAATTGTCCCATGCATATTTATGTACTTGTTGGTATTATAATGTTCAATTTAGAAAAGTGAGTACCAACAAAGAGCTCCAGAGCTAAAAGTAGACACAGACGAATAGAGTCAATGAAAATGTTCTTGGACAAATTCTCAAATAAAGCACTCCGTATGCAAGTAGGAGGGGTACCAAAACAGTATTATAGGGATAATAGAAAAATTTCTCAGGAGAGTAATAACAATAATAATAAAATCTTGTAAAGAGCTTCTTATTAGGAGGGAAAAGGCCCCACAGTGAGGGGAGGTACATTATGCATATGCACTCCAATGGAGCATACTCAAACTATAGCACATTGAGTAACTTAAGTAGTCATAACTGCAGGATTCAATGGGGGTAAGTTAGTACTATCTCTTCCCCTCTCTGAATCAGAACACATGAAATAATGGATATTGGATCATGTCATTCAAAATAAAAGTTTATTTATGGGAGCTGGATTGGAGATGTGAATTCAATACCTGACAAAGTGTTTAAGCTTTCCACTGTAGAAATAGTCTCTTCCAGTCACAGGCAAAACTAAGGCACTATGGGTCTTGAACACAAAGGCAGAACTCTCTTCATCAAGATTAGTGAAAGGCAAGAAAGCAAATGTGGATTTATCTGGAGATAGACTGGTTCTGATCAAAAGAGAGGGGGAAAGGATTGGTTCAGGTAAGCTCAGTTTCTTTGCCCAGATGTAGGAGTCATGTTTGTGTTTTTGTTTTGTCTTTTTTGTTCTTGTTTTTTTTTTGTTTGTTTGTTTTGTTTTGTTTTGTTTTTTTGCATGGAGAGAAGTGAGTGACAATTTGAGAAGCTGGGATTATTATTGAAGCTGAAGTTCCTTCGTTTGTAAACATGAGGCTCAGGAATGAATCTACCCCGTTTAAAATATGCATTATGTATGGCTATCTTAATTATAATCAAGCTAAAGAATATTAATCACGAAATAAAAAAAGGAGATGTTAACAATAAAAATAAATGTTAGCTTATCAGAAGTATTCACTTGAAGATAACTACCCCAAGTATAGACTGTATTGTATGTCTGTATCTGATAGCTTGAAGATGCCCTCTCCTTGGTTCTAATCTGTCTGAATTAGATAAGGGAGTTGCAATTCCCTGAGTGTACAAGCCAGACTAATGAGCCCACTCCAAAACCATGGTATCTGTCAGTTCTAGCAGATCACAAGCCCTGAGATGTAAATCTAAGTCTAACTGCCCCATGGAAGAGTGCACGTTAAGTGGTCCAAATACCACATGTCTTCTAAGACATCCTTCATAAGAAATCAATTAAAAGTAAACATTCAAAGTGGAGACTGCAAATATATTGTATATGGGAAAATGTAATTATTCTTTATAAATTCATATGAAATCTTTACTAAAATTTTTAACTTAGATTGATCCAGCACAGCTACATTTTATTTATTTTAAATCATATTTTAAATCATATTTTAATCACATGTGATTAAAATCATATATTTAAATCATAAAACAATGGAATTCTTGATGCTCTAATATTAAAACACATGTTTCTAGAGCATATTTTTCAAGAAAGCTTAAAGAAAATACTATATCTTTGTATATATGTATATCCATATATACATAATACAAATAGCTATAATCTCATGTATAATTTTTAATGACAATTTTGTATTGTATTTTTAAGAACCACAAAACTAAATTCATTTCTGTAGTTTAAATGTTCTAATTTTTTTAAAAATTCATATATATATATTTAGAAATGTATGTATATATGCATATGTGGTATCTAAGTTATGTTTTAAAAGATAGCCTGACTATGAAAAGACAAATAAACAAGAATAAAGAAGGGTAAAGAAGTATCCCACAGAACTGAGTTCACAGGAAATGTTATTTTCCCAAAGTGTCCGTGCTGCCTTGCTCTGAAGTATCATTAAAGATGTGTCACAGACTGAGTTTCACTGGTGGGTGACTCACAAGTACATACTTACAAGAGAAGTAGTCTCACTAAATGCATTCTCACCTCACCTCTACTTTTTATACGAAATGAGAATGTACAAAGCGCCTTATAACTAATAGTTCTTTGATATGAATGACTCATAACAGTGCTAAGTAAAATACCACTTATAAGTCAAGCAGTGTGAATCAGAAGGTGAAACTTTCATATATGAAGTTTCCTCTATAAATTGAGAATAGTATATTCAGGCAGAGAACAGGTCATATTTCCCTAATGGATGTTGTAAACTTTTAGAGGAATACTGTGTGATTCATATCAGAAATATTTAGTTTCATTTCATTAAAAAACATATGCATAGGATCTTAATGTGTTTCTAGAAATATATTTTTTTTTCACTGAAGTAGATGTAACTTATCAACTGAAATTTTGATCTTTTCAATAATTGAAATGCTCCAATAGGTCATTCTGATGAAGCAATTAAAGCTCCAAATTAATTCTGGAGGGGAAAAAAAAGTAGAATTGGTAGAAACAGAATTCTATAAGGAATAACAAATGATTTAGTTTGGTTGATTACAGTTAATTAGCATGTGGTTGCATTAGTACATATTCCCTAAAGAAAACATAGCTACTCAAAGAAAAATGAAGAAATGTTTGCCTTACACATAGCAACAGAGAATACAGAATAGAAAAAACTACCATTCTAAGGTGCCACCTTTGGCCACTCTATTAAATTTTTACCATTTATTTGTAGGTCTCAGCGCTATTTTCACAACTTTCATGTCTCAGGAAATAACTTTGCTTTATATTCCAAGGTGAAAACAGATGTTGTAAGCCACAGTTTCCTTCCATTTTCATTTTCCCTACTTCTTTGGTTACCTCAGAAGTCCTTACACTTTCTTCCTTAGAAGACAAGATGCATTTTTATATGCATACCTCAATTCATCTACATTTTACCTTATGCAATTCTGCTCTTAACCTAACCTAGGTTTTTGCTGTTGTTGTTGTTTGGTTTTTGGTTTTGGTTTTTGTTTATTTATTTATTTATTTGAGGGAGAGAAACAGAGAGTGTGTGAGCAGGGGGAGGGGCAGAAGGAGAGAGAGAGAGAATCAAGCAAGCTCCATGCCCAGCACTGAGTCTGATGTGGGGCTCAATCTCATGGCCCTGAGATCATGAACTGAACAGAAATTGAGTCAGATGCTTGACTGACTGAGCCACCCAGGCGCCCCCAACTGAGGCAATTTTTAACTCTTTTCTACCCTGTGACTCACTTCAAACAATAGGCATGCTCAAAACTTCCACTGAAAAATAACAATCAAAAAAAAAAAATAACAACCTAATAAGTTTTCCATTAACCTAACCTCTACTTTATATTAGTTTTTCCTTCCCAATTTTTTTTTCCTTTATAATCATATGTCATGGAGGAATCCAGAATCAGTCAGACTTACCCAGTTGATCTCTGGCAGTATTGGCTTAAATTAAGACCTCAACTTATAACAGCCACCTCAGCTACGGAGTTCATCCCACAGCCGTCAGCAATTAACTGTGCTGTGGACAGACTCGCTCTCCAAATAGAAGGAAGGTAGCAGATCAGAGCAAAGCAATCTGATCCTGATTGTGAACTGGTTAAATAAGCCCATAAGGAGAAAAATGATTGAGTTGTGAAAAGCCAAAGGTGTTCCATTATGGGAGCAATCTTCATGAGGAGGGTCTGATCAGATAGAAGGAAAACATGCCCCTACACACCCAAAACCCAAATTTTTATTCTTAGAAACCATATAAAGCCTGTCCGTTTAAACTATGGTCAATTGAGATTGTAGCTCTTGGGAAGATGTTATACGTCCACATTGGAAGACAATTCTTTCTGGATTCTTTCTGGATTTCCTAAGCAAAGGAAACTGAGAAATTCTGTTCAGAGATGATTGAGTAAAGCATAGAAGACAAGAATTTCCTCCCCCCACATCCCACCCCAGAGATATTTCAGAATAAATTCTCCCCATACTCTTCCTGGGATAAAGTTGCTTATTTTCAAAGGTAAGGAGTAATCTCTTTCTAGAGGTGATTGACAAGTCACCAGCAGCTCTGACAGAAGATCAAATTCTCCTTATTTGAGGGTTGCAATTTCATCATGCAACCCACTGCATCCACAGGTAAACACACAGCCCTCATTCGTGTAGCCCTGTGGGGGATTTGGGTGTTAGTAACTGAAGTGAGATGCTATTCTGTTTGCCATTTCTGCTGTAGTAAATTATCTGTGTGCCTGACTCAAGGCTCTGGTGTTTTCTGTCAGTATATGTATGTGAACTTATATACATAAGTAAGCTAACTTATTAACTTCCAATTCAGAAACATCTGAGACCATTCACAGTTTTTGACATAACAGTTCATTTGAGGGGCACAGTTTCCTCTTTCATGCGGTTATTTCATAAATACCAACCATGGATGGTGTCCCTTCTGATCTCCTTATGGGAAGTAGTGGGAAATATAGAATTTGTTGTTTGGTAATCTAATTGTTTGGTTTTGTATTTTTCTTTTTTTTCCCCAAATACGTTTATTTCATTTTTTCAGTGTTACAAGGTTCATTGTTCATGCACCACACCCAGTGCTCCATGCAATACGTTCCCTCCTCAATACCCACCACCAGTTTCTCCCAGTCCCTACCCCACCCCAAAACCCTCAGTTTGTTTCTCGGAGTCCACAGTCTCTTATGTTTCATCTCCCCCTCTGTTTTCTCCCAGTTCACTCTTCCTTTCCTTCTCCCAATGTCCTCCATATTTTTCCTTCTGCTCCACACTTAAGTGAAACCATATGATAATTGTCTCTCTCTGCTTGACTTATTTCACTCAACATAATCTCTTCCAGTCCTGTCCATGTTGATATAAAAGTTGGGTATTCATCCTTTCTGATGGAGGCATAATATTCCATTGTATATATAAACCATATCTTCTTTATCCACTCATCCGTTGAAAGGCATCTTGGCTCTTTCCACAATTTGACTATTATGGCCATTGCTGCTATGAACATTGGGGTACATGTGATTTTATATTTTTCAACAAAACTTTTAGTCATCATTGAGGTAAAAAAAAGTACATAAGTAGTAAGAAGTTGAAGACTGAATCTCTATTTTTCAAGAAATTTGATGTTAAATGTTGATTTTGCATAGATTCTGTAAACACTGATGTCCACTCTGTGAGCCATAGTGATTTCAGTGGCAACTTGAAAACCAAAAGACACAACCCTGAGGAAGAACCATTGGCAACTACTGCTGAAATTATTACATTAAGAAATTTGTGCCCAAGATGGAAATTTAAAGCATACTGCCACAGGTATGTTCCTTTATCACTCTTTAAAGCATGGACTTTCACTTGGATTAAACGACCTTTATTAAAATCACATCTGTTCATTTTCAATTTCATGTTTCCTTTTGTGTGTCCAACAGAGAAAATAAGACAAAAACAAGCATTGATAGTTGGTGGACAGGGGAGGATCTTCATGGTTCCAGTTTCTAACAATTACATCAGATAATTCAGAGAATCAGATAAGTAGATTCTAATAATAATATATTGTTTCAACAAATCATGGGGTCAAAAAAAATGTTTGAAGATTCGTTTTTGTTGAGCTAAAACATTATAGTATTTTAATGCGAAAAAATAATAATAAAATTGCAAATTTTCTCAACCTATTAAAGTTTTCTAGGGTATATTTTCAATTATAAATTTTATTGTCTACAGATAAAAGTCATTTTTACCCATTAGGTAAGACTTTGATGACAACTGTAGACAATTTTTTATAATATTAATAACATAAGTCAAATTTTGGGGGAAAAATTTTCTGAAAAATACACCAGTGACATGGTATTTAGAGACAGATCTATCAAAGTCAGATATAAATAAGAACATAAATGTATACCAATAATAATTATTCTGGTTAAATTATTATTCTGCTTAAATATATTATCTCATTTTAAAATATTTAGATAAAAACAAATTTTAAATGTTTCAATGTATGTAATGTATGCATGTTTCAATGTATGTTGTTTTTCTTTTAGAAAATATTTTTTTGAAAATTATTTTTAAAATAAAATCATTTTATAAGTTCACTAATATAAAAATCAACTTTCTGGTTAACAAAAATTCCAAAAACTAAATAATTATTTAGTATTATCTTTTACTCTCACAAGTTTCTCAGTATAGATGATAAATTTTATGGTCACCATAACTCTGTTCAGTAATGTAGCATTTATACTCTCTTGGGAGTCGAAATTTCATTTCAATTTATGAGGAGTAGTTTCTTCTGCCTCTCTTCTTATGGATTTGGCCAAAATTACTTTCCTAAAAATGAGTTACATCGTGATATGACTTCCATTTAAAGATCTTCAACACTAACTCCTTGTTCCTTCCCTATCATGTTGAAAAAATCATAAATGCATTCATGCATGCACACACAGACTCTTTTTCTCTCTATTCTTATGTCTACCCTTTCCTTTACCCTTACTCCTATGTCCACATGTACTTTTACTGTACTTCTGTCTTTATGTCTATCACCACCCCATCTTTATCTCCATATTGCCTTCCTAAATGATTAGTATTGTTTCATGATTCCAGGGCTTTGTGTTTCTTTCTCTTTTGTTTCAACCTCTCTTTCTTCCTTTCTTCACCTAGCAGCCTCCTATTTATTTTTCTTCTCAAACCCACACCCCCTGCCAACACATTACACTTATTTTTAACTCTCTTGTGTCTCTCCTATGTCATGAGTGCCTATTAGTAGAAGACTAAGTAATATATTTATTGACTAGGTGGATTTTATATTCAGTATAATTTAAAGGCATTGAGTGATTTTCCAAGCATTCAATGTAATTAGACCCAGGTAAGAGTCACACCAGTAAGATGATTGTTGCTAATGCTGTTTTTGTTTTTCCCTTTCAAGTTACAGTAAAAAGTACAAATTTTATGTTCACCTATGTATAAAATGAAGTTGTTCATATGAGCATAAAATTGACTTTTGCATAAAAGCTTGGGGAATTCTGGTTTGAGAGACATATTTACAATTACCATATATTTAATCTTACTTTTCTCTTAAAAGTATGATCAAAGTTTGAATTCTGGCCAAAATATTATTTAAAGAATATTTGCTTATATTCTACATCTTAGTCTTCTTATATGAAAATGTAATTATATTTATATTTACCCTATTCTCTTTTCTTCAGATGAATGTTTCTATAATCATAGCCACATTCCTTTTGACTATAGGTAATTTTCACTGACTGTCTCAGTGTGGAAATCATGAGACATAAGTTTTAAAATGCTTAGCTTTATGTTAATGATTCAACTGAATATTCACTGGGGCAAAACCACTTTGAAAATCATTCCTGAAGAATTATCTCATCTTTGAAATAATGACCCATCACTGAAGACATCCCATGATACTAGAAGGGTGAGGTGGAAAGAAAACGTGATAGGAATGGCTTGGAGAGAAAGGATTCTCCAAGGAAAAGAGAAATACGGTCACACTACTAAAAAGCTGTTTGGTTGGTAAGTGTTGTTATTTTTATTGTCATTTGTTTGATTCAGGTGTTAGAACACTTTACATTTCTACTCAATTCTTGGAAAATACACGCATACACACATATATTTTAAATTTATTTTTAATGAACCATATAGAGAACCTAGAATTTTTTCCCAGAGGTGTGCATGGCCTGATTGAAAAAACAAAACAAACCAAAAACCAAAAACCAAAAACCAAAACCACACACAGGAGATTCAAAATCAAAGTCGTATACTGTGGTCAGAAAATTTTACCCAAGCAAGGTAAACCCAGTCTAAAGAAGTTAGAATTTGCCATTAAAGCCAGGTAAAAATTGTGTCAACACATTTAACAATAGTCTCTTGCAAAGTATGTCAGTATTTCAGTTGGTTTAGAATGGGCCTGAATGATCCCTTTGTGTGGGGGGTGCTTATTTGCAAATAAGTTCATTTCTATATAAGAATAAAGGAACACATAATTATGAAAATTACCTATTGCAAAATACCCCTTATCATGAAATGGCCCTTAGGCAGTATCAGAAAATATATAATAATAGTTACAAGGAATATAAGAAGGCTTTTGTTCAAGAAATAATTCAACATAAAAGGCTTTAAGGAAATTTTGAATTAAAGATTTGTAGGTTTTAATCAGCCACTTACCTCATTTTCTTTATAAATGTGGGATGGAGGATAAAATCAACTGAAAAATATACAACCTTGAAGAACTATATGATGAGGGTTAGGGTTAGGATGTTAAAGCAATCTGCTCAAACTACAATATGCTTATTCTAGTAAAGGCTAGACTCAGACCTGTTGCCAACTAGAGAGACATCAGAACAGCTGTGAATGACACATTATTCACACATTTGAGGTTCTGTCATTCATTCTTCAACAATGTCAAGTTTTCCACTTGTGCAAGCTTGTTTTGGTTTGTTGATGTTTTTATCTAAGAGACAATTTGACACACTGATGAAATATTCTAGCTATTCTGAACTTTCTTCATACAGAGTTAGGGAAGTTAGTATATCCAAGTAAAAAACTGTAGTCATTCAATGACACCAATAAGCCTATTGTTCAGTTTATGATGACTCATTATATCTACTGTAACATCCAAAAACTCAGAGAACTGTTGGGGGGAACTGCATAATTGTCCACAGCTGGGAAAAGTTAAACTGCATGAGATGTTAGACTATAGAGTAAATCAGTAGTAGAATGCAAGATTTCCAACTGATGAATTTACTCTATATTTATAGTGTTTCTTATACGGGGGAAGACAGAATCATGGAAAAGAAGGGAGAAGCAATCATAAATTGCTTTAATTGAAGAACCAGTTAAATAAAAGACAATTTTAAAACTAGAACATTGCTTAAAGACCAGACCAAATATGACCAGTATAGCAGTTTTAGTCATAAACAGTGGGTCCAAACTTTAATTCTTGTACCTATGATTCTTGAAATGATACAAAATTTGATTTACTAGTAGCTCTCTCATGAATAATGTTACGTCCTTCAAACTTTCAATTTTGGTAAGCCTTTTTTATAACATAAAAGAAAGAAATAAAGTTGTTCATTACTCAGTGATGTCATGTAATCAAAAGCAATCATGACAAAAATTTTGTGATATCTCTGGAATTCTAATTTATTTATTTTTAACTAGTTGTAAGCAATACAGTGACTTAAAATTCTAGTAGATTAATAGGAGGATCATTATTTAAAGCACTAGTTTCAAGACTGGTACCTGTGACCATGAAATAACATATATATCTCATTCCCCCTATTTTATATAATTTAATAGTGTTAACCCTCAAGGTTAGGGACTACATAACCCTCCCATGCAGTTGAAAATCCATGTGTGACTTTTGAATTCCCAAAAACTTTACCACTAATAGCCTCCTGTTGACCAAAAGCCTTACCAATAACAAATAGTCGATTAACACATATTTTGCATGTTATATGTATTATATACTATATTATGTAAGTTATATATATTGTATACTTTAAAATCAAGAAAGCTAGAAATAAGAAAATGTCATTAAGAAAAGTATGACAAGACAATACATTTACTGTACTTTACTATACTTATAAAAAGAAATCTGTGTATAAATGGACCTGTGCAGATCAAACCTCTGTTGTTCAAGAGTCAACTGTATTTAGCACCAAGAAATGTTTTGTTCTTTGAAAGCACCTTGAGCAGGTATGTGACCTACAAACCCAGATGGAGGGACTGCTAGTAGCTTTTTGTAAGTAGAAGTCACTGTGGAGTGAGGTAGGGATATGACTTAGCATCAACTATCTTGCTCTTTTGCATACATTCTCTGTGATCATTCTTACTTTTTATTTCTCTTAGCCAATCACTGCTTTCTGTAGTTGCTTGTGATCTCCCATTATGTTTTGTATTCATTTTTTAGGCCCACCATAATAAAGTACATCAAATGAGTGGTTTGTTTATTTATTTATTTATTTATTTATTTATTTATTTATTTGTTTGTTTGTTTATTTATTTATTTATTTTTGAAGAGATAGATAACTTGCTCACCATATTTATTTATTTTTTCCAAAATACTTTCATTTTATTTTTTCAGTATTACAAGATTAATTGTTCATGTACTTATTTTTTAAAAGATTTTATTTATTTATTTGACAGAGAGAGAGAGAGCAAGAGAGGGAACACAAGTAAAGGGAGTGGGAGAGGGAGAAGCAGGCTTCCTGCTGAGCAGGGAGCCCAGCTCAGGAGGGGCCCAATTCCAGGACCCTAGGATCATGACCTGAGCCTAAGGCAGATGCTTAACAACTAAGCCACCCAAGTACCCCAAATGAGTGGTTTAAAAGAATAGAAGTTTATTCTTTCACAGTTCTAGAGTCCAGAAATCTGAAATCAGGATGTTGGCCTGACCATGCTCCTTCCAAAGGCTCTAAGGGAGAATTCTTTCTTGCCTCTTCCAAAGTCTGGTGGATTCTGACATTCCTTGGCTCGTGGCAGCATATCTTCAATCTCTTCCTTCGTCTTCACGTGACCTTCTCTATGTTTCGGTGACCTTTCCTATTCTCATAAGGACATGAGTCTTTGGATTTAGGGCTCACAGTAAGTCCAGGATGATTTCAATTCAAGATCCTTGACTAATTATATTTGAAAAGATTTTTTTTCCTCAAGTGAGTTCACATGAAGTTCCTAGTGGACTTGAAAATTTCAGGGGCACTCTAAGTCTTCAACATGTTATTAATCTTTCTCTTCTCAGTTATTCAGAGTCAATTCATCAGAATCCTCAGACTCCCTTTGTATAGCTCCAAGTCTTTGTGGGAAGCCAACATCTATGTCTGGCATGGGCTATATAAAGGTACCACTTCCTATTTCTATGACCCTTGGAATGATTTAAAATTTGATCATGAAAAATAAAATACATGACTATCAGGAAAAATAAAATAAATGCTTACATTCATGCTATCCCACACCACGGTGGGGATATTAAGCTATGCTTTTGGCTGGTGTGTGGACTACACATCCCAAGAATTCTTGTAGAATGGAATGCACCATCTGGTAGGCTCACAGATTTACATCTATGAGTTCAACAGCTGCATCTTGATGTGTGCCCCAAATTGAAAGAGAGGCTCAAGAGCAGAAATTCCTAGCTGCTTCCAAGATAGACTAAAGGAAGGAATCAACATAGTTGGACATGAACATCTGCTCTTGCTGACATCAATGAAATAAACAAACTACTTGGCAAGCCATCTGTGTCTGGGTTGTGGTAGAAAGATGATGAGTCAAAGCTCTTCCCAAAAAGAGAACTTGAAGCAAAGTTTATGGAGTAACATTTTAGGAAGGGGTGCAATACCAGGTCATCAGGTTGAGAGGGAAAACTCACATTCAAGGTGGCACATTATTAAGCTGGCCACCAAAGAAAACACAACTGCTTCCTGGTTGAGGTGGGATGTCTGTGGAGAGGCTAATAGAAATAGTTTCCTCAAGATGACTTCTTGAGGTGGATGGGGGTTCAGATGGTGAGTAAATGTGAGGAAATAATATCTTGGGTCTTCCATTTCTCCTGATTTTTACTGAGCAAAATTTTTCCTAACAGTTTGAAATCCCCAACACTTTTGCATTATGTTACCAAATCCCCCTGACAGTTACCAGGGAAGGCAATTTTCACCCTGGCTTTATGGATCTTTGCACTGGGTATTGGACTTGATATAACTTCTATCACAGCAGGTAAGAAAAAGACTGTGCTGCTTTCTATATCATGCCTCAGGAAGGCTGGACAGTGGTATAGTGAGATGAGGCTTGGGAACTGATGGAGCACCTATACATTTAGTAAGCAGCAGAGGCCTAGGGGAAATAATTGGGAATGAGGAAATACCTTAGAAAATATCATATCTCAATGGTGATAAATAGGGATCAACTTTTAGTCAACTACTAAATTCTTAAAGAAATGAAAAAGATAATTCTCCATGTTCATGCTCTCTCTATGAACCAAAACTGGTCCCGCAGGTCTAAGGACTGGCTCAGCCCAGATAATCACTTTTAATGAATATGTATATGTATACTGTTTACTTGATCCTGCAACTGGGGTACCTTATCCAACAAGAAACCTCTCCCTGAGAGTACGGAAAGGGGATCCTTTAATCGGAGAGCATCTGTCTTAGTCAATCTGGGCTGCTATCACAAATTTTTGTAGACTGGGTGGATTAAACAACAAACACTTATTGATGATGGTTCTGGAGTCTAGATGTCTAAGATCAGGGTTTCAAAATGGTTGGGTTCTTGGTGAGAGCCCTCCTCCTGGGTCACAAATGGTGACCTTCTTGGTATATCCTTGTGTGGCAGGGAGAGAGAGATTGAGGAAGCAAGCTTTCTGCTGCTTTTTCTTATGAGGTAGTCACTCATTTATCATGAGGGTTTCCCTCTCATTCCTCATTACCTCCCAAAGGTAATCTCAAAATATCATCACATTGGAGATTAGAGTTTCAACATATGAATTTGGGGTGGGGGGAGACACAAACATTCAGTTTATAGCAGTGACTTCTAGCATCCATGCCCACATTTCCTTTGATCTTCATTATCTCCTGGGACCACCACCTCCACACTATACAGACTTTATCTCCATTTAGTCTTTTTCCTTTTCTCTTTATTTCTTCTTCCTTCTTAATTCCCACCTATGGTGGGCATAGATACTCATCTTCCAGACTCAGCACTTTCCTCAGTGACACTTCGGGTTCTACAACTTATCCTGTGACCATATTTTCAAAGGGGCATTTTATCCCAGGCAGAATACTTTGAAAAGTTTCCCCAGGAAAGTAATTTTAAAGATGATTTTAATAGGAAGATAATTATAAACAAATTATTTTGTACTGATGTTTATTCTGTGTATTCCCAATGATAAGCCATTCCAGTTTAATAACCTAAATTGGTTGTAAAGATAGTTTCTTCCGAATAGAATCCTGGTTATAATTTTGTTACTTGAGAGGTGCCTAAATGGCTCAATCAATTAAGCATCTGCTTTTGGCTCGGGTCATGATGCTAGGGTCCTGGGATAGAGCCCCTGGTCAGGCTCCCTGCTCAGCAGCGAGCCTACTTTTCTCTCTCCTCCCTGATTGTGCTCTCTGTCATTATCTCTGTCTCTGTCTCTCTTTCAAATAAGTGAAATCTTTAGAAGAATTTGTTACTTGAAGCCAACAATGTTTTAAAGGCATAAAATAGCTGGGTTGAGGGTCACCTGGGTGGCTCAGTTGGTTAAGCAACTGCCTTTGGCTCAGGTCATGATCCTGGAGTCCCGGGATCGAGTCCCACATCGGGCTCCCAGCTCCATGGGGAATCCGCTTCTCACTCTGACCTTCTCCCCTCTCATGCTCTTTCTCACTCTCTCTCTTTCCTGATAAATAAATAAATAAAATCTTTTAAAAAAAATAGCTGGGTTGATTGTTAAAAGATGACATAAAAATAAGTAAATATTATTGTCATCTCTGAAGCCATAGGTGAAGACCCATGACCTCAAGTGATTAGGTGTGGTTGAAAGGAAATGAAGTCCTACTAAAGTAGACAAAACATGATGCTTGGCAATGGTGGTCAGCCACTAAGGAACCACTGGTGTTAATATCCCTTATCTCAAAATGGACGCAGGTGGTACAGTGTTTGGAGTAAAAGACTCTTAAGATTTGATATCTTCAGTGAATTGTGTTGAATGCTGTGTTAAAATTCTCCACACATCTACTGAGTTTAGGACTTCAAGGCCTTCAATGTAGACTGTACATTCTACAATATCAATTTTTTCCTCCAATGCATTCTGATTTCATGTATTTATTATTACATTGTTAGTACAATGATTTATATATACCAGATTATTCATTCCTTATAAAAGCCCCATGACATGTGTATCATTATTGCTTACAGTTTAATAATGAAACAATTCGAGCAGAAATAATTTAGATTATCTAAGATTATATGGAATATGTATTAAATTGGGTATTTAAACTCAGTCAATAAACTTGCATGTGATTTCTTCTTAACTTCAGTCTGTGACTTTTCCCTTTACTGATTTTACTCCCTATCCTTTCTTTATAACAATTTTTGAGTACTGTGAGTTCTTCTAGTGAATCATCAAGTCTCAGGAACCCTGGACACAAAACCCTAAAAGGAGAAACTAGTCTCTCATACAGAATTAGCCAAGATTAAATTCTAAAGATGGCCTTGAGTTTGAGCAATGCTTCAGTCTTTTCCAACCAACAGTTAACAGAAATCTTTAACACTTTTGGTCAAGATTGAAACACTGGAATGAAATCATCATGTACTTTCTAAACACTGATTCTAATACAATCAAATGATGGGCCTTCTTACAATTCTTTCAGCAAGATCTCCTTTAAGGATATACTTTGAAAGGTGAGACGTAGTATTCTGTGGTCATATTCTCTCTAACACAACATCCATGGCTTGAACTACCTGCTGTCTGACATAGCAAGGCTCCTGAGCCCTCATAAACTTTCAAGCATCCCTGGATGCCACCAATTATAATAATTATATAATCTGACCTTTCTTCTACCTATTACGGACACACTCACACACACACACACACACACACTCTGACACATATACACAATTTTTCTACTCTCCTTTCCAACATCTCTGCCAAAAAAAAAAAAAAACCAGTAAGTTTAGAAATGGACAGAGATTTGCAAAAAATAAAAGTCTTGAAAATTATTTTCTCTAGAATTCAAAGTACCATTAGCCTCTTTTCCAAGTTCTGATTCATTTTAACATTTCACTATCAAAATGAATACTTTTAGCATAGCTGGTTGATTCCCCAGTTGTAAAGAAATCTAGTCTTAAATAAGGAAAAGAAACACCATTTGTGATCTAAATCACACAACACTGATGTTCCTCATAGTAGAAGCATTTTCTTGACAGGCCTTGTAAGCGGTCTGACTTCCGCAGCCAGAGGCTTATGGGCAAACTAGAAAGTTTGACTTATGTGAAGTTAGGTTATCATGTTCATTTCTCCTTTCCAATATAAATGCCTTTTATACACATTTAATAACAGATGGTATCAGAGAGACCTTGCCATGCCTTATCCTCAATTGCAGTTATAAAGCCAAACTTGGATTTAATTTTGTCGAACTGACATGAGGAACAACTCATTTGTTATCCACCAAAGTATTTGCTCAAGATTAAGAGCTGTATGTGGATGCTCCCAAGAGTGCCAAGTACAACAGAACTGAATTTTATTCATCTAAATGACTAGTTAGGTACTGTGGTTAGGCGATCTCAAATTCAAGTTCATAGCCTGAATATGAAAGATGCATTACCATCTTTATTTCTCATATACTGAGCATCTTCTTAACTCTTGTTGCCCTCCTTGTAATTACTGATAAGGAAAACATACAGAATGCTTCAAGGCTAAAATAATTTTTAAACATTTTGGACTTAATTAATAGAAAGGTCCTTTTAGAAATTAGTTTTGGTCAGAATCTAGATTAGGAGTAAGCCGTGTATATTCAGGTGAAAGTTGAACACTTGATGAAGTCAACTAAACTGATGAAAATCTCTCTCAAGGATATAGAATTAAGCAGAGATTTACGGAAACAAGCTTCCCAATCTTGCATGCTTATTTCCATTCATATTATCCACAAATGGTACAAAGTCATTTCTGTTCATTAGAAATTTAAGAACTTTGTAGCTTGTTGATTTTGACCCCAATGACTGCTTCTGACAGACAGATTTTCAAATACAAGTTTTGGTTCCTGCTTTCTCAAAACATTTGGAGACCGTATTCCTTTCTCAGCCACTGGGCCTTCTAAGCAATGTTCTAATTCTAGAGTTTAGGGCATACCTAGATGCAGTTGGAAAATGTTGAAACACACTTTGTTAACTTTACTTTCAAGTTGTTTTTTTTTTTATAACCATCCCATCCATGTTTCTCCCCAATCCTGGTTTTGATTTCTAACCTCCTAGAAGTCCTTTCAACCCTTCTCAGCCACTCATTACCCAGCTGAGATAGGGTGTTTCAGAACTTTTCTTTCAACTAATGTCCTCTCTACCCTTATCAAAAATCTTTTTCTGATCAGGCAAACTAGAAAGAATCTGACATTTAGTTTAATTTAATGTACATTTATATTCATTTATAAATAATTATTATACTTATATTTTTTTATTTAAGCTAATGTGTTAATGTATGTATGTATATATTACCCACATAGAGTAATATTAATAGAGTAAGTTATCTTTACTTAAATTAATGGCCCTCAAACTAGGCTTTACATTAAAAATACATAGTGAATTTAAAAATATATATCAATGCCAAGGTCTTTCCCCTAGAGATTCTGATATATTTGGTTTAAGATTGTATGCGTTTTATCAAAATTCTTCTCGTGAGTCCAATGTGTAGTTGGTATTGAGAACCATTGCCCTAAAATATGTATCTTTAAATGAATTTTCTGTGCAACAGCTTAAGTACTTATCTTTGCATTTAGGGCAAAGTCTCTTTGACTCTTCAAAGTAATTGAGGAAAGTTGCCTCTTCTGGCAACACAGAAGATGAGTTGCCCTGGAATTCTCGCCACTGATTTCTTTCTGTTTCTTTCTTCTGCTTTGAGACTGATACCAAACTAACCGTTGCCATAATCAAAAGGTCTACCTTTTGCTTTTTCACAATCCCATCGCTGTTCATGATGTAAAGTATGGAACACATTTTAATACAACCTTCCAAGAGAATATAGACAAACTTCTTGATTCAGGTATCTCTGCCTCTGTCATGTCTGACTTCTTGCTTCCAGGATTTAAATTTGGCTGATAAAAGGGAAGACACAGGAAAACTCTGTATTCTTAAAGGATGCCTTGTAAAGAATTGCCTCCTAACCAAGGTTACCTATGTAAGAAAAAAAAAGCTGCCAAGAACTTCGTTCATTCATTTGTTTAACAAATATTTATTAAGCAACTATTATGGAACAAATACATTAGGTGTTAGGAAGAACTTCAACAGTGAAGATAATCAGGAAGTATACAGCCCAGCAGTGAAGGATGGCCAGGGAGTGGAAGGAGGCAAACGTTCAACCAATCTCTATTCCAAGATAATTGTGATAAGAATTAGAAGAAATACTGGGAGATATTCATTTGGGGAGTCTGGGGGATCAAGGAAGGGTATATTTAAGGGAATGGCATTTAAACTGAGAATTGAAATATGGATATGGGGCAGAGGGGTTAATGCTGGAAATAGATAATGTTTAGATTCATTAGAGGTGGGAACGAGATTGAGGATTAAGGAAAAATATTTTTTTAAAACTGAACTTAATGTAACTGGCACAGAATAAACAGAGGGTGGTGGTGAAAGGTGTAACTGGAGAACTAAGCAAAGGCTGGAACTCTTAGAGGCTAGAATCCTTAGGAGCTGCATTTAAAAAGGTCTGTCCTGAAAAATAAAATAAAAGGTCTGCATTGTACTTAAGGAACAATTATAATTAACTGCAGTTTTTTATCAAAAAGAAGATGATCAAAAAAAAAAGATTTAAAAAGATGTATCTGGGGCACCTGGGTGGCTCAGTGGGTTAAAACCTCTGCCTTTGGCTCATGTCATGATCTCAGGGTCCTTGGATCGAGCCCTGCATCGGGCTCTCTGCTCAGCAGGGAGCCTGCTTCCCCCTCTCTCTCTGCCTGCCTCTCTGCCTACTTGTGATCTCTCTCTCTCTCTGTCAAATAAATAAATAAAATCTTTTAAAAAAATAAAAAGTAAAAGGTGTATCTATTATTTCTTTCTTCATTCATTCACTCACCCGCTCCATTCAATCATTCATCATTCATTCATATTTATTCAAATCTCACCTTCTCAAACAAACCTATATTAGCTTCTCTATTTAAAGATTTTTTAATAGTATTTTTATTTATTTATTTATCGGACAGAGAGAGAGATCACAAGTAGGCAGAGAGGCAGGCAGAGAGAGAGGGGGAAGCAAGTTCCCCGCTGAGCAGAGAGCCTGATGCGGGGCTCCATCCCAGGACCCTGAGTCATGACCTGAGCCGAAGGCAGAGGCTTTTTAACCCACTGAGACACCCAGGCGCCCCTCAAGTCCTCTATTTAATACAGGAACCTGTCCCACCCTCACCTCATCCTCCCTAACACCCTTGCTCTACTGCAGTTGTCATTCTGCCTCCTACCAATAGAATGATTACTTATCATGTTTCTTCTCTGTTGTCTGTCCCTATTCACCACTGCATACAACATGAGCAGAGAGCTTTTTGGTGTTTTCTGCTGTAATTCAAGCAGCTCCTTCGAGCAGCACCCAGGACACAGGAGAAATGTGCTCAGTAATTATTTACTGAGGACATGAATTTCTCTCTTGGCTGAGTCACTTATTAAACTTTTGACCTTCATCACAAATTCACACTAGACAGTTTAAACTTAATTGAGTGGTACATAAGGTTTTTTTTCTCCCTTTGTATTTTTCCAGTGAAAAGACTTAACATTATTTCTGTAAACTTTCTAACAGACATGATCATATTCTCAGCAGAGAGGTCATGGACCAAATATTCTCATCCAAGAAGCTATTTTCTTTAGATCAGACTCAGGAGGTACGATAATGGCAAGTCAGCATGTATGATATTTTTCTGGGCCTGTTCTCACACATATCCATTTCTGCTCACAGTCCACAGCGTGAACTTCACATTTATGGGAGGTGATTCTTAAGTTCACATTGTGACCCCTCAAATATGTAGCTCGGCTCAATCTGCTGTGGATTCTGTAGCAGAAGCTGAAATGTTTTTTTTAACTCCTAAGGTATCTGAACTGGCATTACCCTGAAAGTGACAGGCTTGCTTTCTAAATGCATACTGGCCCTTGTCTCCAAGAGGGTCTGCAGGGTTGACCAGTAGAGGGCAGCTGCAACTCTTCAAATTTGGCTCCATGTCCTGACCATCCAGGAGACACAGGCTTCATTCATTTACTAAAGAATGATTATTGCCTTCAGCCTATTTTTATTGCCTTTCTGATCATTCAATACTATTGATTTTTATTTTATTTTATTAATACTATTGATTTTTAAACAAGAAATATATAGTAATAAAAATAAACAGATACACAAAAAGAAAATCAATGATATTCTCATTACTCAGAGATAGCATATCTATTAATATTTGATATGTAACAGTTAAAAATGCATATAACTTCTATAAGTTTTCAAAAAAAATGGAGCCATCAAGTGAGAACTCTTCACTATTTAATAATATGTCTTTAAATAAATAAATCTGAGCATGAAGCTGTATCTTATAATGCCAGGAAGTGCAAAGAAAGAAGGAGCGAAAGAAAGAAAAAAAAGCAATGAAAAGAAAGGAAAGGAAAGCCCACATGGATGGAGATATGACAAAAGGATGGAGGAACCTAATGAAAGTGTCCAAAGCTCAGACAATTGGGCAAAAAAAGAAATAAAGTAGAATCGGACCATAATCCAAGGTATAAAATAAATATCTGAGTTCGTATGGATATCAATACATGATTGAATACGTTAATAAAGTGTAGAGACAAATCTTTGTAGAAGAATCCCAAATATTTGAAATAATTTTCCACTCCTTAAGTGTGGGCTATGCACAATGACTTCCTTCCAAAGAGTACCTACAGCAGAAAGAGGAGGAAAAGAATAACTTCACAATGGAGAAACCTGACAAGCACTATCCTCACCAGTCGACCAAGGTCAAAGTTCAACAAATGTGTTGCTAGTATGTTCCTTGACATGTGTGATGAAAATGGCACTTACCTCTGTGACATTTCTTCCAGAACCTTACAACCTAGAGGAAATGAAGACCTGAAAAGACTGAAGTTAAATTTCAAGTCGCTGCATTTATTGATCAATTAAACATGTGGAGAGGGGGCCTAAGACAAAGTTAGAGAGACAGCTAAAATGCACATATGGAAGAAAGCAGATTGTATCCACTTCTGAATAGAATGCACAATCACTTGCACACAAATGTTAGTAGCAATATATACAAATGCCAGATTCCCCTAAGTGAGATTGCTAAATCCATTTGCTGGTTAGAGTATTTCTCACAGATCACCTGAATGATAGACCAATATGTCTCTATAAAACAGCTACGATTACAGTTTTTAAAAAGTTGAACAAATTGAAAAATATAAATTTGTGAGTTGAAAAAACTTGGGATCAAATCCAACTCTGCTGTTTTAACTTTGGGCAGGCAAGTGAACATGCAAAGTGAGGCAATATCTAAGTTACAGGGTTGTTATGAGAATTGATGAAATGATAAAAAGTTATAAGAAATTACAGTGTCCCTCCTGAAACTGGGATTAGAGAAATCATTATAATTAGTTTTTGCTGTTAGAAATGGCAGAGGGAATCTATTTGCTGGTGTCCCATTAATACAGGATGATGAAAGATAATCCATCTCCCCAAGCCACCCATCCACTATGGATGGACATCTATCTATTGATCCTAAATTTAATAATCTTATTTTAATTAACTGATTATAAAAATATCCCTTCTCTCATTAAAAAAATTAAAGTCTTAGAGAGTATCAATAGCAGTTTTCTGAGCCCTATGGTAAAGAACAGAAAAAAAAATCCTTTTCAGCTTTTGAAGGGTATTTTTTTTTTAACATAGAGTCTTCACAGGTTTTGGCCAAACAGGTACACAACTGCTATTCAAAAGCTAATACATTCTCTATCAACCTTCCTTTATTTTTTATTTTTAAATTTATTTTATTAATTTTTTTTGGTTCAGGTTTTTACTTAAATCCTAGTTAGTTAATAGTTAAAATATAGTATAATATTAGTCTCAGGAGTAGAATTTAGTAATTCATCTCTTGCATATAATACCCAATGCTCATCACAAGTGCTCTCCTTAATATTCATCACCCACTAACCTATCATCCACCCACCTCCCCTCCAACAACCCTCAATTTGTTTTCTGTAGTTAGCAGTCTGTTTTACGGCTTGCCTCTCTTTTTGCCCCCTTACGTTCATCTGTTTGTTTCTTAAATTCCACATATGAGTGTACTCATATAGTATTTGTCTTTCTCGACAAACTTATTTAGCTTACCAGAATACACTCGAGCTCTATCCACATAATTGAGAATGGGAAGATTCCATTTTTTTTTTTTTAATGGCTGAACAGTATTCCATTGATCATGCATACCATATATTCTTTATCCATTTTTCAGTTGATGGACATTTGGGATCTTTCCATGCTTGACTATTGTTGATAATGCTTCTATAAACATTAGGGTGCAGGTGTTCCTTTGCAGTAGTATTTTTGTACCTAGTAGTGCAATTGCTGAATCATAGGGTAGTTCTGTTTTTAACTCTTTGAGGAAATTCCATACTATTCCTTAGAGTAGCTGCACCAGTTTATATTCCCACTAACTTTATAAGAGGGCCCCCTTTCTCCATATCCCTGCCAACACTTATTGTTTCCTGAGTTGCTAATTTTAGCCATTCTGACTAGTGTGAGGTGGTATCTCATAGTGGTTTTGATTTTTATTTCCCTCGTGATGAGTGACGTTGAACATATTTCAGTGTGTCTGTTAGCCACCTGGATGTCATCTTTAGGAAAATGTCTATTCATGTCTCTTGCCCATTTCTTAACTGAATTATTTGATTTGGGGGTGTTGAGTTTCATAAGTTCTTTATATATTTTGGATACTAACCCTTTATCAGATACGCCATTTGCAAATACTTTTTCCCATTCTATTGGTTGCCTTTTAGTTTTGTTGGTAGTTTCCTTCACTGTGCAAAAGATTTTTATCTTGATGAAGTCCCAGTTGCTCATTTTTGCTTTTTTATCCCTTGCCTCCAGAAATGTATCTTGTAAAATGTTGCTACAGCCAATGTCAGAGAGGTTGCTGCCTATTCTCCTCTAGGATTTTGAAGGTTTCTTATCTCACATTTATGTCTTTGAATGATTTTGAATTTTTTATTGCATATGGTGTAAGAAAGTGATCCAGTTTCGTTCTTCTCCATGTTGCTGTCCAGTTATCACAATACCATTTGTTGAAGAGACTGTCTTTTTTCCATTGGATGTTCTTTCCTGCTTTGTTGGCACAAAACGGACACAAAGATCAATGGAACAGAGTAGAAACCCCAGAAATGGACCCACGACCATGACTGTATGGTCAACAAATCATCAACAAAACAGGAAGGAATATCCAATTGAAGTTTTTTGTTTTTGTTTTTGTTTTTTAATGGTCTAGCTGTTCACCTAGTCAATATCTGAAATCCTCATGAGGTAAGCAATCTCCTTCTATAGCCAAACAAGATTATTTAAAATAGCATTCATTTTTTGGTTATTGTCTCAAAATATCCATTTACAAATGGTAGACACTTTAAAAATCTAACCATAACTGAACTGGCAGCAGACCATATGACTGAATGCCATAGACTCATAAGCATAACCAACAATGATGTGAAAAAGAAACTCTGAGAAAAGCTTGATAGGAATTATTCAATCAGGTCACTTCCTAGGTAGGGTGATATTGTGAGGCTGATGCAAATTCTAGTTGCTATGATAGAATTCTATGTGTGCAACCCCTAACCTAGAGTTGTTCTATTACATATCTGTAAAGGTACATGCAACTGTTGTCATACCATTCATTATGGGGAAATGGCCATTATATCCAAAATTAATCTAGGAATTTATTGTAACCACCATTTCCAAAATAATCCCATCATAAAAATGGCCATATTAAAAGAAACATGTCCTTAAGGGATATTAGTAGGCTTTACTCCTCCTTTCTTTTTTCCAGTCTATTTCTACCCCCACTTATGGACTTGATGTTCTTAACACCAGTTTTGAGATCTGAACTAAATGTGTCTTGTAGAGCATAAGGAATAACATGAAGGACATTAGGAGAAGGAATGGAAAAGTGAATTGGGGTAAATTGGAGGGGGAGATGAAGCATGAGAGACTGTGGACTCTGAGAAAAAACTGAGGGTTTTAGAGGGAAGGGGAGTGGGGTGGGGGTTTGGGTGAGCCAGGTGGTGGTTATTAAGGAGGGCATGTATTGCATGGAGCACTGGGTGTGGTGCATAAACAATGAATCTTGGAACACTAAAAATAATTAAATTAAAAAACATGTCTTTGAAATTCATCAAAACTGTTATCATTTAACTGCAAATAGTCCTATATTTCTCTTTTTTTTTCTTTTTTAATGTTTACTCCATATACATCTGACCCTTGAACAACGCAGGGGTTAGGAGTACCATCCTACCCACCCCCACTACACACACACACACACACACACACACACAGTGGAAACTTAACATAAAACTTCTGACTCTCTAAAAACTTAATCACTAGTAGCCTACCATTGACCAGAATCCTTCTTGATAATATAAGCAATCAACACATTTTTTGTGTTATATGTATTACATATTATATTACAATAAAGTAAGTTAGAGAAAATAGAATGTTCTTAAGAAAATCATAAGAAAAAGACATTTATAGTACTGATCTGTATTTATTTTAAAAAATTGAGTATAAGTGTATGTATGCAGTTCAAACCCATGTTGTTCAAGAGTCAACTGCAACAGAGGTGATAGGAAGTTGATGAGATTTAAAACTCTGAGCTTACTTGTAATTTACTGAGGTTTGGGGGAATGGTAAGATAAAATGAAGGTGTTTTGCATGTGGATTGCTTGCAAATCCTTGGAGGCCAGACTGCAAATGGTTGTGGGCAGAGTAATGGCCTCCCAGAGATGTTCATATTCCAGGACCATTAGTTGCACAGTGGTGAGAACAGCTTTTTTCCAAAGATGTCCTTAACTTCTGGAAACTTTTTTTTAATTTTTAATTTTAATTTTATTTTATTTTTTGGAACATTTGATTATGTTTTGTTAAATGGCCACCAGGATTAAGGTAAAGATGGAATTAAAGTTGCTAATCAGCTGATCTTAAAATAGGAAGGATTTCCTAGATAATCCAGGTGGGCTCAATGTAATCAGAAAGGTCTTTAAATTTGGAAGGAGTCAAAAGGGATACTATCAAGTGTAACGCAAAGTGTGAGAGACTTGACAGGCCACTGCTGGCCTTAAAGGTAGAAGAGGGTTATGAGTCAAGAAATTTGGGCAGTCTCTAGACACTGGAAAAGATGAAGTAATGGTTTCTTCCTAGAGCCCCCTGAAAGGAATGCAATCCTGATGACCATTGATGTCAGTCCTTTAATCCCATTTCAGGTTTCTGGCCTGCACAACTATAAATAATAAATTTGCATTTTTAAAGTCACTAAGTTTTGCATCACAGAACCAACAAGAAATGAATACATTTGTGATAACCCAGCAAATAAATACTCTGGACCCAATCCAATGTGGATCTTGTTTGTGCTAAATTTTGCTCTGCTACAAATAGAGTTGTACAATTACAGTATAGTTTTTGAATTCACACATACACACACCCTTTAGTTCAGCTAATCTATATACGTCCTAGTTAGTGTATAAGAAGATCAATCAATGTGAATTAAAGGATGAGTGTATCTCCTCAACAGTATTATTCTATGCTATTTTTTGCGTCCCTGCTTTTGAAAAAACTACTCAATCTGTGTTGTCATTTTCTTATTAACCACATCCTTCCTTCTTCTACTAAATAATTCCTTGCCCTTGAAGATTCAGGTCATGCATAACCTACTCCAAGCAACATGCCTGGACCACTATTAGCTTGGGTAGATAATTCTTCCATATGGTTACTTACGTCCTACCCTGTACGCCTTATACATTTCGGCAATATACTCTTCAGATGTTTTCCTCTATGACAAAGCAAGCTCTTTGAAGGAAATTACTTATGTCTTACTTATCTTTGTAGCCCCACAATGACTCCTAGTGCTATCTCTGTGACACTAAGATGGTACTCACTAACATGTTCCAAAATGGATAAATGAGTGAGTGATTGCTTTCAACGATTGTTGAGTTTCCTTATAACCTTGCCCTAAATAATTTCCTTACTCCTGAAAGTTTCCTCCTCTTCTTCCCCTTAGTTTATAAACATGTTTGCTCTATCCTTGCATGGTTTTCCCTGTCTGCACATTCTTAATAGTGTCTCTCTGAGGATCCAAATTTCCTCCTCTTTTATGGATACCAGTCAGATAGGATTAGGGCCCACCCTAAATACCCCATTTAACTTTAATTACCTTTTTAATGGCCTATGTCAAAATACAGTCATGTTTGAGGTATTGGAGATTAGAATTTCAACCTACAAATGTCAGGGGCACAATTCAGTACATGATACCAGCCACTGGTCAATACAAATGCTCTTTGTAAATCCTTCAGTGACTTCATAGCGTCAGCACAAAGAATATTGTTCAGTTCTTTCTAACTGAAATTATTGGTGACTTACAAAGTTCAGCCTTTCCTTCTTCATATAACCCCTTTCCTTTATGGTATCCAGGCTGCTGCTGCTGCTGCTACTCTCTTGTTTTGTTTGTTTGTTTGTTTTTTGTTTTTGTCTTTGTTTTTCCATCCCACCTGGCCTTTATTTTCTGCTCCCTGCCTGGTCTTCCATTTCTTTGTTCCTCATATGCACCCTCACCTATAGTGCCCTGTCCCTCCTACAACAGTTTTCTAAGTAAACTCATTCAAATGTTTTGCTTCATATTCTATGCATATATTAATGAATATCAACTTTTCATTTCTATCTTACACCTCAGCACTCAGCCCTTGACCTATATATTCAAATGCCCACCAAATATCTTTGTGAAATTCAGAATATTCCAAATAAAATGTGCCATATTTATTTTTTGCATTTGCTTTGTCTTTTATCAGCATTTGCATACGTGAGATATCCATTTACCCACAAGCCCACACCAGAGATGTCCATGTTTTCCTAAATTATGGTTTTAATCCTCACCTCCTATCCACACCTCTATGTCAGGCTGCTTTGTTTGCTTTCCTCAGTTCATTACAGCCTCATAAATAGTTCCTGCCTAAAGACATTCATTGCTTATATCCTGCAACACTGCAGTGGCCTTTTATCTGGCTGCTTGGCCTTATCTCCTCCCATACCCATGACTAGTCCACCCACTACATTATTTTCAAAATGATATTTCTAGAATTATGATCATGTTACTCCCAGGCCTGACATTTGCACATACTTCTCCAAAGTTTTTAGGTTAAAGTTTTAACATTTATTTTAAGTTTTATTATCTAGTTTCTTAGTATCTTTCCAACATGGGCTCCCACCATTCCATGACTATCTTTGTCTTTAATTAACCAAACCACTTTACATCTCCAAAATCTCTCACGCGAACCATGCTTTTGTGTTTTACAGCAGTTGTTTCTTGCAAATGAAAATGCCTTCCTTTATCACCTATTTATTTCCTATGTGGCCTTCAAAATTCAGATTATGCATTTCTTCTTCCGGGAAACCTTCTCTGACTGCCACAACATGACTTGAATGTTCCTCTAGATATTCTATAATAACCTTTATATCACTGTATGTATTACTAACAGAATAAATTCAGGAAAGCCTTTAGAAAGGTAATATAAGATCAGTCCTTCTCAACTCACAAGGTTTGTATGTGTGAATATGTTTGTAGGTCTGTGTGAACATGTATGTTAAGATATTAAATAAGATAACGAATATGGAAATGCTTCATAAGTAGTAGACAGTTGTTGGTTTTTATTTTGTGCATTCATCATTTGGCATCATGAGATAGAAAGGAGAAATGTTGAGGAGGAAGAATTACTACAACCCACAAAAGATTGAACATGATTGTCAATAACAAAAGTAAGTCCAAATTATAATATAAATGTGTTTGTCTTTGCTCTATTTCTATTTATTTCTGTATACTTTTACCCATTACTACATAATAAATCAGTGATTTGTAAACATAAACGCAAATACTGGGGTATTTAAGAACCTCTCTTGTAATCCCATTCTTTGGAATTTCAGATAAAATAGGAACATTTTCATGAATCACTGTCTAGAGAGTCTTCTCTGGTCACAGTGTGACAGGGGATGATATTCAATAAGGTCCTCTCCCTCCACTTTCAGTAGACATCTGAATTTGTTAGCTAGTTCCAGTTATTCCTATGGTAAACACATTCCAGAGGAGGGAATTTTTGGGGAGATAAATAGATATATACATATTTTTAACATTCATTACACACTTACCAGGTGACAAGTACTATACTAAGCACTTTGAAATTTGTATCTTGTTTAATATTCAAAATAACCTTTGTGATGTAGGTATTATTGCCATCCCACCTTACAGATGAGAAAGTTAAGACACCAGATCACATGGGTGGCACGCATTAAAAGTAAGGGTTTGAATCCAGCCTTTGGAATCCCAAACAGGCTCCACACCCAGCATGGAGCTGGATGTGGAGGTCTATCTCACAACCCTGAAATCATGAACTGAGCCTGAACCAAGAGTTGGATGCTTAACTGACTGCCACTTAACTAACTGCCACCTACCTGGCTGCCTCCATTTTATTTATTTTTTAAGTAGGCTCTATGCCTAGCGTGGAGGCCAGTGCAGGGCTTGAACTCACAACCCCAAGATTGATACCTGAGTCAAGATCAAGAGTTTGATGTTTAACCAACTGAGCTATCCAGGTGCTTCAGTGATACTCTTAAAACATATATATTTCTGTAGAGTTCTTGGACATTATTTCAATGTTACTAAGGAAAATCTCAGTAAATAATTGTCCTCATACTCAGTTTTACACTTCCTAAATACTAGTTACTAAATGTCAGTTTACTAATTATTAACTTTGCCTCTGCTAACAACAATTAAACCAGAAAATGAAATGGAAACAAGGAAACTTCTCTTTGTATGTGTTTGAAACAGTATAAGTGCCACACATTTAAATATTTAAAGCATACTGGAATTTATTTTATTTTATTTTACAGTGATATCAAGTCTAAACTATTGCAACTTGAAAATTTGAATTCTCTTAAAAAATCTTTGGCAAAGGAAATAATGTTTACAGTAATCATAAACAATTGATTCAGGCTAAATACAGATGACTCTTAAGTGCATTTGCTAAGTAAAATAAATAAATAGATAAATAAATAAATAAGAATAAAAAGCTATGTGTATCATGATTCGTGATTCCATTCACATAAGACTGTGGAGAAGATAAAGTATAGGAACCAAAAAAATGGTGAAATAGTTTAGAGAAATATGTCACAAAGTTAATAATAAAAAGGGACCATGAGAACACTTTGAGGTGATAGAACCCCTCTGGATAGAAATGACATTGAATATGTGACTATATATATTTGTTAAAAAAAAAAGACTATCCATTATAAAGAGTAATAAGTACTGCATGTAAATGTAAAATGTAAAAACAATCGGTTCATGGTAAAAAGATGGAATGTAAATTTTGACAAATAATTGAAGTGTATTACAAATGAATTATGTAACTGCACTGAAAGGGATGGGAAGAGGGGAGCAATTTATGGCACCTTCAGGACACAATATTTTGACTGCATATCACATGTCAAAAACAATATGAACTGTACACATATACTGTGTTCTAGTGCATGATCAATTAAAAATTCATAAATTATTTTGTTTGCATACTATGGTTGAAAAAATAAATAAGTACAAGGCAATAATGAGAACCAGGTTTCTCAAGAAGTTATGAAAAATGAAAGGGGAGATTTGAATGAACCTTGTGGTGCTGCAATGAATTGTGTGTGTGTGCATGTGAGAGAGAGAGAGATATATGATAGATAAATGATAGATGATAGATGATGGATAGAGAGAGAGAGAGAAAGAGATGTGAAGGCAAATATTAATATACATACACATATTTCCTGTCTCTATCTGAGAACCACTAAAAGCAGTGATACTCCATAGCATCGAGTATACTTAGCACCCAGTTATTATAGAAAATATCCTTTTTTAATTAAATAAATCAAACTCTTAACTATAGAGAACAAAGTAATGGTTACCAGAGGACAAGTGGGTGGTGGTATCAGTGAAATAGGTGATGAGGATTAAGGAAGGTATTTATGAGCAGCGGGTGATGTATGGAAGTGTTGAGTCACAAAATTGTACACCTGAAACTAGTGTTACATTGTATGTTAATTAACTGGAATTTAAATAAAATTTCAAAAAAGCAAATCAGTACTTCTTGGAGACATGAATGATTCTAGGACTGGTCAGGGATAATATGTGATGAATACAGAGTATCTTGTGGTGCTAGACATTAAGGAAGTACTCAAAGCAAAGAAACAAACAAGAAAAGATGGGAGCATGTTGAACATCAACCTCATGGGGCCATTGATACGATGCAGAAAGAAGGGCATATTACCTCCAATGCACCCTTCCCAGTAATTTATAACCTCAGTACAATTGTGAGAAAATATCAGGCAGATGCAAATTGACAGACATTCTATAAAATAAGTGACCAGTACTAGTAAAAAGTGCCAAAGTCATGAAAGACAAGGAGAGACTAAGGGACTGTCATGGATTAAGAAAACATAGGAGACGTGACAAATAAATACAGTGTGGAATGCCAGATGGGAACAAAGAACAGGAGATGGGAATTGGTGGCAAAACTGGTGAAATTCAATATATTTGCAGTTTAATATATATAAATGTATAACAAGTATGTTCTTTGTTTTAACAGTTGTATGATTGTGTAAGATATTATTAAGGGAATCTGGGTGAAGGGTTTAGTAGACCTCTGTACTGGTTTTGTAATACTTCTGAAAATCTAAAATTATATAAAAATAAAAAGCTATAACTAAGTCCAAATTACTGACATTTTAATTCTTTTTTAAGAAAGTAGGTATTATGAAAACCTCTATAATAATGTGAAGCTTAGCAGAATATTTTGACAACGTATTAAGCATGAACCAGGTTTCTGAGGAATCCTTTCAAAGTATATTTTTAATTTCTTTCCCCAATCTCTAGGTTAGGAAGAGCAAAAGCAATAATAAAGTGATAAATGAGTAATAACAATTTAAAAAACTATATTGTTAGTAATATATTCAAGAAACCATGCAAATGATACTTAATAGATCTTTCTTGCGTGGATTTTATACTTACAAAACATCAACAATATTCAAGTTGCTTACACCACAATGAACCTGCGGGGTAAAGGTGGAGTGGGGAGGAGGGGAAAAAGACGTTTTTAAGGGGTCTTAATAAAAACTTACCTATGAGTTACATCTGGTTTTGTTCTGAGACTGGAGACACTTGAACTCATTATAATTGTTAGAATGGCAATTTTCTCACACCCATGTAATGTAAATTAGAAAATGGTTTTAGAAACAAGTAGCATACTGTTGCAGACTTATTTAACAAAACTCCATGGAAGTATATTTATTAGGGTGTAGCCCTGTTAAAAATAGTGTTTTAGGATTTACCAAGATCACTATTAAATTACCTCATGGGCCAAAACAATTAAAATGGAAGTTTTCATTTCAACTATTCAGAGTATGTGCCCAGAGTACAATTAACTGCACAAGGATGGGCAATGAAGAAAGAGAACAATGACAGGAAGAAACCAGATGGCAGAACAGAATTGGAATGAACAGTGTTTTTTTTCTCCCCAAATATGTTTATTTTAATTTTTCAGTGTTACAAGATTGATTGTTCATGCACCACACCCAGTGCTCCATGCA
>CM052799.1:181369405-181493006 GCA_028533885.1 Nasua narica | reverse complement strand
TACAAGATTGATTGTTCATGCACCACACCCAGTGCTCCATGCAGTACGTGCCCCTCTCAATACCCACCACCAGGCTCACCCTCCTCTTCCCCTCCAAAACCCTCAGTTTGTTGCTCAGAGTCCAAAGCAGTGTTTTTAGCTTTTGGATGGATCAATTCACTGAAGACTCTGATTGAGAATATATATTTTCTTTCTTTATTTTTTTATTATGTTATGGTAGCCACTATACAATACATCATTAGTTTTTGATGTTTCTAAACAAATCCCACCCTCTCCCCATCCAAATACGCTCAAGGTTATCCTATCAAAATTTTACAGACATTCAAAAAAGGTTTATAAACAGCTTAAGTCTCAACTTGGAATTAGGCTGAAAAGTGCCTGGTATAAAGAAAGTTAATATGTCTTTAAAATGTAAAAGTAGCACTTCGTAAAAATCAATCTCATTATTTATGAACATAGAAAGTAGAGTGATGTTTTGCACCAAATTTTAAGGTGTGAGTTTGTATTGTACTTAAAATGTTACTTCAATAATTGGACATATTGAATCAGCTGGTCTGGCTGGCAAGATGGATGCTTTATCTTTATAATCATTCTCACTTCCAAGATGGTGCTTGACCAAAGGTTGGCCCTCCCTGGAAGAATAGAATTACTTTTGGACAAAGATACACATACTCTTTTGTTGTCCGACTGGGTCCTCCACTTAAGTCTTTGGGATTGGTGGTGTATGTCTAAAACCTTATCCATGGTACTTAAACACTGGGTGTTTTAACTCCAAGCTTGAGAAAAAGGATAGCAGGCATCTTATGAGGTTTGCACATTTCCCTACTTTATCTCCACATCATTAAAAGGGAGACATTTTTCACACTGACCTCTAATACTACTGAAAGATAAAGCATAATGAGTGCAAAGGTGTGTTTGGTGATTGGGTCATATTTGGTTATTTGAGTAACTCATGCCCACTGACACATAATTATATAAAATGAGTTTTCTAGATAGCATGGATGTGTTCTATAGCAAGAGGAGGCTTAAAGCCAGAGTTTTCAGTATAATGAAATGATAATTGTTGACATTTGGCTGAACAACATACACAGTTAAGCAAGTCACACATTTGGCAAACATCCTAAGATCCAAATATAGAAAGCACTTCAGTATAATTTGGCTTATGACCAGATTTTCCTTAGATTAGGGAAATGGCAGGAGTTCTGTGTTTTACTTTATGCCCTCAGGAAGGCAGCTGATAAATATGCGACTTTCTCCATAGAGCCCGTGGAGATTTTTAAATACTAATATCACAAGTAAATTAGGCTAGAAAAAACAAATATTTCTTTGTTTAATAATATCGTTAAAATGACTTAATGTCAGACCCTTATAGAATGTCACAAGATCACCATTCTAAAATAAGTTATGTATTTATTAGGTCCTAAACCCTACTGATGATATAATAAAGCAATATTCAACTATGAAAAGTAATCGTGAAAACTTTTGATTGAGAAAATATTCCTTTAAAATGAGAAACCAATAGCAAAATCTATGAGAATAGACACATCCTATATTAATTAAGTACCATGAGTAAACTCTCACAATTTTGAAAATAATAATCTTTTAATGTAGTGCTTGGTACATGAGAAAGCATAGCTTATATTTTATAGATAAAATTATCATAAATATGAAGAAATAAAATTAACCTGAATTTTTAAATCAATAATCTTTACACATACTGAAATGTGAAAATATAGTATAATACTTTGGATTTCTTTTTTAAATGAAGGTCATACATATCTTGAGTATTTTGATCTTTTATTTAGGTGAAAATCAGACATCTTGTTTTTCCTTTTATTTTTGACAGACAAAAAGCCTTTTTTTTTTTTACTTAATCTCCTGACTTAATATTGAACTTAAGGCTAGCCTGCTACATCTTTATTCTTGACTTTTGAATACGATTAATCAAAGAAGAGTCACATGTCTTCCATTTTGAAGATGGCATTTTAGATCCACTAGCAACCTGCTACTATATTTGGAATACACATTTTCAGATAAAACATTAGATGACAAATTTGAATATCTATTTTGTTTTTTAAGGGGTAGATACAGCCAAGTATGAAGTAATTTGACCACTGTTGGAAGATGATCAAAAAGATTTTAAAGTTTGTGATTTTTTTAATAGGACAATACTGAAGCTACAACAGCAATTGTGATGGAAGTAGAATGCTCTTTAATAAATGTAGGTCACACTAATTATTAAATCTGATTCAGAAATGAGATGAATGATATCATTATTCACAGCTTTAGTGAACAACTTCTAAATATGAAGGGTTACATAAGGATGGGAAATAAAGTTATTCAGAGAGACAAATGATGCATTGTTCATTCCAATGGACAATTTGTCCTTTCAAACTGTTGAAAATGTTATACTCTTTATTTTTTTTCAAAGTGAAATAAAATTTGCATTATGAGAAATATTATTTATTTTTTGGTTAACCAAGGACGTTCAAAAACTCAAGATTTATAACAGTAAGAGAATATGGTTAATTATCAAGGAATGAATGAACTTCTCTTTGAAAATCAATATTAAATGTTAATAAAAATAGAATATTGATTGTTCCTCAATGGTGATTTGCCTGTTTTACATAGAACGATCTTCTTGGAAGAGTTTGTATTGTGTTTCACATCATTTATCCTGGTGGAAGAATAGCACAGAGAGATTAAAGACCATGATAGGGTTGTTCTGAATTGAATAAGTTAGGAAGAAACATACATTGGCAAAGACGAAACATACATTGGCAAAGACAGTGAAGGAATACTTAAAGGATGATGCCAGCTGTCCTGACAGGAATTACTTATCTACATGTATTTGAAAGTGGAAAGCCTGCAAATATCCTAGGATAACAACCAATGAAGGTAGAGTTGATATCAACATGTAAACATCTCAGCTCATAAATTTGAACAGCCACTGTAAATGAGTGAGAGACTCTGTTGTTACACAGTGATAATCTAAACATAAGCTTTGTTGTTGTTCCTTGGTTAATACTCATTTCTTCCACCTAGAGTGGTCTTTGAAGCTTTCAGCCAGCACCATACACTTCTCTCACATAGAACTAATAACTGAGGTGGAGGTATCTCAGAAAATACCCAAAATAAACACCAGCAGTGAAAATAATTTATCCTCTTGGTTCTGACTTTGTATTTAACCAGATGGGTAAATTTTAGAAATAGGATAAAGAAATTAAGAATCTATTATCAAGTTGGATGGACTCTTGATTAATATATCTTGGTATACTCTTAAACCCTTTTAGTTGAACATATGACATTCAGAAACCAGAAAAAAAAAAACATGATTTTGTAGCACAAACTCAGCTGTGTCATTCATAAACATTCAGTTAGGATAATCAGAACCGCAGTCTGATTATCCTAACTGAGAGAAAAGAGAGATCTCTTTCTCCTCGATCCATCTCCCTTGTCCTTGCTTGCCTTCTGCTCCCCTCTCTTTGCTTTTTTCTTTACTCTGAGTACTGCAGACATGGCTTCCAAACTTAAAATCTTGGTGTCATTGATGAGTATCATAAGACTCTGCCTAACTTGCTTATTTAATCATAATGGTTCTAAAATCCACATTTGTTATAAATGATATTTTTCCCCCTCCCTCTGGAATAGCTAAGCACACATAGGAAAAAGGAAATTCCATTAATGTAGTTCTATCTGGTCAGTGCAGGTCTCACAGAGTTAAAAAATGAGATATGAAAGAGAATACCAACTCCCTGACATGTGCTTACTACTAGTCTCAAATGTCCCCCACATTTACTCAAGATGTAGATAAATTTTAGGGTGAGCGTGGATGGCTTAATTCACCAAGTCTTAACCCAAAGTAGACTTAATCCTTTAATGCAAATGGAAGACATGAGATAAGAAACCAGACAGAATGGATAGCTTGTCAAAAATATTTAGAAGATATAAAAATAAATGAGTAATCACACAAATATGTATTGTTTTATCTCTCATCATGATGATGACTAGGAAAATTAGATTCTGGCTTCCTTGTTTATAAATTGAGTCTAACATTATTTATTCACACCAACAGATTAACATGTTAAAATGTTTCAAGTTCCTAAAAATATTTGGAATTTCTTAAAAATTTTTCCAGATTTTGATATTTCTGAACTCACTGGAATGCAAACAAAATTTGCTTTATTTTTTCCTCTCTTTATTAACTCTTACATTTATGTCAAATATCTTCTCTCAGCTTTTGGATAATGAAGACTCAAGTCTCTTGGCTTTTGGATCACATTCATTTACAAACATGTTTGTTTTGGATAATTATCATAATTCTCCAGGAGTTTAAATGTCCAATCTAACCAAAAACTTCAAATTAATGTCTAAATCAAGCTTCCTTTTTTCTCTTCTATTAAGGTTCAATTCAAGGCTAGTGATCTCACTGTGGAAGAAGGGATAAAATTCTGGGTTTTGTATGTCTGTTCTGTTACATTGTCCACTTCTTCTCTTTAGAGATCCTGAAATCTTCCTGAACTGACAGAAAAATAGAGTGTTTAGAGAAAGAGAGTAAAATTCTTCACATCTAGGTTGGATTATTTTCAGATTTTCGTTGTCAGTGTGTCCTAGTGTGGCAAGCACCCATATTTTCTCTCTTCCAAGGGCTCGTTAATGGATTCTTCAAAACTTCTCTTGTGAGGATGTACACCCTGAAATTCCCTAATATTAACTCTCTGGTGGTGTCTTCTAACCCACATTTAGCTCCTGCCTTCAGGAAATCTTCCTCCAGAGCTAGTTCTCTTCCCTTAGGCAGCTAGTTCTCCTTGGTGAGATCACATTAAATGATGCCAGTTGTGTATCATGACATCTGTTTGACCTACAAAGAACACTTGCATTCATTTCAGAATGAGTTTGTTTATAGTTTATGGGATTGGATGTGCAGTGAACAAGTTGAAGTAATGACCCCCGTAGTTGTGTAGCAGGGTAGTAGTGCCTGCCATAACAAACACTGGGAATATGGGCAACTTCCTGTCCTTGCAGGGAGCTCCAGAAAATCTTTCACCTTGAGCATAAGGAGTACTAAGAATAAATAGTTACATTCATGCATAAGCTAGACTATCTCTTCTATGGAATGAGGGAATATGGTTGCTTTTTAATGGGCTTGAAAAGGATTAGTTATATATAAGCCAGTCCTGCATGTTAGTGTCTAGCTGTATATCTCTTTAGAATATTGGTATGATTCTCTAATATTCTTGCTGCTTTGGGGATTTAAGCCAAAACTCTGGGAAAAAATAGTACATGCCCCATTCAGTACTCATCTATGTTTACCAGTCAGTATTACAATTTTGGCATAGTCTAGTCTTGCTGCATGTGTTATGTTGTGTTTAAATCCACTTTATGACTTTAAAGCTAATGCCTCAAATATTCTGCTACAATTATAATATTTGGTTCAAGTTTCAAGCTATTATTCTTTATCAAATTTAAAAATTTCATTTGATTCCTACTTTGATTTTTTAAAATTATAAAATGGTGTTCTTTTTTTAAAATGTTTTTTCTACATCTATTAAGATTACCATCTGAGTTTTATCCATTGCATCTATTATCTATTAACATTTATTCATGTTAAAAAATTTACCATTTTGGAGAGCTGTCAGTTTCAAATCAATAGAAAACAAAACTAACAGCAACTTAACTTATTCTTATATAAGGAAAAAATGTTTAAGACATAGCTGGTAGATAAGGCTGATACATTTATTACACATGACTCAAAGATCCAAGCTTTCTTCATATTTTCAAAGTGCCTTTCTGCCATTCCAGCTTATTGGATTTCATCCTCATGTTATTTTACTGAATTATCCCAAGGTAGTTGCTATAACTCCAGACATCATGTCATCATTCAGGAAATGCAGAGATGGAAAAGGGTGTTTTTGAACCCTCTGTCTCCTTTCTTTGGGAGAGAAAAATGTTACCACTCAAACAGTCTGGTAGATTTGATAGTATCTCATTGGTCGTAAATAACTATGTCAAATGGCATCTTTGCAAGAGAAGATAGAGAAGGTAAATTAAAAGAGAAACTACTAAGTAAATAACATTTGTATTAGCAGGCAAGAAGAGAAGAATGATATCAAGTGGAAATAGAAGTGTCTTCAAAACAATCCTTGAAGTTCTAGGTTAAAACAAAATTGGTTATGTTGGATTTTTATGTCAACATTGTCTTTCTTGGGTAGAATCTTTAATTTTTCTTTCAAAAGTAAGATTGATTGATCTGTAATTTTCCTTTATTACACAGAGTCCTTTTCTGGTTTCAGTATCAAGACCATATCAACTTTATAAAACAATTTTGGGAATGTTCCTACATTTCTATAGTCCGGAAGACTTTATATAGTTGTGAGATTACTTGTTCTTCAAAGATTTAACTGAGGCAACTTCAAGTACACTATATATCAAGCATAAATATAAATACATCCAAACTTTTATGGGCTTTCCTTTTTAAAAAACCGTTTACTTGGTGCCCTTAAAATAAAGATAAATTCACTTAACTTTCCATTTTTGTAATATGTTCCAGAGTATTTGTTCATTTGCCTTTCAGAAAACTGGCTTCCAGCATGGCTAGATAGGAAGATCGTCAATGAAACAAACATCTGGTTGTGTTTTATTTTATTAAAAAAGAAAGAAAGAAAGAAAATTACATTCCTTTACTTGACAATGTTAGAATAATACAGTGACAAACAGTTCACAAGGCCATATAATCACATTTTTTTTACTTTACCACCTTTTTATATCAATTAGCCACATAAATACAGCTTCAGGAGAACCATGCAGAGATTATACTAAAAGAAGTGTTGAAGCTAAAAACAGCTAATTGAAGGCAGAGATATAAAAAGGACACCAGTGATTTGTTTTCATCTGATCAGAACTGTACATCACATATCATAATTCAGTAAGTAAAGGTACTCAAAACACACACAGTGAGGCCAAAATAGCAGAGGCCAACTGCTGTGTCAATGTCATCTTGTTCTTTAAACTAAACCATACATTCTCACCTTTGGCTAACAAGGAGCACACCTTTGCCCCTAATTCATAAAGCAGCATTTTTAAGTTGTCCCCAATTATATCTTTAGGGCAGGTACATATTTCTCCAGTGGGATATGGTAAATACTATACTTTTGCACTGAGTACTGATTGGGAAGAAAATAATAAAGAGAGTTAGTGCTTTTCTTAGTGACGTAGGGCTCCTATTCTGCTTTGTGACTTGGCTTCTCTAGGCCAACGTATACTCAGACTACACTTTTAGCTTTCTTAACTCCTATGTAATATTTGTCATGGATAGATGATTCAACTTTTCCTTAAACTTATGGAATTTTCACCTTTGGTCTTTTTTAAGATTTTATTTTATTTATTTGACAGAGAGAGAGAGAGATCACAAGTAGGCAGAGAGGTAGGCAAAGAGAGAGGGGGAAGCAGGCTTCCTGCTGAGCAGAGAGCCTGATGCAGGGCTTGATACCAGGACCCTGAGACCCTGACCTGAACCAAAGGCAGAGGCTTAACCCCCTGAGCCACCCAGGCACCCCTCACCTTTGTTTTTTTATAATTTCCTCGAGACTTAATTTTTTATCTTTCTGTTTATCAACAATCGCAATTGTATGATGCTTTTAAGACCAAACTCAAGTGTTGTAACCCTTTGGAACAGTCTTCCCATGATGTGTTCATGCACCTACTGGGCTTTCCATAACCTAAGGTTTAAATTGCTCCTCAGTGTGCATAAATCGGCCTATAACACTCCCCATACACTTTTAAATAATATAATACATATCTTTTGATTTGCCTGCCTGTTCCCAGCCCAGCATCTCCTGTCCCCTGTTGCTAGCCAAATGGCTTCTCTCTATTAATATTTTGATCAAATCAACACAAAAATTCTGGTTAATTATCCATTAGTGCTGAATTTGGAGAATCTTGATTATAGGACTGAAGAGTAGATGTGAGGGTTGAAGAGATGTGAGGGTTGAAGATGTAGATTTAAGGGTTGCCACTATAGATGACCTCTGTTGGATCTCAGGGTTCAGGGAGAGCCTTGCAACCACAATCCATGGGAGTATCTCCCTATTCTCCCTATATTTCAAGGTCTCAGAGTTTTCTAAACTGGGCTCTATCATGAGAGATCTATCTTCCCTAGGCCATCAGTATTATCTGGAATTCTACAATTCTTCATGGGTGGTTGACTCTCAGTTGTGTTTATTCTCCCATTGCAGGAGATGTTCCTCTAAATGCCACACTTCATCTTTAATGGTTTAATTATCCTCCATAATTCATTATTCCTCTGCAAGGTGTTAATGCAGATTGTTCCCTTGATACCTCTGAAACACCTGAATCATTGCATTAGCAAGGAAGTCCACTACCCCTGGGGACATTTTCCCAAGGTAATATTTTAGCAAATTCTGTGGAATTAGGCAATCTTCTTCAAGGGGCTTCCTTTGCCTCTACATGCCACAGAAGATGGATTTTTCCTTTCAAGTTGGAAGTGATCCAGTTGAAAAAAAAAAAAAGTCTTACTACCTGTAAGTATCTATCTGATCATTCTTCATTCTTGCTTCCAGTAGTGTTAATGAGAGTCTTCCAGGAAGCAGACTTCAAGGTGGAATTAGAAATGTGAGAGGTTTATCAGGTAAGCATCTATGAGGTGTCCAAGGCAGAGGGAACAAGAGTAGCCCCTTCTTCAGAGAAACCCCACAGTAAATACTGCACATTTGAGGAATCCTCAGTGGGGCAGAGATGGCCCAGTACCTCACTGTGCTCAGTTATTGGCAGCTCAGGCATGATGTGGACTCTGTGAATGCCACAGTGGGAAAATCCAAGGGCCATCAACTAACTATACTCCTCACAGTGTAGTTTTCCCTTAAAGATCTGAGCAGAATACTTCCATGGCTGCCACAATTCTGTATGCAAGAGTGAATATAACCACAATGAATAATCAGAAAACAAATACCTTGAACTGGCTAGTTCAAGAGTTAGATTTTTGCCAGCATCTTATAAGTATCTTGTGTCCCTTTCCAAGCACATTCTTTTATCCTTACCCATTATTCTGACTTCCAACCCTGTATATTTTATTAGCTGTTATGGGACTTCATATAACATCATCAAGTATGTACTCTTCTGTGTTGGCTGATTTCATTATGTTTGTGAGTTTCATGTATGTTTGCTGTAAGCTAGTATTATGACAAAAATCACCATGAAAAATCATATCAGTAACTCAGTGCACATCTGCCCACATTTCTGTTAGGGTTATTCAGTGGAATTACTGTGTTCTGAAGATTTTACATCTTCAACTTAGTAGATAATGTAAAAATGTTTTCTGAAGTGGCTGTGTTAATTATACATCCTTGGCAGTATAGAAGAGACAGTTCTTCCACATTTTCAGCCATTCTGTGAGTGTGTAGTAGTCCCTGTGTTTTCCATATATTTTATTTGGAAATTTTTATGCGGCCAAATCTTTCAGTCTCTTCCTTTAGATTAATTCAATTTTCTCAGGCTTCATTTTTCTAAAGGAAGTCTTCTATCTAACGGTCAAATCATATCTGTCAATAATTTTTTAATTCAAACAACTGTTGCTATTTTAGTTTGATTTTTAAAATTCTTCTTACTATTTACTGCAGAGGAAAGCTTTAAAATACTCTCCTGAATAGCTGATGAGTTTTACGACATCATTTAGGAAAATACAATTTCTCCCCCTTCAAATTGTGTTGCCTTTTTATTAAGTTCTTATGTAGCCTTTATAAGGTTTCAGTACTATTTCCTCTGTGTCCGTGATATGGCTACAGTTCAATGTCACATGATTTCATTTCTTGTAATGTTAATATATTCTTTAATATTTAATATTGTCATTCAAGTAATATTTATTATATAGCCATAACTGTGTTAAGCTTATTTTAAAAAATGTTTTTAATATTAAATTCTCCAATCCAAGGACATAGCAATGTTATCAGTTCTCACGTATTCTGTTCTTTCTCTCTTCCTTCTTTTCCTTCTTCCTCCCTCTCTCCCTTTCTTCCTTCTTTATTCTTTTCCTTCTATTTTTTCCTCTTTTCTCCTTCTTTCTTTCTCTCCCCTTCTTTCCTTCCTCCCGTTCCACCCCTTCCTTCCTCCTCTTCCTTCCTTCCTCCTCTTCCTTCCTTCCTCCTTCCCTTCCTTCCTTCCTTCCTTCCCTCCTCTTTTCCTTCTACTTTTTCTTCCTTTCTCTCTTTTCTTTCTTTCCCTCTCTTCCTTTCCTTCCTTCCTTCCTCTTTTCCTTCCAATTATTCCTCCTTTCTCTCTCTCTTTTTTCTTCTTTCTCTCCTTCCTTCCTTCCTTCCTTCCTTCCTTCCTTCTATTCTGAGGCTATACGTTGTGCGTGTGTGTGTGTGTGTGTGTGTGTGTGTGTGTCTGTGTGTGTGTCTATTATTTTGTTTTGTTCTAAATGCTTATAGTGAATGTTTCTTGTTGGATCATCTGAATCATCTTGTTGGAGGATTTTCTGTTTGTATGTAATACTGGATTTCTACTGTCCGGTGTTCTCTACAACTTTTTTTTTATTAAGATTTAAGCTCATCTCTAGATGTTTTCTTAGCATATGATTAACATGGACAAACTGAGTAGGTCATCACATTGTGGTCCTTTATTAGCACAAAAATAGTTTAGATAGTTCTCCCAAAGGAAAAAAAAATATCACTGCAATAAGTTATAATGATAGTTAAAATCCTCTAAGTGATTATTTTGTACTAGGCCCTGTGCTCACTGTTCTGTATCTATTAACTCATTTACCTTTCAGATTCAGGAAGTTACTGTTTGATACTGGCCCCATTTTACAGATAACAAAATGAAGCACAGAGAAGTTAATTAAGTGTATGTCCGTGGCTCATACACCTGCAAGTGGGGAGGACAGATTTTAAAGTGAGATTAACTAGTATAGTTTGCATGTTCCTAATCAATGTACTAGGTGTCCTTTCTGTGCTTAAAATATGCAGAGGACAAATAAATTTTGTAGCCCTAGAAGACAGAAAAGGATGAATCCCAGCATAATGGAAAGCCTGTCTGGAATAAGACAGGTTTCATTGGAAGGAGCTAATGGATAACAAAATGGTAAATAATAAGAAAAATCTTTGAGGTGAAAAAGTCAGGCCAGTAGGGAAAGAAAAGATCAGGTAGATATCAGAGAAATACTGTGGTGAGAAGATTGATGTCCTCTCTTATTCGTGTCAGTTTTATCGTAAGATAGATGGAACCAGGAATAGGTGAGTTATATAGGGAAAAAAAAGATATATAGATATATACAATTTCTGTAATAGGGTAGATAAAATTGTAACCTTTATACCACCTCATCCTTAAAAACAAGTGGGGAAAATTATTAGATCTGTCCTCAAAGACCAAAATAACCTGATATTAAAATAATGACCCCAGTGGATTGAAAGATTGAGAATAATTTACATTAAAAGAATTCGCTCACATGACTTGCTCACATGATTATGGGAATTGTCAGATCCAAAATCTGTAAGGCAAACCAGCAGGTTGGAAATTCAGGTAAGAGTTGATAGTACATTCTTTTTTCACCTAGCTTTATTGAGATATAATTGACATATAACAGTATGTAAATCTAAAGTGTACAAGATGATTTGATATAGATTTACATTGCAAAATGCTTACCATAATAAGGTTAGTTAACAAATCCATCACCTCATATTATTATCATTTTAGGGTTTTTTGGTAATGAAAACAAGATTTTCTCTCTAAGCAACTTTCAGGTATAAAACACAATCTTAGTCCTCATAGTGTACATTAGAGCTCCAGAATTTATTCATCTTATAACTGGAATTTTGTAGCCTTTGACCAGCATCTCCTTATTCTGCATCTACTTTTCCCCACCCCCACTCCGGCATTTTAACGTAATATCAAAATTCAAAAGCACAAGGATATCCTTAAAATTGAGAGGAAAAATAAAAACCAGAACGGTCATCACTGAGGAGTTGCAGATGGTTAGGATTTCCTCAGTCTCCATTTGAGAGCTTTGTTTCCTAAAAGTTATAGCCACTAGCTAAAACAAGCACAATTTACATTATTTGTAAGTTTAAGTCCAGTGGTCTTACTGTTCAATGTGAGGATAAAGAATTAACTGTGTTTATTTCTTCTTTTAGAGATAACTGACATTCCTAGCAATCTGGTGTCCTTTTAAAAAGGAAGGCAAAGCATCAAAGATGGTTCTATATTCAGCTGCATATAAAGTTCACTGAATATGATAATTTGTTGCTTTTCTTCTTTTATCTCTGTTCTACTATGTGCTCCATGTATTCTCAGTGTCTTAGAACTAGATATTCCAAATCTAGGTTTTTGTTTTTTTTTCCAGTCTCAACTTATTTTCTAGAGAAACATTTCAACTCCCAACTTGGACAATCTAAACCTATGTTTCATTTGCTTTGGTTAAAACGATGTACTTTTTTCTTTATTCCTCCAGTACAATGACTTGACTTGTAAGTATATAAGATGGGAAATGCTAGCAGGGAGAATATCCAGTGACATCAGCCTCAAAGATCCCAAGAGCCATATATTATCTCTTCCCAATTGAAAACACTTTGTCATGCCAGATATAGATTGAGTGTACTGTGCTTCCCAAGTTTGATTTTATATTTTTCTGAGAGTCAAGTTCATCTGTGGTTAGTTTCTGATAGCAGAGCTTCTTGTATTCCCATGTGGCATTGTATAAACATCATAGACTTACAGTGTGTTTAAATGAACACAACTGACTCATTTGTTTTTCTTCAATGATAAAGAGAGTATAAGTAAAGCAAACTTTTCCAAGTGCTTATATACTAAAACAGACAGCATGAAGTTATTCTGTTCAGTTTTCTTGTATCTGAAATTTGAGAAGAGAAAAATTAGACAAATATACTAAACTCACTGGATATACATTTTTCTTCATTTAAGAGAAAGGTAAATTTTCTGAAAGAATGAATCCTAGAATGGCACAGTAAATAATCAAAAGCCAAAATTTGTCTTATTGAAAAGAATGGTGGACTGAGCATTTAGAATTTTTTTTCCTAAATACTTTTATTTTATTTTTTCAGTGTTACAAGATTCCTTGTTCGCATTTAGAATTTAATAAAACAGGATATGTACCAACTGACCCTAAGGTCCATTCTAAGTGTTAAACATAATAATCTCATACTTATTGGCCATTTCTCTCTATTATCACTAAGCCAAAGTTTTTAATTGAGCCACAGATTGTTTTCACTAATTTAAAAGTTTTTACATAATCTGTGTGTGCATGCTAGTCAAATATATCCAAACAACAGGGAAAATATTGTTTACCTGTTCTTTAACAATCTGATGATTTCTTATGAATGACCAAATACTATTTCATCATTCCCAGTTACATAATTAATACTGGAAATTTTAAAGGAATCACTATAGTGGAAAAAATCTCCCTTGAGAATTTCATCCATGCCTCTTTTTGGCTTGGACTACTTCCTCTTAAATAGATACCTATCATCTATTCTTACAATTTGGCCACATTCTCTCATGCTATCTGAGTGATGCTTTTAAGGTGGAAATCTGATCATGTGACAATTCTAGCCAACTTCTTTTATGGCTTTTCATGACTTTCAGGATAAAAATTGAAATTTCTAGTAAGAACCTCCATACATGTTTGGATTCCTGCCCAAGTATCTAGCTTTAAATTAGTACACTCTTTCACCTTCATTTCTGAATTTCCAAGACACTGGCTTCTACTCCATGCTCTTCCACAATTCATTTGTATTAAACCTTTAAATTTTGGCTCAAATATCACTTACCTAAGAAAGCTCTTTCTGGCACATTAGATTAGGTCAAGACCCTCTATTTTGTGCCATTAATTTTTACCTTCATATCACTTATCAGAGTTATACTTTCATTTTTTTTTAACTTATTGATCAAGATCTAGTCATCTCAGTGAACTGTAGCTCCATGAATGAGGGCAGGGACTCTACTCATTGCTAAGTCCTATATCCCAAGAGCTAATCACACTGACTGTCACATATAAAGCAGCTAATAAAAATTAATGAAATCCATGTGCATGAAGAATATGAGGTTTTGGGATTCCAAGTGACTCACCCAAGGTTAATAGCTGGTAAGTAGCAGAACCAGGAATTATATCCAGTACTACCTGACTAAATCCCTAAGCCAGTTAATGTGTGATTGCACCTCAAACACTAATTGGTCATGATGTCTTTCTTTTAAAATGCTTTGGCATAGACATAATGATTTTTATCTGTGCTCATTAGTTTAAACTTTAATGCTAGAATAATCAGTTGTCTCATTGGGGATTCCCAATCTAAGAATGGTCAGTAAGTATTATGCCAGAGACTCACACATAAAGTTTCAGCTGTTATATCCATAGTAATAGTTTATATTTTACTGATTAGCAAGTAAAACATTTTAAGAGAATGTTCTTATTGAAAATTTTTTTAAAAATTCAAGATATGTGTTTTTGGGTAAAATATTTTATTTTTTTAAAGATTTTATTTATTCATATGAGAGTGAAAGAGAGCACAAGCAGGAGGAGCAGCAGAGGGAGAGGGAAAAGCAGGCTCCCCATGGGATCCCAGGACCCTGGAATCATGACTTGAGTCGAAGGCAGATTTTGAACCAAATGAGCCACTCTGGTGCCCATTGGATAAAATATTTTAAAGCTATTTTCTACTCTTGTATAAATAGGGTATCAAACTCCAGTGAGGCATATAGCTGCAAAATTAGGGCTATATCTCTAAGTTCTTTTGCCCATGCCATTGATTTATGAGGATTACTGGATTCCTGATGCAAAGAATAGGCTAATAAAATATTGCCTCAAGTGAACCTTTCATGTAAGAATACAGTTAGAGCCTATAGAAAGACAAAGATTTGTAATTTTATAGAGCTCATAGAAGAGGTATTCTGAACTAGTTTGTGTATTAGACTTTGCATGGAGCAGAATATATTCTTAAAGGTGCTTTTCTTTTATAATTTTGTAGCAAGGTTGTACCAATTTCTAACTCTCTAATATCCAAAGTCTTTAGGGGCTTTCCTTATTTTCCAAATAAAACTTCAGAGATATGCACAAACAAATGGACTCAGATAAATTAACCTACTGTGTTAAAACCTCTGGATTAGGGATAATACAATCAACCAATATAGATCTTCATAGGGCAAGAATGAATTGGTAAGAGATCATTAGCATCTACTAAATTTTATTTTGGAAATCTCACAGGGAGCATCTTGAATTAGGCTTATGTGCACAGAACTAGTAACTAAAGAGCTCTATGTTGAAGATTTGGAAAGCTTTAGTAAACAAAGCAGAAGCTACTAGAAATCTCCAGGGAAACTGTTATTAATAAGAAAAATAATGGACAGGGGATTCCAATAAGATGGCTATTTTCCTGAAGTTAAAGACTACATTCCACATTTTTAATGAAAAGACTTTAAAATGTGTGAGGCATTTTCAAAGTACTTCATAAATGTTGTTAATGAATAAATGAATGAACCAACAATGACAACAATCGAGAGAAAAATAATTGATCTTTAATATTAAATGGAAAAGTTGGCTGGAAAGTCGGGGGTAAGGATTCATTCTGATGATATTATATTGCTTTGATTATAAAAAGTCTTGATTTTGTACAGCAACAAACACTTTCTAAAACCTCATTTGTATTTAATAGTTTAGTTGCACTGTTAAAATATTTCATTTCCTGGTTCAAGTATATTTGTAAGTACTTGTTATATTTTAGATTTAGCAACTGTTCCTCCTCTGCATTTATTGCCCTGAGACAGAGTTCATGTGAGAAATTACATTTTAGTTCAGAAATATTAAATGAAAACAAAAAAAACCCATGCATATATTATTTCAACATGAAAAGTCATTAACTTAAATAGTGTATATTTCTTCCTAGATAGGCATTTTTTTGTTTTATTAATATAGGTAAATAAAGATATATTTCTGATCTAGATAGTCAAAAATAAAAAGACTAAGAATAAAAAATTATGAAAAGTTCCAGCTGTTATTTTATCTTTCATGTTATTAAAAAACAATTTTGCATTTAAGCATCCAAATTACCTCTGTACAGAAAATTATACTTGGGGGCAGCAGGGGGACTCAGTAGGGTGAGCCTCTGCCCTTGATTTCAGCTTAAGTCCTGATCTACTTTGTGTGATAGTAGGTAGAGTGTTTGTACCATTACCAAAGGAAAAGTGGGGTCATAGATCTAGGATACAAGTGAGAAACATTTTAAGTTATATAAATTGGTCGTGGGCTTAAAGTATTTCATTATTAGTATATGAGCATATCTCAATATAAGTCAATCACACTTAAAAGCTTGTTCAGTTGCATGGGTCTCAAAGTTTTTATTATTCTGATTAAGGCTAAGATAACAAGCTAAATTTAATAGGCTTCTTAAGGTATCTAAGATATTTAAGATATTATTTTGCTCAACCCCTAAGTTGTATGATTTTTAAGGGACTACAATCAACATATAAAGCTTAAATCAACATATATAGCTTAAAAAAGATATTTTGATTTTAATTTCAAATGTAGTATATAATCACTATACAAAGTAGTAGTAGTAGTAGTAGTAGTAGTAGTAGTGTATAATCACTATCTATAATCAGCACTGTTATTATTTGTTCCAGTGTTAATATTTTACTGAGATGTACCCAGCATTGTATTAGGAGACAGGATGAACAAAAGTAAGTAAAAAGAAATATTTGAAGAAGTAGTTGATTTTTTTCCCTCAAGGAAATTATAAATGCAAGTATCTTTAGTAAACTGAGTTCGTGTGATTTTAAATATAAAGCTTATATTTTTATATATATTAAAATAAATATGTTTATACATATATACTAAGATTTTATTATTATTTATTTGAGAGAGAAGGAAAGAGAGAGGAAGAGAGAAGGAGAGCTTGAGTAAGGGATGGAGACAGAGAGAGGGGGAAGCAAACTCCCCACTAAGCAGGGAGCCCCACATGAGACTCATGAGACTCAATCCCAGGGTGCTGGGATCATGAACTGAACTGAAGACAGATACTTAACCAACTGAGCCACCCAGGCACCCCCAAAGCTTATATATTTTAATTCCTCATGATTGGAAAGCTACACTCCAATGGGTTGCAAAGTTTTAAGCAGTTTGATGCTGAAATTGAATCAATACTTTAATGTCTGATCAAAAACAAAACTTAATTTTTAAAATATTGTTGAATAATTTTGGCTTATGAAAGGTTGAAAAATTGTTCTGGTTACCTATTGTTGTGTAGCAAATCACCCCACAACTCAGTGATATTAAGCAAAAATAAGTGGTATTATGTTTTGCAGACTGTGTGGGTCAGGGATTCACACAAGGGAGACTAAGTATGGTTTCATCTGTTCCATGATTGGGTTTTTACATGGAAGACTCAAATCCATGGGTATGGCTCAAACACCTGGAGCTAGATTGATCTGCAGGCCTTTTCCCTCACATGCCAATGGCTTGGGCTGGAACTCTTTGAAGGTTGGGCTCAACTGGGAGCCCATCATAGCACTGATATGTGGTCTTCCTTTATGGGCTTCCTTTCAGCCCCAAGGTACTTGGATTTTTTACATTAATGGTCCCAAGCTTACAGAGCAAATGTGCCAGTAAATAAGACATAGGTGAATGGCCTTCAACTACCCAGGCTTAGAAGCCACAGAGTGCCACTTCAGCCATGCTTTTTTGGTTGAAGTTTTACAAGTCAGATTCATGTAGCTCCTACCTCTAGATAGAAAGGGTGTCAATTTCTTGCCATGATGTAAAACACACACACACACACACACACACACACACACACCCATTCTATGCTACACTTTGAAAAAATCTCATTTGTGAAATGGATTAGTCCTCCAGGGCTATATATTTTCACTGTCGTGTATGTTTGTACTTTTTGTGCATGAGCTATTTTTGTCAAAGATGAAAAATTTTTACTTCCTTTTGACATCTTTGGCATTTGTGCAGCAAAAATAGCCAAATCAATTAATCTCCATCAGTTCATCTGGCATAGAGGTGTTTTGGGATCTGTCTACAAAGATGGAATGATCATAGTATAGTAGCTATTTGAGCTTAAATATCAGCTTGGGGAGATACCCGGGTGACTTTGAACCTTAACAAAGGTTAAGTGTCTGCCTTTGGCTCAAGCCACGATCCCAGGGGTCCCTGTATCAGGTTCCCTGCTCAGTGAGGAGCCTGTTTCTTCCTCTTCTCCCTGCTCATGCTCTCTCTCTTGCTATCTGTGTTGCTATCTCTGTCTCTCTCTCTCTCTCTCTCAAATAAATAAATGAAGTCTTTAAACAAATAAATATCAGCTTAGAAAATAACTTGGAAAACTTTTTTGTTCTTTAGTTTCCTCACCACTAAACTGGAGAACAAATTAATCCTAAACCCAAGGTTGCTGTGGGAATCAAATGTGATAGGATAAATAAAAGCACTTAGTATAGCACCTTGTACTTGAGAAGAATATAATAAAAGGGAATACTTCCTTGGTTCAAATGGTCTGATTCCCTTAGCAAGAGGAATTCTAGTGATGAGCATAGACAATGACATGAATTCAGCCAACTGCGCATTCTCTCTTCAGATTTCAAGGAAAGATACCCATGCAGACAAGAGCCCACTGAAAAATCCATTTTCTCATCCTAAAAGTCAATTTGACTTTTATTTGAAATCAAATGAATTCCAATATCATTGAGAACCAAGCCTGGAGTCCTAGAACATCTTAGGTATTGGCTCTACTGAAAGTGTGATTTTTACATGTTCACTTTTCATTTGGCTCTGTGGTTGAGTCTTGCTAAGCCAAACAGGCTCTTAATTTACATATGGCCTATGTGCATCAGTGGCAAAGCATTTTCTTTTTGATAGTTAGGATATTGTAAAGTCTTCACTCTAAATATTCAGTTGGTCAAAATTTACAGGGTGAATTTATCGAGTGTAAGTCAGCCAGGCTGAGATTGTGCGTGCCCGGTGGGCACAAGTGGAGAAGACTCCACAAATAGGCTGGCATGCTTGCCATAGGGAGTTGTCTTAGGGAACTTGAATTTTTGAAGTCGTGAATCACACCTATAATCACGAAGTGACTTACACTATTCTTTGGCATCATTAAAGTCTTTAATACCATCTGGAAAGGAAAGGAGCAAAAGGTTTCCTAGTAGGTGGCTTATAAAACTCTTAAGATATTTAGTGATTACATGTAATGTTTAAAATATTCGAGGCACTTTTAAAGGAGCTATATGAAGCATTCCAAATGATTACCTCTCCTAGTTCACCAGGCACTTGCAAGAGTTGACTTTTAACAAGCAAGACTGATTTTGATTTATGAAGTGCAAAAAGGCACCTGAAAAAAAAATTTACTTGAAATTTTGCTTCTTTTTAAAAGACTGAAAGACGGTTTTGTAAAAAAATAAAATAAAATAAAAATAAAAAACATAAATTCTCTTGTGCTAATATTTTACATGCCAAGGAGAGCCTAGAGCTCATTTTTACAGCTGTTTTATGGGTCTTTAAAATAGTGATTTATAATGGAAAGAGTGACACAATCTTAATTATAACATGATGTACCAGGTATTATAATGAGCAAAGACATTTTTCTCAAACATGTACAGTGTGAAACCTTTGCTGGAAGGCTGGTAGTGTGTTCATTATGCTTATAATTCTTAATTATGCCTAGATCCACACCTACAGACTTTCTCTTCTTAATAATTGTTATTATCCCTTTACTTTTCTTTTCCTCAGTAATAAAAATGCTACAACACAGTATTTCTGGAAAAATAAGATTTCTAGCTTTACTATAAGATTATAGCAAAATATTATTAGTCAGCACAACATGCAAAATTCAATGATTATATGATGACAGGTATTTTATAATTTCATTTAACAGTTATCATTTCATCTACTCTGAGGAGGCTCTGTATTAGGCTCTGAGGAAGCAACTGTATACCTTCTCTAAAAATAGACACTGGTCATCTAACATCGGTTTGCTGCAGAGTGCATAAATCCTGTAGGAATCTTAATTTCTGAGATCCTGATGAGTATGGGAAGGGGAGGGTGGCCTGGGAAGGGCGCCTGGTTCTTGAAGTAGAATTGGATGCCTTTTGGTCAATCTACTTCTCCAGACTCAAGAACAGAAAAAGCACGCTCGTCATATAGTCAATGCTCACAAAGTGCGTGTGTGCATGTGTGTGTGTGTATCTGTGTGCACACACAAGCATGTGTTTGAAACTGGATTCGAGAGTTCACAAGTGTCTTAGTAAATAGAACAATGATTAGTAAGTGCAAATAAATAGTAAATAAAAATTGCTAGTAAATAGAAAAATCTTAGTAAATAAAAAATATATATTGTTAGACTGAATGATAGTGATTTTAATAATTATGAGTCAGCATAACGATAAGCAAAGTACAAACTTCCTTGAAATATAAATATAAATAATACAGTTAATCTAAGAGCAATACACTTCCTAATAATGTGACTTTTTTTTTACTTTAAGAAGATACTATATTTCCTTGTTTATAACTCCTAAAGTAGACATAATTAAGGAACACTTTGGTGTGAAGGTGGTACTTGTTCCTCTCTCTGTGCTCTTTGTTATTTTATAGAGTAAACCACTGAACAGCAACATTATTTGTTGCTGTTACTAACTTATCATGTAATTACTTATTACTTAAGTATTTACTTAATTACCTAAGTAAAAGACTATTATTAATAGTACAATTCCCTTTGTGTACCATCTAGAAATATAAAATAAAAATATGGTGGCACTTAATAACGATAATAATAAAGCAAACATTTAACAAAACAGAGGAATGCTTCTGTACGTAAAACTCCATTCATCAGAAGCTTATTCAGGAAAATGGTAATAAATCTCACGGACATTTTGTTACTCAGTTTGGAGAGCAATGTTAATTGATAACAATGGCTGTTGTTGTCAGTCATCAAATGTCATGGCTGTCAGGTCATTTTGTAGACCATATCTAAGTTCCCTACCCACATTATTCAAATGTAGCTCAAAGCAATTATAATGGATTGCATAATAAAAATATAAAAATATTTGTATAATACATCTTATTGTTAAAGCTACCAGCAAAACAATGGTTATATTATGGGTAGTTTGGATAAACCTGGTTTGTAAGGAGAATGTCCCCTAGTTTAGTCATGTCTAGAGAAATGTGGGCAAATCAAATAGTTTTCCTGAACACTTTGTGATTCACAGAGTAGATTTTTAATTACTGATTAAGATCAGGGAATTACAAAGACTAGTTCAAATCATAGGAAATTTAGAGGAAAAAAATTTCACCAACTTATTATAAACAATATCTGGATAGTCATGGTTTGTATTTTTCCATGGCCTTCCTACCCACTGGTCTTCTGCACTTTCATTGTGAACTCTTACATTGTGGTGCATTTTTGTTATTTTTAAGCAATGCACTATAAATGTCTAATATGCACCGGTATTGGTGAAAGATAATGAGGATACAAAAATGAAAGAAAAAACAGGTTACATCTCTGGCAAAAGCTCAGAATACAGTGGCATTTCTCTCAAAACATGATGCAACAACACTAAGAAAATGTTTAATCATTAGTAAAATTTTAAAAAATGGTCAATAAACTTCCACCTATTAAATGTTAAGTAGAATGATTAAAATCATATCAGTTTTGTGCCCTTATCTTGTGACTGAAGACAATGATTTATTTTTGTCCCTCACAACCTGTGGGTTGGGTGGATTCAGATGGTCATTCTTTCTTCCAAGGGCATGCTGTCATGTGGCTGATATCAGATGGCAGCTGGAGCTAGGGTGGATGTTCAAGATGGCACCCTCCCCTGGCCAGCCGTTGATACTGGCTTTAGCTGGGAGTTTCTCCGCACAACCTAGACTTCTCACATTAATTTCTAAGAGCTGCTATTCCAACAGCTTCCACTGGCATCTTCCGGTCTTTTACATCCTGGACTGGCACAGCTTTCCATCTCTTATATTCTCTGAGGGAGCTTCTCAAGAGGGGACACAGAGCCCTTTTCTCCATGGGAAGAAAGTGAAAAGATTTGTGGCCGTTTCTAATCTGTCACAGCCCGAATCACACACTTTCTGTCAGAATTTGAGATGTTCCCTTTCACTGCTCTTCCAGCTACTGCTGTTCCACACAGGCTCTGACTAGTTTTTCTCAGGCACCACTGGATAGCATCTCACTGTGTATCTCTCCCTTCCTGCCCTGGGCATTTCTGGCACTATCTTGTGGAAGGCCCCTGGCAGCCCAGTCAGCAGAAACCCATGTGTAACATGGCTGCGTAGGAGAGTTAACACACCAGCAAGATTCCTATCAATGGGGGAGGAGAGTCAATAGACAAATGTTTCCTCCTTCCTTCTCCCCACGCAGGTGGTTCTAAGATACACAAGCTTGAACAACTTGTTGCTCCAAATGATAGTGATAATGACCATGGTGTGTTTATACACAACCAGAAATAAGCAGTGGGTTCATGGACTGAAGTAAGTGAGAGAGCAAGATTCTGTAGGCTAAATTGTGTCTCCCCAAAATTTGTAAATTGAAACCCTTACCTCCAGCATGACTATATTTGAAGTAAGGAAGTAATTAATGTCAAAAAAAGTCATAAGGTTAGTATCCTGATCCTGCATGATTCAAGTCCTTATAAAAAGAGACACTAGAAAACTCACTTTGTCTCTTCTTCCCCCAACACGTGAGGACATGGTGAGAAGGCAGCTGTCTACAGCCAGGAAGAGGCTTTCATCAGAAACCAAATCAACGGACACCTTCATCTTGGACTTCCTAGCTCCCTTGTGAGAAAGTCAATCTGTTGGTTAAGCCACCCAGTCTATGGGATTTTGTTATGGCACTCTGAGCAGACTAAGATATATGAGCAGTAAATAGTCTTGTTTAAATAAAATACATGCATCTTTAAACTAAAATGACCTATCTCCTATTCCATAAAGATAACCTTGTAAACCCTCTCTAGGTTTGTGGGATGTACTGATACATTTCTAAACTTATTATGTTTGGAAATGGAGGATTTCAATGTGACATAGGGACTCGAAAATAAGTCACAATCTTTTGCAGAACTACAAATAACACTTTAAATATTTCTGTGGCTCAGTTGGTTAAGCACCTGGGTAGCTCAGGTGGTTAAGCATCTGACTCTTGATTTCGGCTAGGGTCATAATTTCAAGGTCATGAGATCGAGTCCCATGTCGGCTCCCCACAGGGTGTGGAGCCTGCTTAAGATTCTCTCTCTCCCTTTCCCTCTGCCCTTTTCACTTCTAAAAAAAATTACTTAAACACATATTTCTATCACTAAAACTGACTTGCATACAAGTATTAACTTATTGACCCACAGAGGAGTATACTATTTGGTTTTCATTCCCAACCATGACTGATGTGTCTACTGGACAGCTGTACTGATATCATGATTCTCAACCTCTGATAAAGTGTTCTTTTATTTTCTTTTAAGAGAGAGAGAGTGTGTGTGGAAAGAAGTGGGGGGAGGGAGAATCTTAAGCAGGCTCCATGTCCAGCATGTGGCTTGATCTCATGACCTGAGCTGAAATCAAGAGTGGGACATTTAACCAACTGAGTCACCCAGGTGCCCCTCTTATAAGGTGTTCTAACATTTATTCATAAAACAAGACAAAATGGGTAAAATGAGGAGATCATTGCAACTGTTCTGTAAAGTAAATATTACTCCTTCTGTCATTGAGAAAACACTTACTTGAATAGGCTCTTTCTGAGTATTTTACAGGACACTATTGTTTTTAAAGCTTTTATACAGTCATGAAAAAAAATATATGTCCCTCAAATCTTAAGTAGAGTCACTATAGTAGTGTTTTACTGTGAAGTTTAATTATTTCCAGTAGCATGTGTGGCATAAATTGCTGCTCATTATGAGATGACAGAAGTTTACACAGTGAAGAAAAATGTAGGATAACCCACGAATTCAATTTCTACTTCTCATCTGAGGAATCCAACACTCATACTTTGGTTCAGTAGAATATGACCAATGTCATAGTACTAGTTCGTGACAGAGGCAACTCAGACATTTAAGAATTAAGACCAACAGTATTTACACTACATCACTTATTTCTTCTCCTTCCACTGTCTGGGATTATTTTGGAGGGTGTGTGTGTGTGTGTGTGTGTGTGTGTGTGTGTGTGTGTGTGAAATAACCATTGACAGACAGAAGTAGCTCTATGGGAAATTCCCATCATGGCTTTTCCTTAGCTTTGTTCTACTTCGTTTTACCTCTTGGATGCCAGAATATCATATCTTGAAGAGTGTGGCTGTATGTACTACCATTTTCTTACATTATATTGAAATCCTTCTTTCTAGATTTTTGTGCCCTGTTCCCACAAGGAAAAATACACGAGAATGGGTACTACCACTTAAATAAAACATAGTTGAATATTCTATGTTGTTAATATCTATCTTGGTATCTATTAAAAAGATAAAGTTTTTATATTATTCAGTAGTTATAAAAGAAAAGAAATTTTCTTAGTTAATTTGATTCTTGGAAAAATTAAATTTTATAACTTTAAATTTTATAAATTTAAATTAAATTTATAAAAGCAATGAATTTGTAAAATTATTTTGGCAACTCTATTATTTCTTTATCAAGAGTCCTTTTCTGAAAGATTTAGAAAACTATGTTTTTTTTTAAAAGAATCCAATATACCATGTTCTAAATTTAATAAATGTTTTGATGGTAGTTGGTGGTGTTAGGCAGAAGAATGAAATTCTGTTGATTTGCTTAGTGTTAACGCAGGTTACCTGAAAGTGTCTCAACATTTTCACTTCTCCATTGGCTTTAGGAAACTTCAGTCAGGAAGCCCTCTACACATCAGTGTATCCTCATCTGTCTCAGACACGCCAACTTAAACCCCAAACCGTCTCCTTTCATTCTTATATTTTAAATTAAAAGACATTTTAACATATTATTAACTTACACTCAACTCTAAAAGCTGCATGGGGGAGGAATGTTTTAGATACTATCAACACGTTTTCTACCAATCAAGTATTTCATTCATCATCAATTTAATAGCTTATATTTTATTTCAGATTCTAGGTTAAGGCTGCTAAAAATAGCACCACCATCATCAACAACCAAGAAAATAGACCAGAAAAATGAATATGCCAAATTAATGTCTATACTGGGATTCGTTGAAAATCTTTGAAAGATGTACAAAGATCTTTAATAAGGCCTTAGCAACAGAACTATTAGGTATAAATTTTTGTTCAGATGTCACTTATATTTATCCAGTATTTTTCAAGGAAAAAAATCCTAAAATAATCCTGATAATGAAAAATAAAATAAGATTCTTAAGATACTTTATACTTAGTAGTTCATGACTCTACCTGTTTCAAATTTAAAAAAAATCAATGTTTATTGAAAAAGATTGTAGATTACACTTATCATGCAGTTGCTAATTTGTACATGTTAAGACTTCATATTTTAAATCCTCGATCTCCCAAGATTAGTAACTAACAACTGATAGAAATATTTAATGCATATTTAGATTGCCTGAGAGATGCTTAGCTATGCTTCTTCTCAAGGTCCTCAGCTCCTTGTTTATCTTTGTGTCTGAAGCAAGTCCTATTTTCTTTTATTCAATTGGGATCTAACATACCTAACAATACTTGGTATCCCCTAAGAAGATTGGCAGAATCAAGGCTATCAAGAAATTGTAAAAGCCACTGGGGAAACAATCACTATTGGGGAGAGAGTAAATATTTATCCAAGAAAATAAATAAGAACCAGAATAACACAGCAGCCTACCTTAAAGCTGTGTCTCTCTCATCGTAAGTGGGTAGGGTTCTCAGATCCTGGGTTGAGAAGTTCCAAAATCGTCCTAAAATAGACCACAGAACATTTCAAACCATATTATCTCCTCATTGTCATATGGTAGTGAAAAACATCTATTTGTCAGTGAAAAATATCTTTCAAGTTGAAAATCGGAAATTTTCTCTTCATAGACTTTGGAAAATCATTTGTTCACTAATCTATTCAACCTCAGTACCATTATAAAGCATTTTAAAATGTAGTTTTAGTATTGGATTTTCATATCCAATATTTATATGATAAAATAACACATAGATAAATTTTATCATAAATAATTTTTATGTGAAAAAATATTGAATTATTTTTAAGATTTGATTTATCGATTCATCTGTTGACTGATACCATCAATATTAAAATATTAAATATCTAACACTAAGTAGTTTTACCAAAATATGTTTACTCCTTATTTTGTATCTATATAAGTATTGAATGAATTATTTTGACATTCATGTGCTTGGACTACGTTAGTTAAAATATTTCAGTAGTGCTCCCAATTTCAGCTACCATTAAATGTCTAGCCAAATCCTAAGACTCAAAATAATTTTGAGTAGCACTTTATTTATGGGCTGGTTCCACTTTTCTATTTCCAGTCTCATCTTCTTCCTCCCCACTTTCTCTCTTAGCAAAAGACTTTTAATTCTCACAACTGTTTTTGTTTCCAAGCTGTTTCCAACTTTGGGCTGCTTGTTCCCCACTAATGCACAAAATTAAGTTGTTCAGTTCACAATTTAGGAAATTTTCCAAGATATGTCAAAAGGAAAGAAGTTACAAATGCCTCAGAAGTACCTCTACTCCTTCTTCTCTTGGTAATTGTTATCAGGCCTGTAACTAATGTCTATAGCTTATTTATATTTTTGCATCTCAAGATATGCAGAGTTCATACAAATTTTATTCAAGAATGAGGATTGATGGGTTGATGACTCCACAGGTGGCCAGATGACAGTGGTTCAAGTCTTCCTTTAACAATAACTTTCTGCACTTAATTTGAGAAGATAGAAGCTAAAATAAGTCACCAGGTCATCCTCCTGTTTGAAACATCATGAAATGGATAGCAAATTCTGTTCTTCGAACATGTGCCTTCTGACTTGGGAAAGGATTAGACACATTTCTCCCTCAGTGTCAAATCAGCCTGTTTATTTTAGGAAGAAAGTATTTTCCTGCCTCTGAGTTTCACCCCAGAATCCCTTTGCAAAATGATTGGATCAAGATGATACATTCTTGAGAAATAAAGCAGAATCCATAGCTGGCATATTTGGGGTTTGGTTTACATCCAAGTTTCAATAACTGGCTCTTAAGGTAAGTCCTGCACTCATTTGCTCAGAGGCTTGATCTTTTCGATGGCTAAGGGCAACGTGTTACACATAGCTGGCTAATGACTCCGTGTGGAGGTGGTTCTAACTAGAGCTGGTACTAATTGGCAGGAAGGAAGGGATTCCAGAGTTTAAAGGTGTTTTATTCATGGAGAACAGTTATAAAAAGAACCCAATTTTCTGTACTTTCAAAGAGATCTCCCTTAACTGACTCCATCGTAAAGGGTCTAGCAGGTGGTGGTAAATTGACAAAATTATGTTTAATGAATGAGACTGACTCTAGCACATGTGTTATGTCACTGTTATTAACTCCATGTAGCATCACTGCAAGGGACGGAAAATACGCGTTAGGATTTTGATGTTGAATTTCACTGTTTATTTTAACAACTTTCCCTTAACATATGCCTCGTTGCCTCTTTCCCCATTTCTAAAGCTGAAATGGGTTTCTTACAGAGATCCTGTTTCTTAACCAGTGACAAAAGTGGTTCTAATCAAAATCTAATCTAAAATCAAATGAGGGGCACTTGGGTGGCTCAGTGGGTTAAGCCTCTGCCTTCAGCTTGGTCATGATCTCAGGGTCCTGAGATCGAGCCCCACATCGGGCTCTCTGCTCAGCAGGGAACCTACTTCCCCCTCTCTCCCTGCCTGCCTCTCTGCCTACTTGTGATCTCTCTCTCTCTCTCTGTCAAATAAATAAATAAAATATTTTAAAATAAGTAAATAAAATAAAATGACTGATCCTATGCCAACTGATGGTCAAAAGGCAAACATATTTTTCATAATAAATAGTCCAGTCATATTCCCCTTACACTTAGACTTTTTTTTTTTTAGCAACTAGTCAGTGCTAGACAGCGATAAGTGTTTTGAATGAATTAACTTATTTTGTCTTCTAGTAACTCATTGAGGCCACTACTATAAATTTATAGCTGAAGAACTAGGAGCTTAGAGATGTTAAGTAATTTCTCTCAAGTTATAGTGCTGTTAAGTTTAGGAGTGGTGTTCTGATGCCAAAATCTGTAATTTATGCTACAGAATGTGCTGACTTTTTTAAAGTCTTATCACTTAATGAGATGACACAAATATTCTTTATTTTTACCATCTGCTCTGTACTTAGTAGAACATGTAGTTTAATTTAATTGTGCAAGGTAGTCCAAGTGAGCTCTGTTTTGCTGTCTCAATACTTATTTCTGCATTCAGAAGTATCTCTAGGGGCGCCTGGGTGGCTCAGAGATTAAAGCCTCTGCCTTCAGCACAGGTCATGTTCTCAGGGTCCTGGGATCGAGCCCCGCATAGGGCTTTCTGCTCAGCAGGGAGCCTGCTTCCCTCTCTCTCTCTCTCTCTCTGCCTGCCTCTCTGCCTACTTGTGATCTCTCTCCTCTCTGTCAAATAAATAAATAAAATCTTTAAAAAAAAAAAAAAGAAGTATCTCTACATTAAAATACTAATATTTTTTTTCAAATTGATTTTGAAAATATAATTACACATTTAAGTTCCTTGAGGGTGTAATAGTAGGTTCAATTTTCTGGAGTAAGGCAAGAGAAAATATATACTTTTATTATTTAAAATGAGTTAACACACTTTTGTAAAAATAGTTGCCACGTCTTGGACCAAAGTAATAATGTAGAAGATATGTCAATATAGAGTGTACCTCAGAAATTTCACTTTTATTAAATAAAAATTTTCCAATGTTAGCCTTTATTCAGATTCCACTTGGTCGTGGAGTATAATTATATTTATATATTGCTAAAATCAATTTTCATATTTTGGAAAGGATTTTTGCATGTTTATTCATTACAGTTATCAATCTATAGATTTTGTATTGTTTGGTTTTCTTTGGCTTAACTGTTAGGATAAAACTAGTTTCATAAAATGAATTTGATAATATTGAAAGAGTTTAAACACATTGGGGGAAATTTTGAAAGGGATGAAAGGTGGTCAAGTTGAAAGTTGCAAAATCATGGGAAAATGTAATAATTGTTGGTAGAAATCTGTATTCTTACTAACATGCAATAATTTCAGCCAAAAAAACAAGCTGACACAAATATACACATACATATGTATATCACTCAAAGGCCTTGACAACTTTTGTCTTATAGTTCATTTCCATGGAATTATTTTGGTAGGCTGTGACATGAATCGAATAGTGAATTGGGTAAATTTTTATCAATTCTCCTAGGCCTATATCAATCAGGATTTTATCAGAAAACAGAACTTCCTGGAAGGATATAGATTATGATATTTTTTTAATTTTTAAAAGATTTTATTAATTTATTTGACAGAGACAGTGAGAGAGGGCACACAAGCAGGAGGAGTGGGAGGAGAGAGAAGCAGGTGAAAAACTGTGTATCAAGGTAAAGTTTTAATTTGCGTTTATCATAATGGGAGTTCACTCGAGCATCTCTTCATATTTTTGTGCTCTTTGATTTCTTTTACTAAGAAAACGGCTTCAATTTTTTAAATTTGCCTGTCATTCATTATCCTGAAAATTTAGCTGTGTCCCACAGAAGGAAATATACTTTGGTCAAAAGTGCTTATTTTTGGAGAATATACTTCACATGCCATATATGTTTTATATGATTACCTCTCAATATATCAGTCTCTGCCTACTTTTCCAGCCACTTGTAGATGTCTTTCCCTCAGTCATTCAAAGGAAAGTACACTGCCTCAAGGAGCTATAAGGTTGTTATGACAAGAACAACAAGGGAACAATCATTGTTCAATTTTTTTATCACTTCTGAAAGAAGCATATGAGAAGAAAGGGCAAAATGGAAGCAGAATAAAAATCTGTCCTGTAATGTAGAGCTGGAAATAGAAAAGAGGAAGAATGTGACAATCCTGGGCTATTTGCCCCCTGCGAGTGCCGCTGACAGATGATCTTGCAGAAGGTGATGGTCTTGAAGAGAAGAAGTTCAGTATGAGGAGAATGCTGGTGCCTCTCTTACCCAGTGGCAAGCAGCTTTGTGGCAGCCTAGTTAACACCTGGCCAGTTCAGTCAGTACCTACAGATCATTCACCTCCTTTCAAGGAAATCTAAAAGTTCCATATTAGTTGTTCACTGTGGAATATGTGGCGTATGGACCTCACATTACCAGCTGTCTGGTTATCGCCTGTAGGTTGTCCACAAAATGATGTATGTTGATGCTGCACACAAGTTAATGGAAGAATGGTGTTTTTTTTCAATGTTTAAAAGATACCCTTACATACACAAAATGAGATGCAGCCCTCTCTGTGAGCCTGGCTGGCACATAGATAACAAGAGTCTTGTCCTTAGGGTTTAATGCTCTGAAGTTGCCACATATCAGAGAAACTTAATAATTTTATCTTTAAATCTGTGATTTGTAAATAAGTGTAATGGACAATGAAACTTGCACAGGAGGGCTTAGAGCCTCAACCCACACACACTGTCCTGCTTTTTTTTTTTTTTTTTTACCTCTTCAGGGTGGGTTGTCTTCATACAAACTAGAGGAAGAGCTTGGACCCCTTCTAAAAAGGCTATTGACAAGGTTTTCTCAATTCGGTCTTTCACTAGCTCTCCTTAAGTGTTCTACCTCATCCACAGATTCTATGAATGAAGTACATGCTGGAGAAAATCACATCTGGGACTCTGTTTCCCGAGGAATACCGTCTATGATCCCTCAAACTACAAAAAGCACTTTTAAGTATATCACAGCAGCCTCAGCGTACTAATGGTAGTGCTGCTTGGACAGTGATCCAATGGTTAGAAGCACATTAATAAATCAAGCATCTATTTTGGGAAATTTTCTACAAATAATTCACTGTGTTCCATGGAATTCATACAAATAGGACTCTATCCTAAGCAGTTGTCAATAGCAGAGTGAGAAACAGAAATAGTCACATTTTATTTATCATTCACATTGTTTTTTTCTTGAGCAAAGATTTATTAAGCACCTTAATAATAGATTTCACAGACCAAGCCTTAGGTTTTGAGGCTAGAGCTTATATTTGAGTGAGAAGATAAATGGAAAATATATTTACACACAGTTTAACCTAAGGAATACTCTAAAACACACGGTTCTTCTTTAGTGTATCTTCATGTGTAATCTGCAGACAACTTACACTAAAGTCATCTCAAATGTTCACTAAGTGATCCATACTCTGAAGTTACTGATTTATAATTTCTGAGAGGGTCATGGAAATATGTATTTTGCAAGCCCCATGACATTCTGAAACACTATATTTGAGATTCTCTGACCTGGACATAGTAGAGAAAAAACACTAAGACTAGATAGTGGTGTTGGAAAAACAGGTACAACTAATGATGACTTGCACAAAGTATTAATGCAAGTTGATTTTCTTTCTAATTTAATTTTAAAGTATAGTTATCGATACTTTTTCTACATATGAGTTATTATAAAGTGATCAAGACTATATCAGAGCAGAGAATAATTTACTTTGGGCTTGCAACATTTTTAATCTCTGGACTATTTCTGAAAGTGATTAAAACCTCCCGGGAGAAAACATTTTCCACAGGAAAAGCCTTGTGGAACTTAATATTTCCAACACTATTAAGAAAAGTGTTCAGAAGTATATTATGGATAGCTACATAGAATTATGTAACACATTGGATTCATTAATATAAACAGAAAAATGTCCTTAAATGACTGTGCTAACTAAATCTGTTAGCTTAAATAAAATAGAAAAAAATAACAAAACTCAATACCAAATTGAATATATTATGTTGGGGAGCAAATTTGGATGGAAATGATTTAATTTATGAAATATAATTTTATCAGTAATTCATCATGAGCTTCAGAGACTTAAAAAGTTATCAGATCAACTAAAAGATTTAATCCTTTTTCTTTCAAAATATGGCGATAACACACGATGTCATTTATCATATAAACACTATCATAATTCTTTCTGGCTTTAATTAATTAGAGCTGCAAAGCAAAAAATGAACACATTAGCATAGCGCTTTTGAAAATTTAGCAAAGAACCATTAATTTTGGTGTTGTAAGAAGATAAATTGACTTAGATGAAAGGGAATTTCATCTCACATTTTTCCAAATAAATGTAACCATTTTTTAATCAAGGAGAATCATGTGATAACAGGATAACTACAATGTACTCTATTCATGAAAATAAATAACACTTTTCCCAGGACCTCAGAATAATCTGGGTGGGTCTAACAAAACCCAGGCAAATGGTTTTATGAAGAATTGGCTATGCTTTGTCTTTTAATTCCTTCTGAATTACTTTTCATGGGAACCTGCATTTATGGGGAAGATTCTAAGGGTGTCAAACATAGACATATGCGTATGTCTTGAAATTTCATGATGAGGAAAATTACCAAGGGATAGTAATGACCAGATCAGATAGGGTGGGACAGTAATCGAGATGCTTTTGTGAGAGGCTAATCCCAATTTAATGACCCACTTAAAAAAATCATTTGTAGGACTCTAAGGAAAGCATTTCCTTTTCCCACGTTTTATCATTACAATGTCACATCAGTGGTTTTGACTTCCTTTCCACGTCATATCAAATCCCCTTGATGTCAAACTTAAGACCCACTCCCTTCTTTTTGATAAGATTAGGTTCTATATCACTATCAACCCACCTTCTTTTCTCTCACTATCAAATACCATTCTTCCTTCCATCCTGCATTCTACTCTCTTCAGAGTACCAGTTAAGTCCAGCTCAAGTTTTCTTCTTAGCAAATTTTCAGAAGTTTACTCTCATATGGTGGGTGAATATGTATTACTGCATAGGTCAGGTCGGTATTTCACACATTGCTAGGCACTAAGAGAGTAGTAATCATGTTTAAATAATACTAAAATTGATGAAAAATGCAAATCACTAGCAAATACGTATGTAGTAAATATTTATGTAGATATGTGTATATTTACTTAAATTTCATTTTGAAGAACTTTCAAACTTAGAAAAAATTACATGAACAGTAAAATTGATCATAAACATATGTATATATTAAATTTATACACACACACTGGATTTATTCATCCATTCTCATAGAAACAATGATAATAGATTTAAAAGCTAATATATTGCTGGCAATGATCTTCTAGATTTCTAAATTGACTCTCTAAGAAATTCACTTTAGTTTTTTTTTAAGATTTTATTTATTTATTTGACAGAGAGAGACACAGCAAGAGAGGGAACACAAGCAGCGGGAGTGGAAGAATGAGAAGCAGGCTTCCCGCTGAGCAAGGAGCCCAACATGGGGCTCAATCCCAGGACCCTGGGATCATGACCTGAGCCGAAGGCAGATGCTTAATGACTGAGCCACCCAGGTGCCCCAGAAATTCACTTTAAAGAAAGTTTTATTTTCTATCTTTTTGGTAATAGCTTTCCCAACCAAAAAAAAAAAAAATCATTTACTATGTGTTGTCATAAATGTAATATGAAGAACATTCCAGCTGCCTGTGACCAATAAATAACATTTTAATTATGTAAATGCCATTTATGTAATAAAGACATATTTATGTCTTTTCTTTATTCTCCCTACACAACATCCATATATATTATGATCAAGGATACAAACATTGCAATTCTTATAGTTACCTATTCACTGATTGTTTCTGTTAAAATTAAAACCAATCTAAATATTCAAATGAAAATAGAAATACATGACATGCTAGTTTATATTTTAGGATGTATTCATGAAGGTTTAAAAGTTAGCAAGACTATGATGCTCAAGATTAATGCAAAGAGCACATAAATATTAAAAGCAAATATTGTATTTATCAATTTTAATGATTCATTTAAGCTTTTATAGTGAATAAAGAATTCTTAGATGCTGATACTGATAAGACAATCTGTGTCAATATTGTGTCAAATACCTCTTTTTTAAAGGAAGTTTGATCTTTTCACAAGGAACCAATAAAATTTTCAGTTAAAAAGTACATTCTATGTATCAGTTAACACCGCAAGATTGTATCTTATGCTTTGAAATTAATACTACCATTTTATGATGTGGCTTTTATTAACAGAGTAGATATTAAGTCCCAGAACTAAAGTGAAGTTATTTCAGTCAAAATTTAGTTAATTTTTAAAAAGTAAATCATAGGAGAAAATAAATGACAACCTCACAGCAAATCTAAGTGCAGATGCCTCTCCCGACCCTAGAGTCTGGCCAAGAAACATCTACATCACAGCCCCTTGATGAGGGCTGTGGTGGTTTGCCTATTAAAACATTGACTTCTGCCTCCACTGTAGCTCTAAGAATTTCATGTTATTTCCTATAGAATATAAAATATTGGGTGTAAAATCCCAAACCCATAATGTGTTAGAAGACAATAGTTGCCTGGAAATCTAGCTCCTTGGAACTGAGTCACCCGGGAATATGTAGCCAGGATAAGAATCTGAGGGACATCCAGGTGAGTATTCCAACGCCGTTTTAGTGACTTGAACTTTTCAGAACTACCGCCCCTCGTTTCATGTAGTCTGCACAAAGACCTAGTGGCTCAGAAACTCCAGTTGAGATTGTTTTACCATTTTGATCTATAGCAAATAGAGCTATTCCTCAGAGATTCCAGAGTCTTTTCCTATTAGCAAAACTGTCACTCACGACTGGTTTCATGATGCCCTACACAGCTCCAGGAGGTATAGTCTCTATAGGTGATGTCCCTGGAATTAATTGTGTAGTGCACAGATTACACAGCTCTGAGGACTGATTATTCTTGAAATTAACAGGGCTGTCCCTGGGAATGTTTCCTGTAAAAGGACATTAGAACCTTCTTTATGTTCTCTTTGTTTTTTTAAATGACAAAATCCAAACTTGTAATTACCAACTCTTACTTGCTGATTATAATAAGTCAAGGAATACAAAATAACACAAGTAAAAGTTTCATCATGTCATTCTTGCACTTTGATTTCATGCTCCTGAGGTAATCGTTCTAAATGATTCTGGCCATTTGATATGCATCAGCTTAGATTGTGCAGTTTGTTACTACACATGTTTATTATGTATTTTGACCAAAAATTAGGTCGCATTACATATTCTAATCTGACATTTGCTCTTTACTTTTTCCTTCCAAAATAAAGTATATCCTGGGCATTTTCCCAAGTCCTTATGGAATATTGATCTGCTTTAGTTTTTTGAAATTGCTGCCATCTGTTAATATCCCAGATTGAGACAAGGCAGGGAAAAATGGAAGTTGGAAACGGAGGGTGGGAGCGTTAGTTTGTAGTTACATGGGACAGCCATCCAGCAATGTTGAGCAAAGCTGAAAATGCCTAGAATTTGGATTGTGGAGGTGTACTACAGGGAATATTCTCCATATACTCACCAGGACACATCTTCAAAATAAAACTTACCATGTAAACTATGGTAGTTAAAATGAATAAGCCTTATTAATGGCTATATATATATAATATATACACATAATAAGTAGAAGGATAGAAAGCAATGTTGATTGAAAATTCAAACTACATAATTAATTTTATAAAATTAAAACATAAATAAGAAAGAATTAAGTGCTATCGATCACTCATGAATGTACACACACACACACACACACACACACACAGAAAAATGTAAAACCATGGCGGCTAAGTAGCTAAATGGTCCTCAAGTTTGAGTTAAGAAATAGAGTTTATATCAAGCCAAAAAGAAAGAAAATCAAAAAATTTTTATGTATATATATATCAAATCCAACAGCAGGATGTATATTTACAAAGCTACTTTTCAATTTATATTGATCAAATAATCAGAGCTTCAGAAATGGAAGTCGAGTATTTTTTTATTTAATTTTTATAAGCAAGGGAGGCTAGATTGCTTTTAGAGGAGGGAAATAGTAGTTTTCTTCATTTGTTGTAAAATGTAATATATTTAAAGAAAGATAAATGCAACTTATAACAATTATAAAATGAAATACAGCACAAAGAAATCAATTTCTCGCCCACACGTGTACTCTTTCTTTTCTGTACATAAATAAAGGAAATAATTCAACACACAGTTCTTTGCCAAAAATAACATCAGCAGAGGAAAAGAAAATCTTAAATGGCTTGTATCCAAACAACAAATGAAATATACTTGGAGCACTCTAAAAGCCATTTTAACATTATGTATTTATTTATTTCCCTACTTCTTATTTACATTTGCTTTTTAAAATATTGAACATTTAAGCATGTGTAATATCATTGAACATGCCCAACTCTGGTTTAGAAATGGCACATATTTGTTTCATGTAAAATTCCACCTTTTCTCTCTCTCTTTTTTTTTTTTTTTGGAAAGAACCAAAAAGAACTAACTCAATTTTATATATATGTATAATATACATATTATATATATACATAAAATATTCATGTGATATACATACTATACATATCCATCCTATACTAATGATGGTGGTCACAGGTAAAAACTCCTTTTTTTTTTTTTTTAGCAAGGCTTGAATCTCACCCATTGCAAGGATTAAAGAAGAATGAGTTCTGGGTAATGTTTATGAATATTTAGTTTGAATCTTTTTTTTTTAAATCTGTTATTAATATCACTGCTAGATTAAATTGCTACACATAATCTTGTAGCAGGAATCTAGGAGTGCCCTCCTGTGGGAGAAGGTAAAGAAAGGAGCGTTTCAACAACATAAACTAGAAGGTTTGCTAAGTGAATGTGCCTTTTGCTGTTGAAATTCATAGGAAACAAGTTCAAGGTGTTTGGCTTTTCTTTTTTCCATGATGCTAGTGTAACTCCCATCTACCAATCACTTAGCTCCTAAGTATGCCACTGGGGGACATGTGATAGAAGGCTGTTGATAAACATCCAGAAAATAAAATACCATACATATCTGCTCAAGAAGTAAAGCATGAAGGCTGTCTTCCAAAATATTTGTAAACTCTACTTAAGTCACAGCATATATCAGAGTTAAAAGTCAAAGAGTAAGTAATTTTTCTTTGGCAGTTCTAACACAGCTGTGACATATTTAAAAAGTTGTCTTTAGCTGAATGGAAACCAGGTGCTACTATATAGCTGATTAAGGAAAAAAGACATGAAAACAGTAACAGATTGAAAAACATATATTAAAATTTGGAACCTGATAGTTGCCTTCCAATGAAAATAACATCAGTGCACTTTCAGCTCTTTCTAAATCACAGTTCATTGCTCAATTAGAATTGCCAATTTTAGATTCATAGATAAGCAAGCTTCTCACAGCAGTGAGAACTTTTAAATAAGACTTTCAATCTAGCCACATCTTGTGAATGGAAAATAGGAAGTTTTAAAAACAATGAAGCTAATGTACACACACACACACACACACACACACACACACACACCCCTTTTAGTAGTGGTTCTTTGCCAATCACGTTCTTTCTAAATTAATCCGTCCTTGGGGTTCCTGGGTGGCTCAATCAGTTAAGCATCTGATTCTTGATTTCGGGGCAGGTCATGATATTGTGGACATGAGATTGAGCCCCTGAGCTGGGAGCCTGCTCAGGATTTTCTCTCTCCCTCTCCTTCTGCCCCTCCCCCCTCATGTTTTCCTCTCTCTCTCTCTCAATAAATAAATTAATAAATTAATTTCAAAAATAATTCTATCCTCTTTACTATTTATGCCCCTAAATAGGGGTTCTATATGTCTCCAATGAAAATTACCATGTCATTAAATATTGCTTAATTCTGATGTAACAGACAGGGAATGGAAACAGGTGTGGAAGGTATGTAAAAGTGGGTTTTGTGTAGGTACAGAGGAGTCAGAACCAAGAAGAGAACAAGACATTCCCAGTGTGACAGCAGAGCTTCACTCAATCACTTGCTGAATCATGGAAAAATCACCCAAAAGTGAGCTTTTTCTCACCATTCACCTCACCCCTACAGGCTCTGGTAAGACCTGTACAGGAGGCATGCCCAGACTTACTGAATCAGAAATTCTGGGGATGGGATGCTAGAATACATATTTTAGGAAGACCTCCATGTGTTTCTGGCATGGGCTCAAGTTCGAAAATGACTGTTTTGAGAAAACTGTTTTTGTAAAGGCATTCAGAAAGTAATGTTCATGCATGTATTCAGAACATTCTAAATATTAATCTGTCCCATTGTCATCTGTATCATACCTCACTTGCTTTGGAAAGGGTTCTAGAAAACGTATTCCCAATATCATTTGTTTTATCATTGAGTATTTTCCGAGCTCTCATGCTTTCCATCATCTGATAGCTATTTCTTCAGTAGTCTCATGTTTCCCTTTGTCCAATCTCTTCATCAGGCTCATGGTTAACCAGTAATTATAGATCATTTAAGAAGGCACAGTTATTAGAGTAAACTTATCATTAACCATCTCCTTTTAGATACCTCCTAAAACAGCAGAACAAAAATTCATCACATTAAGTGATCTGTTTTTGCCAGTTTTTCATATGATTATTTAATATTTTCTGTATGTTGAACCAATTAAATAAGGTAAGAATATAAAAGGAAGTGTAAATATTGGAAACTAAGTTAAAAAAATTATTATTTATAAATGATAAAACTTTTTTACTAGAAAAAGACAAATTGATGAAATATCAACCATAAGAAAATTAACAGTGGCTTTCAGTTACAAAAATGTTTAAAAATCTGTAGTCTAACTATGTATCCCAAACAAGCAATTAAAAGCATAAATAGGGAAAATCCCATTTATAATATCCAAAAATGTTAAAATAAAATATCTAGTAGACACAACCAATATTATTTGAAGTAGATAAAGATTCAAAACACAATAAAATAACATTAAAATAATCTAAGAAAAATAGAATATACTTATATGGAACATCTTAACATTGTAGAAGTGACAGACAATTCTCCTCCAAAATATTCACTATATTTAAAATGTGGCAATCAACTCTTTAAAGGTTTGTCTTCTGAAACTTAACGAGATCGATGACTGATTCTGAATCTCGAAAGCTATAAGAATATAACCAGGAGAATTATTACCAAGGACGGAGATGAGAATGTACTGCCTCAATGACACTGGCTGTCTGTCTCGGGTGCACATTAGAATCATCTGGTGAACTTTAAACACTGCTGGTGCCAGGCTCCCTTCCTTTTGATTTACTTGGTTTGGGGTTAGTATGGCCCAGGCATTGGGATTTTTAAAGTCCTTCCAGGTGATTCCAGTGACCCCAGCCATTCGATTCATTGCTTTCAAGGCCTTAGATACTGTGGAGCAGAGAAATGCCATCCTCACTGTGGCTTTTTCAACTTCCTTACCCACAGAATTTGGGAGCATAAGATTGTCATTTTTATGCCATTATGTTTGAGGTAGTTTATTATACCAGAACAGATAACTGGATCAGAATGCTTTAAATCCTATTCTCATGGATTTAAAGAAGGTCAGGATTATTAGTATCTGATTTACTGCTATTTGGCAAAGAGTGCACTTCTGTAGGAGTGAATAACACTTCCAAACAGATCTGGGTGTCCTAAAGATCAGTGTGGATCCAATGGGAGGTATTTGGCTCTAAGCTATTATAAAATAAACCCCATACAGTAACAGTTCCCTCTAAGGGAAGGTTCCCCATGCATGAAACACACTGGGGGCAAAGTGTTAAATGTATAAACCAAGATGGAGAATCATCGGTGACTCTCATCAGTGGTAGCATTAGCCGTGTTAGACAATTGCTGTCAGAAATGCATAGTAGAGATTTTCTCTGAAAAAACCACTCAACGTTGAGATATCTACTGCATTCAGAGTAACGAAGCCAGATGGCAAGTGTGTTTGTGCAGTGAGATCTTTTCTTCCCTTTCCTCTTCCTTTCCCCTCATCTATGTTGAAATAAGTTGCATAAGAATCTGCACCATTTGGCAGACTGGAAAAGTATAAAATTGATTGAGAGTTTAGAGATGTGTTAATACCTGGATTTGCTTCTTCAATACTTAGATTGAATTCTTTACTACCTTAACATAAAAGGGTCTGTTACCAATAAACAATACAAAATAGAAGAAATCAATAGAAAAATTGCAAATAAAATGAATATGCTTGTCTTGGTCAATTTGGACAGCTAAAACAGAATACCATACATTGGGTGGTTTCAACAGAAGTTATTTCTCACAGTTCTGGAGGCTCAAGTCCGAGGTCAGCATGCTGATAAGTCTTGATGAAAGCCCTCTTCCAGGTAACAGATGGCTATCGTTCAGTTGGATCCTTACATGGTGGAGGTCAGTGAGAGGAGCAGTAAATTCTCTTGTCTCTTCTTATAAGGATGTTAAATCCTGTCCTATGAGGGTTCAGTCCTCTGATCTAATTACCTCTCAGTGCTCCAACCTCCTACTACCATCTCATTGGGGGTTCGGATTCAACATATGAAATCTGGGGGGTGGGGGGACACAAGCTTTCAGTCCGAAACAATCCTAGTCACATAAAAGAAATAAATCAGCGTTGAGTTGCATTTACTTTTTGGTAGCATATTTATACTAAGAAGTGTAAGAAAATCTGCTGCAGGTGTCCTGAAAGAGTGCATGCCTTGAGGGTTCACGGTATTTGATTTCTAGAGAAATGCCTTAGTTATATAATGTGAACCTAAAAGGTAATTGGGAAGACAATGAGACCAATTATTTTGGGTATTGCTTTTGTTTCGTATTATCTACAAGTTGTGACAGTTTTTAAAGCCTGCTTCAAATAAATGAAAATTGTGTTGTAAACTTTTCTGCAAAATAAGTTTTACTAAACCGAAAGCATTTCTTCAATTTCAAATAAAACGTCAAAGGTTGTACTTAAATGTGTACTATCCATACAAATGATGCAGGATATAACCCTGGTCTCTGAAAATGTGAATGATCTCTTTGGAAATGAGATGTTAATTACTAAAAATTAGAGAGAGTGTTTTTTTAAGGTGTTTGAACATTTTCACTAATTTTATAACAAAATATGCAAATATACGGTATAGGTATGCAACAAGGGTTTGGACCAGGTTATTTTAACATTCTGTAAATTTCCCCTGCTGAATTGGGAAACATTCTATGGAATCACAGAACCACCAGATTAGTCTTAGGTGTATCTTGGCAGTAGCTGTTTCTGTATTTTAAGCCATGTGATTCTGCCTGAGCCATGGGGAGCAAATAAGTGCGAAGTTTTCCCTATACATCCTCTACCTCCTCCGGCATGGAGCTTTCTCCTTGCCTTCACCATGACTTCTCTCAGATGCTTGTTTAAATATTCTGCCCACACCATCAATTCACCTCTTAGCAAACTATGTGATGGTGAGCAAAAATAAATAAATAATACAAAAATTGGAACTTTGCCAAGCATGGGGTTTCATGGAAAATGGCACATTTCTTCACAATCCAAGTAGAGAAAGGACTTCCACAAAATTTCTGTGATTTAAAGGCAAGGGCCAGAGACAAGAGGAGCAGGCCAAGCAACATAGAAGGAACAGCTGTGTTCAAATCCAGAGATATAATTGAGAGGTCATCATCAACACGTGTTTCCAGAGCATTTGGAAGAAGAAATCTTCCTTAGCATTGTCTTACAGTCAATGAGGACTATAATTTTTAGGGCTCACCTTGGGCAGTGGAAGACTTGGGAATCTGAGAATTTACAGATACTTTAATGGCTCAAATACAAAGAAAAACTCAATAATGTCAACAAGGACTCATGAATAGAATGGATCCACTGGCTGGTCTATCAAGTTTATCAGGTTTTTGGGTGCCTGGGTGGCTCAGTTGGTTGAGCAACTGCCTTCTGCTCAGGTCACGATCCTTGAGTTCCAGGATCGAGTCCCACATCCGGCTCCCAGCTCCACGGGGAGTCTGCTTCTTCCTCTAACCTTCTCTCCTCTCATGCTCTCTCTCACTTTCTCTGTCTCTCAAATAAATAAATAAAACCTTTAAAAAAAGTTTATCAGGTTTTCATTTAGTTGTTGGTGGTGTAGATGGATCACAGTCTGAAGTAGAATCATTTAATCTCATGTGAACATAATCGAATTTTCTCAAGCACTATACCTGGTCTGTTTCCAGATTAGTCAGTAGTAGAGATAATTATTTTCTACAGTGTTTTCTAAGAATTGGGTTGGAATTACAGAGGGAGAAGGTGAGAACCATTTAGAGAAAATGTATTACCTTACCAAAATGGGGTAGCGCTCTCAAAATGGAAGGATAGCTATCTAATTTTCTGAACATTGACACTGAATCAAGAATAAGCATTGCAGAACATGATAGGTTACATTACTTTTTATCTAACCAATATATAAAATTTATTGATTCAGTCTAAGCCAATTATCTACCTCAGCCAGAAAAATTTTTGCCAGGAACACACTGCCCTTTGTAGGATAAATTCATCCCACAGAGTAATTATTTAGCATCTTCTAATTGTAAGGATCTTTAGACAATACAAAAATAAAACAGAGGCAAGTTTGTCTTTAGAAATATATGTAGTGAGAAAAGGAGCTAAGGCATTTGGTATATAAATAGAAAAGGTTATGGACTATAGAGATATCCACACTATATCAAGTACTGAAGAATTTTAGATGACCAAGTGTTCTTTCCTAATTGGGGTGAGGAGATTTATCACAGAAGAAATTATATAAGTTATAGCATTTAGCATTGAGATATGACCCAAGAAGTAGAATTTGAACACTTGGTGATAAGAGGAAGAACATTCCCTATAAAAAGAAACACAGAAATTCATGGTGTTTTTAGTCAGAATTTTTTTAATCTGAACTCACTTTCTTCCCCAGAATGGCAGATTCATAATTTCTAGGGCTTGACATAGGGACACATGTTTTCAAAAGTTTCACATTAAATCTAAGATAAATCCTAGTTTAAAAATTGTGACTCCAAAAGAAACATGGAAGTAGGTATATGGAGATTGATGCCAGGAAAAGTGAACCGATTTGTCTGAATGTAGTTTATGTGGTGATTTTGGTGCCTTAGGCTTCCTCAAAATAGCCCGCTTAATTATAAAAACACAAGGGCTACTGACAAATGTGCAGTCTCGTGAAAGTCTGTTTCCTAATTGTCACTGAAGGTGTTTGAATGTTGGGAAGAAAAGGTTATGAACCTAGGAACTGAGAACAGCTTGCAAAGACAAACATGGAGAAAAGGCAAGATGAGTTAGGAACCTATTTTTATAACAACGCCAGGTCATCTGTTATGAATGTCTACAATTAGGTGGACAGAAAGAGAAATGTGATTATGTGAATGTTTTAATATAGATCTGATAGGACCTAACTAATAGTTAGATGTAGACAGCAAGAAAAATAAAAGGTAAAGGGCAAATATTCCTTTGAGAATAGAATATACTTAATAATATCAGGAAAAGCAAAAAAAAAAAATATATCAGGAAAAGCAATTGTTTGAATCAAAAGAAGAAAAATCTAATGAGGATGTTGGTTACCTAGAGTTTATGAAGAAATAAAAAAGTATTATGTGAATGATTTACTTATTTTCACATTTATGATGCACTGTGTTTACTGCATCAATTATTCTAACACATTTAGGTAATCAGAATAAGAATTATAGTAATGGGTAGTTGGCTTGCAGATGAATAAAATTTTTTAAAAATTGGCAGAGTTGAAATTTTGACTTGAAAGTTGACTTAATTTTTTTTCTCTGTGGTCATTCTTAATTTCATAAACCAAAGAGTCCCCACAAGTCTGTGGGTTTCTAGTTTTTCAGATGGTTTTTGCAGACATTAGGGGGAAAATATGATTGAAGAAAATGTGCCAAAACTAACTATATATCTTGCAAAAATTATGAATGGATTTAGCAATTTAAACACAGAAATGTAAGAAATGATGAATAAGATCTGAGCACTTATATGTAATAGCGATAAGTGGTTCTTTTCTCCATCTTGTCTGGTGGAAAATATATCTATAAACTGAAACAACTGATTGAAAACAATATTAAAATTAGTATCTATTTAATATACAAAATGGCAAATAGATAATTTTAGTTTTTCTTTAAAGGCATAGTAATTGAGACAAAAATTAACCATTATTTATGGCAAAATTACAAAAAACAAATTTTTTTTTGAAAGGGAAATAAATTAAACCTTCATTTTTATTTATTTATTTTTACTTATTTTTTCCAGCTTTATTGAGGTACAACTGACCAAATTATATGCATTTAAATTATACAATGTTATGATTTGATATATGTATACTTTGTGAAATGATTACCACTATCAGGTTAGTTAACATGTTCACCACCTCATGGAGTTACACTTTTATTTCTTTAATTTTTTTAAAAAAAGAAAAAATATTTTACTTTAGATGTTAAGTTTTGTCTTGAACAAATGATATGTAAGGATTTTCCTTTTTTTTTAATTATAGGTAACTTTTTTTTAATGTAACTGGAGTAAATGAGCCATCATGCACTGTTAGGTAGGAATATTAACTGGTTCAGGGGCGGGCACCTGGGTGGCTCAGTGGGTTATAGCCTCGGCCTTCGGCTCAGGTCATGATCTCAGGGTCCTGGGATCGAGCCCTGCATCGGGCTCTCTGGCAGGGAGCGTGCTTCCCCCTCTCTCTCTGCCTGCCTCTCTGCCTACTTGTGAGGTCTCTCTCTCTCTGTCAAATAAATAAATAAAATCTTAAAAAAAAAAGGAATATTAACTGGTTTAGCCACTGTAGAAAACAGGATGGAGCTTCCCCCCCCCAAATTAAAAATAAAAATACCATATGATCCAATAATGACACTACTGGATATTAAACCCCCCGAAAGGAAACACCCCAATGTTCATAACAGCAATATCCATAATAGTCAAACTGTGGAAGGAGCTGAGATGTCCTTCAATAGATGAATGGATAAAGAATATGTGGTTCATATATACAGTGGAATATTACTCAGCCATCAGAAAGGATGAATACCTACCATTTACATAGACATGGATGGAACTGAAGGGTATTATGCTAAGAAAAATAAATGAATCAGAGAAAGACAATTATCAAATGGTTTTACTCATATATGGAACATAAGGAATAGTGCAGAGAACAATAGGAGAAGGGAGGAAAAACTGAAGGGGAAGAAGTAAGAGAGGAAAACAAACTTTATGAAACTCTTGACTCCAGGAAACAAAAGAAACAAACTGAGGGTTGCAGAAAGGAAAGTGGTTGGGGGGATGGGGTAATTCGGTGATGGGCATTAAGGAGGGCACATGATGTGATGAGCATATCACATCACACTAATGAATCATTGAATATTATACCAAAAACGAATGGTGTAATATACATTGGTTAGTTGAATTTAAATAAAAGAAACAAAACATAACAAAAAGATATACACACCCCTATGTTTATGGCAGCATGATTTACAGTAGCCAAGGTATGGAAGCAGCCTAAGTGTCCATCAATAGATGAATGGATAAAGGAGATGCTATATATATATATATGTGTGTGTGTGTGTGTATACACACATACACAACGGAGTATTACATATACATCCATAAAGAAGGATGAGATTGCGCCATTTGTGACAATATGAATGAGCTTAGAGTTTATTTTGCTAAGTGAAATAAGCCAGACAGAGAAAGACAAATACCATATAATTTCATTCATATGTGGAATCTAAAAAACAAAACAAATGAAGAAACAACAAAAAGCAGAATCAGACCTATAAATACAGAAAACAAACTGGTGGTTACCAGAGGAGAGGGGATGAGGGGAATGGGCTAAACACATGAAGAGAAGTGGGAGGTACAGGCTTCTGGTTACAGAATGAGTAAGTTGTGAGAATAAAAGGCACAGCACAGGGAGATATAGTCAATGATATTATAATAGATAATGAATTGCTTAGTTTTAGTTTTTTCTTAAAGACATAGTCATTGAGAAGAAAATTAATAATTGTTATTTATGGTAAAATTAATGAATTGCAGGATTATCACTTTTATGCTAGTCTGCTCTGGATTTGGGGGGAGCTTTGATTTAATTATTTAGCATAAATTAATTCCTGGAATAACAGTAGTATCTATTATATATTATTTTTCCTTCACTTTTAGATACCCAGCTAAATCTAGATACTGAAAGGTACATAGCTGGAATGTAAAATAAACTTTCTGCAACGTTTATAATGTAAAATCCTAATAAATGTGTATTGGGAGAGGAAAGAGTGACTACATTGTAGTCTACAAGAATTAATTGACAACCAACAATTTAAAACTGCGAACAGCAAATTATAGGATAAAAATCTATAGATTGCTTTCATCTCTTGGAGGAAAAATGTTCTGTGCAATAAATAATAATCAAAGTGATTTAATTTGAGAATTATTTATAGCTCCCTTGAATGTTTTAGAGAAAATTACACTTGTCAAACTTATAATATATTGAAAAATAGGATGTTACTATATTTTCCAAGTATTTTATTGACTAATAAAAAGATATATCTTTACATTACACATCTTTTGAACTTAAGGTTACATTTAAGAAAAATAATTTGTGAAGAAATATGATATATACATATGTGTGTGCATATGATGAATGGTGTGTGTTCATACATATGTATGTATAGACACAGCAGTGAAAGTCAAAGCAGATAATGAAAGTGTTTCAAATAAATAATGTAAAATGTAAAATGTTGTGGTACATTAGAGACTCCCTTTGTCTCTAATGCAAAACAAATATCTCAGCATTGAAAATCTAGGGACATAAATCCAAATAAAAAACTAAAATATGATTATTTTAACTTACAAATGTAGCATTTCCCTACTAATTTGTTCCTGTATGTGGTTTTTCCTATTATTCTTATTTTTTCCTTCCTTGTTATTTATTGTATATTTTCTTTCAAAAATTAAATGTTTTTCTGGAACCTCTTTCTATTTTTTAGAAATAAACCATATAATATTTTAAAAATCAACCATTTATCTTTTTTTGCAGATATTTTCCTTAAGGTCAGAACATGTATCACAGCATAACAACCTTTTTATTGCTGAGGTAATAAAATATAGGATATCAAATTTGCATACATCAGTGTCTCCTCATTGCTGTCTTTCATTCTATGACATTACACATTATCAAATATACTTCCTTGATTTCCTTTGTATTATTGCCTTCCAAGAGTGAATATATAAAATATAATAATTTTTATTTTGAAAATAAAATCGTAATGCATACATTCCCTGCACATCATTGATTTAGGAGATTACCCACATGCATTCAACAAACATGCTATTTTGAAGCATTTTTGACTATAGTTTGTATTGATTAAAATGTGCTTTGTAACTAGCTAAAATTTATAAAACAAAATAATCTTTTGAATAGTAATTAGGTTTGTCTTATATTCTAATATATACATGGTATCCTATGATAACAATATTCTCACATGGTTGAGGTTGTCCTAGTGTTTGGTCAGTCTATCCAACCAATGTAGTGTTTTTGAGTAATTCTACTCAACCAACCAGTACTAGTAGCTGCCAACCCTATGGCCACATTCAGAAGAGTGGTATGATCATTCTACCATCAGTTCTTGGAAAAAATCTTCTTAGTGGACAAAAGAAGTGTCAACCAGACAGTCAGCTTTGTCTCGGGCGCCTCCCTCCTTGTCTCTTACCTGTGCCTCTTCATATAAAGGAACATGGAGATCAGGTTTATTCCCCCGTGCCACCAATGGAGACAAACCACACATGTTATTTTCTGTAGATCAAGAGGCAGAAACATGTCAGACTCCATGTAATAACCATTTTAGAACTTCTTTCTCTGTTGGATTTGAATTCTATCAGGAAAGAGTGTCTGTTCTACTTCTAAAGACTTCTGAAATGAATACATCATCCTGATTTTCTCTGTCAGTGCCCTCCACTTATCTACCCCCACCATATCTTCTCCCACGCTTCTCTGTGTCTGTCCCAGTCCCAATCTATTCTCCTTTCTCAACGTCTTCTCCCCAGTCCTCCAGAACTCTAACTCTGTAAAAAGCAAACTCATATAACCCTATATACCATAATACATTTTTTAAAATTATATTTTATTTGAAGAGCAGTTGTTTTTTTTTTAGGTTCATAGCAAAATTGAGAGGAAGGTACAGAGATTGTCCATATCCCTCCCACTCCCACACATGCACAGCCTGCCCCTTGATCAACATCTGCCATCACAGTGGTACATTTGTTATAAGTGGTAAATTTATACTGACCTATCATAATCACTCAAAGACCAAAATTTACATTAATATTTACACTTGGTTGTACATTTTGTGGATTTGAACAATGTATAACGATGTACCATACAGAGTATTTCACTGTCCTAAAAACTCCCTGTGCTCTGCCTATCCTCTCCCAAACCCCTGGCAACCACCAACTTTTTTTGTTTCCATAGTTCAGCCCTTTCCAGAATGTCCTATTTTTGGAATCATATGGTGTAGCCTTCCCAGATTGACTTATTTCATTTAGGAGTATGCACTTATATTTCCTCCATGTCTTTGTATGGCTGATAACTTACTTCTTTTTAGTACCAAATAATATTCCATTGTCTGGATTCACCATGGTTTATCCATATACCTACTGAAGGACATCTTGGATGCTTCCAAGTTTTGCAGTTGTGAATAAGATGGCTATAAACATCTGTGCGTATGTTTTTGTGGGGGCATAAATTTAAGTAAACACCAAAAAGCATTCAGACCAAGCTTTGTATTCATTTCCAAATAAATGATTTTCCTTGTTTTAGTCTCCAAAAATAAAATTAAATATCCCCCCTCGGAGTAACAATAACATAGTATCTGTATTCCCAATTACAAAAATTTATTATGACTTATTGTAATCATTGAAAATCTGCCAATCTAGATTGCAAGTGGAATTGCTAGAGAAAGGGGTAGTGATAGTTAAAATGTTTCACAGGTATTTCTGAATGGCTCTCCTGGAATATTTAAACAATTTAAACTCTTATTACCATTCTATTCGAATATATCTTTTTCCTTACTCTTAACAACAATGGAAAATTGCTCCTATTTTAATCTTTGGTGGTCTCATTCTTGAAAAATAACTTGTAATGTGAAATCCTTGGAATATTAGCAATATTGGTGACTTGTAAAAGTGTATTGATTATTTCTTTAATTTTTAATTCCTTTGTAATTTACTGGTTCATGTTCTCTTCCCATTTTACTGGAGTATTTGCATGCTACTTAATAATTTATAAAGGCATTTATGGATATTAAAAGTACCAACATTTTATTTGTACATATTGCAAAACCCTCCTTTTCTTGACTTTTGCCTTCTTATTTCATTTAATATGCATAACAGCAGATATTTTTAAACATTTCAATCTGTTAAACTACAATCCTTTCTCAGCTTGGTGTTTAGTATCATTATTAAGCAAAGCCTGCTAGTTTGCATATGGTTTCAGTTTTTATGTTTAGATCTTTAATCCAATTGTAATTGATTTTTTGTAAAAATTGAGAAACAGGAATATAACTTTCATGTCACTTCCTCCCAACCCATGTGGACAGCTAATTCTCACCACCCTATTTATTGAACAATCCATGCTTTCCTTATTTTTTAAATGCTACTTGGGTCATTTATTAATTATGATTAATTATCATATTAATCATATGATAAATAATCAAAAAGTCATAATTGGCTTATTTTGAGCTCTTAGTCATGTCTGTCATGGCACCACATTGTCTCAGTTGTTGTCATTAAATCCCATAAGATATGTGTCCCCTCAGCAGATACAGTTTTAATAAGTATTTGAAACCCATCTCCATATGAGCCATTAAATTAGGGTGTAGATTACATATCAGTACCATGCACTAAGGATTGTGTAGACCTTACAAAGTCTTTGCCTCACGGATTTTACACACATATGATAGGCTCTTGTATCCTACATTACTTTAAAAAATCGCATTAACAGCTTCTCTTTTACAGTTTTATAGTCTTTTCTACTGGCTTCCCAAAATTCCTTTCATAAGGAGAGAATCCTTCCGGTTAAAAGCAAAGTATCATTTATTGCTTTTATATTTAGTTAATATCTCATGACCCAAGAGAAAAATAAACCCTTTTGTTTAGCAAAAGCGTGTGGCAACAAGATCAGCCACTAGAGGAAGTAAGTGCTTTGCATTGCCAAGCAGCAACACAGGGACTGACTCAGGAAAGTCACTGTGGAGTTTCCCTTCTGCCCAGTAGAATGTCCAGTAGCTCTAGAAAATGGATTTTGAATTCATGCCTTGGTAACTGATTGTATATAATTACACACTTTAAAATGAGAACATTTGACTGAAGGCAGTTATTCAGAAGTTCTCCCACAGTACGTAAAAGGAACAAGTATCTTGTCATCTAGATTAGACCGTATGTCTTCACTTACTTAACACATAAAAATGGATTACAGACCATCTTTTCTGATGAAAATATATAGCAGTTAAAATGGAATCTTATGAAGAACTAATAATGAGAAAAATTGCCTTCTTTACAAAAATGACACAAATAAGTTGCCTGAAATTGAAGTATATTATTAACTCTACTTCATTTGATTGTAAAACTTGCATTGTAGAAATGGTGATGGTGGGCGCCTGGGTGACTCAGTTGGTTATGCAACTGCCTTCGGCTCAGGTCATGATCCCGGAGTCCTGAGATCGAGTCCCACATCGGGATCCCAGCTCTATGGGGAGTCCGCTTCTCACTCTGACCTTCTCCCTTCTCCTGCTCTTTCTCACTCTCTCTTTCCTAATAAAAAGAAAAGAAAAGGAAAGAAATGGCTATGGTCTTGAAGGCATTCAAATATGCAACAGGACACATGGATTTTAGACTGTGGAAAACTTAAAGAACCTGAAGAGATATGTGCTTATTTGTGCTTAATTTTTTTTGTTTACAATATAGGAATCACAACCCCATTTAAAATTAATGATTTATTAAAAGATAGTCACCCGCAGTTTTCGATGACCTTGTAGTGACTTGAAAAAACTATGTTTATTCAATTTAGTAAATACATAGTGTATTTAGCACCTCCTATCTTCCAGCGATTATGTTAAATATTTATTATATCATCCAATGATAAACAAAGTTTATTTGTTCATCCAGCACACACTATGGTGACTGTGCTAAACACCTTACCTTATCCCTGCCGTGGGCACTCTCCCTAAATACCAAGTATTGAGCAGGCTGTTCTTTTAGCCTGGGCCATTCTTTACCCCCTAAAACATTTTGCCTGGTAACTTTTTATGTATCCTTGGGTGGCAATTTCAATATCCCTTCTTCTAAGAAGGCTTCCCTGACTAAGCAACCGTGGTTAAATGTCTTCTTATAAGACAGCACCCCCTTGGGGCACCTGGGTGGCTCAATGGGTTAAAGCCTCTGCCTTGGACTCAGGTCATAGTCTCAGGGTCCTGGGATTGAGCCCCGCATATGGCTCTCTGCCCAGTGGGGAGCCTGCTTCCCTCTCTCTCTCTGCCTGCCTCTCTGCCTACTTGTGATCTCTCTCTCTGTCAAGTAAATAAATAAAATCTTTAAAAAAAAACAGTACCCTCATTTCTGAATCATGGTATATGATATAATGAACGCTTGTGTAATCTACATTCCTCCACTAGATTTTCACTTCCATGAGAATTACATTTAGTCAGAAATATTTATTGAGCACATATGAAGTGCCAATTATTAGCCTACTTGCTTGGAATATAGGAGTAAAAATAAAGTAATATAATAAAATGAGATAAGCAAAGAGATTTACTACACTTGAGAGAGCATCTATTGCCATATCTCTCCCATTGTGAAAGTGAGCCACATCCACCAGTGTCTCCTAGAATAGGTCACAAAAAGGCATATTCCTGGAACATTCTGACCCATTTTTGGGTCAGAATATCTGATCGCATATCTCAGAAATCTGAATTTTGTTGTAAAGTGCCTCAAGTGATTAATATACCTTCTGAGGTTGGAGATCCACCAGTCCTCAAAAATGCAGAGACTGTTTTGTTATATTCACTGGTATATGCTCAATATTAAGTAGAATGGAACAAAGTGGGCTCTTGTTAATTATAAAGGGAGTGAATGAGTGAGTTGCCGACAGCCTCAAGTAGTTTACATAACCTGCACACCACAGAGAAACAGGGCAAATTCTATAGACGCACATAGAAGGATCTGACCAATTCTTTGGAGTATACAGAAGAGATTCACAGAAGCCTGTGATATATATAATGAAGGGCAAGAAGGCTGGGAGGCAGAAATGTTAGGGGAAGTGTATTTTCAATAGAAGAGATAAAAAGAGAAAAGGCAAAGAGGAAAAGAATATGAGTGTTCAGGAAATGAAAATGTGTGCATTGTCTGACGAACTGTGGACGCAAGGGAGGTCATGAGTGAAAAGTCTTATAGGTATTCTGACCCTACTATATGTAACAGTGAGCCCTTGAAATCCATAAATCTGTTTTTATACAAATCTTTCTTGATCATGCTGTGGGTAGACTATCAGTGAGGAAGCTATAGGAAAAAGTATGAGAATAAGGGGTCATCAGTTAGATAAAGAGAGTGCCATAAGAAGGAAGAGGATATCAGCATGAGATATTTGAAACAGAATCTACCAGATGTGATGACTATTGTGGGGATTTGACAAGTGGAAGTGATGTTACTATTTTCATAAGAAGATGCCAATAATTTCTACAGTGAAAGTCTAAAAGTTTTAAGAAATTTCTTAGGACTCACACTAAAATCACAAAGAATTCAGTGATTAAAACTGAATAAATCTTCCAATATTTTTATGATGCCAATGTTGTTTTTATTTACATTACTGGGAGCTTGCTGGGTGGACATGACACAGTTTTGTCATATGAGACAAGAAGAAATAAAATAGTTTTCCCCCCACAATTTTTCTTTCTTTTTGCAATTTTATTGTCCTAACACTGTTGATTTCACTGAAGTGGCCAGATAAAAGCCCAACATCTATGATTTTATTTAGTACTTTTCAAAACAGAAGTATGTATAGACCCTTAGGAAAGTTTCTTTAAAATTTACCTGGGGCGCCTGGGTGGCTCAGTGGGTTAAAGCCTCTGCCTTCGGGTCTGGTCATGATCTCAGGGTCCTGGGATTGAGCCCCACATTGGGATCTCTGCTCAGCAAGGAGCCTGCTTCCCGCCCCCCCACCCCCGCCTCTGCCTGCCTCTCTGCCTACTTGTGATCTCACTCTCTGTCAAATAAGTAAATAAAATCTTAAAAAAATAAAATAAAATAAAATTTACCTAAAAAGTTGCCCTTATCACCTGCATATCTACCCTGATGAAAAATCAAAATCTTTTAGGTGGCACTGTATAGCTCTTGTTTCTCTGGATAAAGTAGATAGCCTAAGTACTGCTCAGCGATGGAAAATGACATGGCACAGAAAGATACATTATTCCATCCTGTTTGGGAGACAGAATTTAGGAAGGAAATCATAAACATATTTAATCAATAACAAAAAAGGAGGCCAAAATATCATAAATCATCCTTTCATGGCTGTTTTTGCAGAGGTGTTGATTTCTCTTTGCCCTGCAGAAAGTGGTCAGTGGAAACAAGAGGAGAAACCATTTCAGGACTGAGTCAAAGAGACAAGTTTAACTTGTGCTTTTATACATATTCCACAAAAAAAAAAAAAAAATCCAGACTCTTATTTGCAATTATTTTGTCTGATCCACTTCTCCATGATGAAAAAAGCATTTTTTAAATGTAGTTTTCCAATCTCAAGAAAAAAAATTGATGGCTTTACAGGCTAGCTTAATATTGGATGAGAAACCTGGTTCTATATACAATTATGAATTAAGAGATCTTTATTTTAAATACACACAGATACACATGCATATATTATATGCTAATAATCTCATCCTTAGGTGAAATTAGAGACATTTCGTTTAGTGCCTTGGAAAGACTTCAATCACATGAACAACATCCCACACACAGAATAGAGACCGAGAAGATAACAGAGCATATCCAATTGTTCTTCTGTCCTGTCTACAAGGGCTGTGAAATTTCATACTGACGTGTTGAAGTAAAGTCTGCCCTGTCTATCTTGCTTCAGATAACTGGTGCTTAGAACTGAAACACCCAAAACAGATGGAGTTCAAATTGTCCATAATATGCAATAAAGATATTTAAACCTCTTGTACGCTATGTCTTTTATCTCCACATGCAAGCCGAAATAGACATTTTTAATGGTGATGCAAAGATGTGCCACTTAAGTAGTTCAAAATTTTATTTTATTTTTTTTTAAGTGGTTCAAAATTTTAAATTCAACTTTCTTCATTTGATGGAGCCAAAATGATGTATAAGAAAATATATTTAGGTAAAAGTTTCCTCAGCTTTTAAAAAATATTCAAATAAATTTATACTTCTTTTCTAAGTGTTCTTGTTTATACATTTTTCTTCTTCCACTCCTTATTGGTTTCCCAATGATCTTTTGTCATAAATATTAGAAACCATCAATTTGGTTAGTTAAGATTGAGTGATACTATGATAAATGGAACAATATTGAACATCATGATTTTTAGGAAGAACTATTAAATTATTTAAGAGAGATTTTTCCCCATTAATTAAAAATGATTTGTACTCAAGGCATAAAATACGTGCTGCCTTCTTGTGCACTGAATCAGATCAATTCACCTCACCTGTTTATATAGACTTTTGCCACATAGCACCTTTGTACCATTGAGGTCACAAACCCTGCGGGTTTTCCTCCCAACCTTAGAGGGACACAGTCCGTAGTGAGTTGTCTCACATCTGTGCTCCACGTGTCCCCCTCTCACCATCTATCCCAGCTTCTCTGCCACAGATAAGTCATAAGAAACTATGGGACCAGCTTAGAACCTACACATTAGCAGCCCAGCAATGCTGGGAAATTAACACACTACAGGGTATACCTTTCGCAAGCGAGACCCTGAACCAACAGGTAAATGCCTTCCCCTTGTTTTCCCATTGGAGGGCCCAGGAGTGCCAAAGTACACAAGGTTCTGGGAGAGTGAGCATCCTGAAGTGTCTGATTACAAACAGTAGACCAAGATCAAGAACAATCTTTTTATTCACTTGCCATCCTTCCCTGCCTCATTCTCCTTCTCAATCTTCCCTAGGATTGCTTTCCCTAATGAAGAGGTAGAACACATGATTTGCCTGATGTCTACTTTCCCCAAGTCCAACCCTGAGGAATTATGTGAATTAGGGTCTGTGGCTTAAATATCACCCTATAAAAATCCTTCACAGCGTACATTATCAGAAAGAGCACCCCATTCTGGTCATTCGCTACTCTCGATGTCTCCGTTACCTGATATATTACAATATTCTTTATTATTATTGCTTGTCTCCTCTTACTAGAATATAAACAGTAGAGATTTAGACCGTTTTGTTCATTATGTACTCTCAGCAGCTAAAAACTTAATGAGTTAAGTTTTGCTCCAAAGTCACCTCTGTAAGACCTACCCACACCACTCCATGTGAAATTATCATTTCTCCCTCTGCCTTTGCACCCAAGCCCCTTGACCATTTCTCTTTTATCACAATACTTATTTTCTAAGTTAGTATAAAATTTACTTTTTTATGTTTTTAATTTATTGTGCTACTACTCACTAGCATGAAAGGTTTGTAAAGTCAGGGTCACTTTGATTGTCTTTTTCTTTTGTTTTTTTGTTTGTTTGCTTTTGTTTTTGTTTTTTAGTTTTGTTTATTCATTCATCTGTGTATCCTAAGTATGGAAAACAGTGTGTGGTCTGTAGCATAGTTGACCTTCTGTTGAATAAATGAAGAGTGCTCAGTCTCAGCTTCAGAACTATGAAAATAGATTATTGGCCATAATCTTCACTCAACCAGAGGGTCTGTATGTTTTGTTTGAGTTTTGTTTATGAGAACTGATTTGCCAAGATCAGACGTGCACATACAGAAAGGTCAACTGAATTTAAGGAGAATAGAACTAAGTCAGCAGATGCTAGAAAAGTACATCAAACTATAATGCTACAAACTGCCACCATCCTTTTCCAAATACCCTTGGAGAATTTTCTTTGATTATGTTTTTGTTCTTCCTACATCTGACCTACATGCATTTCCAGTGTTTCGGCTCCTCTATAAAATTGTCATATAAAAAACATGGCACTAAGACTTAGTCAATATTTTCTTCATTAATGAAGAGGCTCTAAAATACTTTAGGTTACTTTCTTCTTTTATCTTGACATGTAAGTTATAATAGATGCTTTTAATGGTAGCATAAACAACATTTTCAACCCCTCTGGTCTAGAAGCCTTCCTTGGAATACTTTGATTCTATCAGGCATAGCATAAATATAAAAAGCATAATAAGAAGATAACCACAAAAATTCCTGATCATTACTTTTCCTATAGTCTATTTCTTCACCCTTTCAACTAATAGCTTCTTTTAGTTTCGGTTCTACCTCCAGTCATACTCTGGACTTGAAACACTACAAAATTACTTGCTTCTCCATCTGCATCAATATTGTGACGCTGATCCCAATTTTGTGCTTTACATGTTCCACTAACCTAAGCAGGTGGCAGGTAGAGATGGTGCTTGAATACTAGTCTAACTAACCATGGGCAGGAGCTCTCCAGCACCAAACTTTGTTACCACAAATGTGTTTCCTGCCTTAGGTATAAATAGCTATAGGATGACTTCCCTTATGAGTCTTTCTCTGATTAACCTATGGTCCTTGACTTTGGCAATCCTAACCATCCTAGAAATTTCTCAGTATTTGTGCTCTAAAGCATCTACAAAAATATCATTTCATATTTTGAATTCTTGTATTGCTTTCTATATTATCACAATGCTTGTGATAACAGCTCCCAGGTTTTAAACTACCTTCTCCCTAACACAAGGGACCAACTGCATAATCTCAATGTTCAGTTTAAATTGGTTTACATTTCCTATCACCTCAATTCCAATCTTTGGACAATCCAGAATTCCCCACCTCCAATACAGATCGAGTACTCTATATCGAATACTCTATATACATAATATACATTATATACATTATAAAGTATCAGTAACTTTTCCTTCTAAGCACAATTTAAAAACACTAAATATTCATAATATAATTTTAAATAAAGAGGAATTTCATTTATGTTTGTGTCAAGATTAAACATTTATTGATAGCCAGAAAAAAGAAGTGCTACTAATGATGTCTTGGCTGAGAAATGTGATAAAACTTCGGGTTAAGAGATTATCACCTCTTATGTAACAGCAAAAAAGAACCCACAACTAGGGAGTAGTTTCTTAAGTTAGCCTCAGTGAGTGAATTCATCTCCAGAAAGAGTTAGAAAACACAACCTAGACAGCTCAATGATGTCAGTATAACGTTTGAAGAGAGACAAGTTTAGAAGTGTCCTAGGTTCTATCCTAAGAGATGAAGAAGGACTTTGGCAATAGTTGTGATCTCTTGCTGCCAAGCCCACTCATTGGCTAAATGGTATTTTATACCACTGTAGCAGAAGAAAAGGAAGTCAGAGAAATGTGCAATATCAGAGAATATATATTTTCATTTGGTATTGTTTCAAAAGGCTCAGGGGCATTGCTACATGCAGTTACGCCCCTTCAGTCTTTCAATTTTACACCTTTTTAATGCATCTTGAAAACCGAAAGTAACAGTTCACAAATTTATTTAAAAATTGATGACACATCTAACTTTCTTAGAATTCTCAAGTTGAAATAAAGAACCAGAGAGTATAGGAGTCAAAGAGGATAAAATTAAAACTAAGTCCAATTTATTTAAAATAATCCCATGTGTGTATACATATTGGAATAATTTGGATAACAATAATCTCTGAGTTTAAGATTAGGAAAGAAAATCTGATTTTGAGAATGAAGAGTCTAAAGCAAATTACAGTTCCTTCTATTGAGGATCACAAAAGCTTTACAGTTATAAGTACCCACCCTGCATAATGGGTGATGGTTGATTTCACCATTCTATCAGTCACAAAGATGATCAAAAGTCAATACCAATAGCAGGCAATAGACAGAACCGAAATCCATCACATAGAGGAAAAGATTAAGAAGGATCCTCTTTTTCGGTCAAACACGATATGCAGTGTTAAAGCAAAGTTATCACTATTGCATTCAAGAAACACAATATCAAGCTGGAACATTTATCAGAATCCCACCATAAATATTAAAATAATATTAGAATATAATAACTTTAAATTGGCATTATTAAGCATTTACTATGTTCCAGGTACTTACTATACATATATGCTTTAAATATTAAGTTAGTTATGCAATTTCATGATCAAAACAAACCTTTGGTTATTATTATCCTTATTTTATAGATATTGAAAGTAAAACTTATGTCTTACTTTATGTTTTAAACTTAACTGTGTTACCACTTTGGAAAACAGTATGGAGATTCCTTAGGAAATTAAATATACAGCTACCCTATGACCCTGCAATTGCACTACTCGGTGTTTCCCCCAAAGAAGCAGATGCAGTAAAAAGAAGGGCCACATGTACCCCAATAGCCAAACTGTGGAAAGAACCAAAATGCCCTTCAACAGATGAGTGGATAAGGAAGATGTGGTACATCTATACAATGGAATATTATGCCTCCATCAGAAAGGATGAATATCCAACTTTTGTATCAACATGGACAGGACTAGAAGAGATTATGCGGAGTGAAATAAGTCAAGCGGAGAGAGGCAATAATCTTATGGCCTTACTTACGTGTGGAGTATAAAGAAAATCATGGAGGGCATGAGAAGAAAGGGAAGGGCAAACGGGGGGAAATCGGAGGGGGTGATGAACCAGGAGAGACTGTGGACTCTGAGCAACAAACTGAGGGTTTTGGAGGGGAGGGGGAGGGAGGGTGGGTGAGCCTGGTGGTGGGTATCGAGAGGGGCACGTATCGCATGGAGCACTGGGTGTGGTGCATGAACAATCAATCGTGTAACACTGAAAAATTAAAATAAACATATTTGGGGAGGAAAAAATAAAATTATAATTTGCACATTAAAAAAAAAAACTTAACTGTGTTAGTTGTACGTACTGTGTGTGTAAGTTTGTGGTTTCATGGCTGGCAAGCATCATTTTATATGAATAAAAATCAAGAAAAACTTGGCTGTCCCTTCAAGCAATGCAGTACAAGCCAGAAATTTGATTTTTTTAAAATTAGAATTTTATTTCTGTTGTATTTTGTGGGTCTGTGTAGTGAGCAAGTGGGGTAAATGATGTTTTGAATATTTCAATATGTTAATGTAATATCAAAAGTAAGGTGTCTCAGAATTATGTTATAAAATCAGTTTACACTTATAGGGATTTTCTATTAATTCTTTAAAGTTATTCTACAAAAATATTTAAGAGTATCTTAGCATACATTTATCATAGAGAAAAAAATAGTTACATTTATTTTCCTTAAGAAGTGAATTAAAAAAGTACTCAACACATATGCCTACCTTAAGGACTTATAAAACTACCAACTCTATAGATACTTATTAAGGTCATATGATTTTCAAGGAACTTGGCTAGTATTGTGAGTAGTTACCATGAAAAATAGGACATATATCTATATTCGAAGGACTTACGATAAGATAGATGTAAGACAAATATAACCGTGACCATGATACACTTTTGTGTAATATGAGTGTCCAAGAAATGTTCAGACAAAGAGCGCTAGGGTTTAATGTCTTTCTCAAGAGATTATGTCGAGTTGGAGGATTAGAAAGGTTTTATGGATGAAGTGGTGTTTGAGATGACACTTGGAAGAGTTGCAGTAAATGATGATGAGGGGGAGGAAAATGCTAGCCTATGCGAGCAAATAAAAATGCAGCGGGAGTACAAAGTTCACATTGTGTTTAAAGAGTAGTGAGCAGAATGCACTAGCTAGTGATTAAGGTATACATTTTAACACCACAGAGATAAATTAGACCACATGACGGAGGCCAGACTGAGGGTAACTGGCCAGGCAGTAGTAACTGGCCAGGCAGTAGTGACTTAACAAGTGGAATGATAAATCAGCAAACTTGCATTTAAGAAATGCAATTCTTGTAGCGGGGAGAGTTCTGGATTAATAAAATTGAAAGGAAAGTTGCGGAGAGACTGATGATCAGGTTTTCCTAGATTATCAGTAAAACATCATGAAAGTTGACCTTGTCACATCTGTGATAAAGGAGGGAATCAATTCAAGAGACTTTGAGGAAGTAGAATCCAGATTGATTGAATATATGGGAGGGGGAGGACTTTCTGCCTAGAGAAACATATTGCTTTATAATTAACTCTTTCAACAAATATTCATTAACTGCATAAATTAATTTGTCACTCCTTTAGAAATCTTCCAGTTGAGGTAGGCATATGGAGTAACATTTTTTTTTTTGGAGTAGCATATTTTAAAATGATTTCTTACCTACTGGTGCTTAGACTATTTGGGAGCAAATTACACATGTAATGTGTATTATATTATAATGTACACACACATATGTACTTTATATATACACACCTATATGTGTGCACATAAATTGCATGCAATCTATAATTTTAATCTCTACTAGTATACTACTACCTTCAAAACCCAAGTCCATTTTCTACATCTTAGAAAAATTAGAAAAATTTTGGTAAAGATCAAATTTTGAAAACAGTGTTTACAATGGTGTCATACTGATGTATGGGTAATAATACAAAACATTTGTTGAATATCTTCCATATGCCAAGAGCTATAATAGGGACATTACAGGGAAAAGCCAACTGAAACCTAACAGTTAGGCTATGATGGAGAAGCTTATAATCCTCCCTTTACAGATGAAAAACAGAGAAGTTAAAGTAAGTTGCTAAACATATAAAGGAGTACAATAAAAATAATAAGAAATTGGACAGTTGAATTGGAAATCTGCTCTGCTGATCTGACTACCAACCTGTTGTAGGCATCAGCCTCTAGGATAAAGAGATATAATCCACAGTCAGTCACAGGAGAACTGCGAGGAGAGTGAATAAATTGACATAGATCATATACAGAACAATTAAAGAAAACTGGGATATTTTGTCCGGGAAGGAAAGTCTTAGTGTGACAGGATATAGCGTCATTTCTTAATACTTATAATTTATTTTGTCTTGCACCTAGACAACAGACAACTGAAGGAAAATAAAGAGAGGCAGATTTTAGTTCAATTTAAAATAGAGTTTTCCAGGGGCGCCTGGGTGGGTCAGTGTGTTAAAGCCTCTGGCTTTGGCTCAGGTCATGATCTCAGGGTCCTGGATCAAGCCCCGCATCGGGCTCTCTGCTCATCTGGGAGCCTGCTTCCCCCTCTCTCTCTGCCCACCTCTCTGCCTACTTGTGATCTCTCTCTCTCTCTGTCAAATAAATAAATAAATAAAATTTTAAAAAAAAAGAATAAAAGAAAAGGGCAAATTGTAAACAAAAAATACATACATCATGATTCCATTCACATAAAACAAAAAGACTCAAAATAAGACTGGGTTTTTCTATGTATGTGCAGAAATCGATAGGTCTGTCCCTAACATTTGCAGGGTCTGAGAGAAGAAATCTCATACCATACAGCCGAGTATTAAAATCAAGACAAAGAAGAAAATTACATAAAATTTGTAACTTCTTCTACCTCCTACAAATATACTTTTATAAGAACCTTGAAGACAAGATTCAAACTTAAAATACTCAGACTCTAAACCTGAAATGGGTTTCTTATAGTGATCCTGTTTCTTAATCAGTGACAAAAGTGGTTCTAATCAAAATCTAACGTAAAATCAATTGAGGGGCCCCTGGGTGACTCAGTGAGTTAAAGCCTCTCCCTTTGGCTCAGGTCATGATCTCAGGGTCCTGGGATCAAGCCCCGCATCAGAGAACCTGCTTCCCCCTCTCTCTCTGTCTGCCTCTCTGCCTACTTGTTATCTCTCTCTCTCTCTCTCTGTCAAATAAATAATTTTTAAAAATCTTTAAAATAGAGTTTTCCAACGGCTGAAAGTGTTCAGAAATGGGTGAGCAATATCCAAAGGCAATGATGAGCTCATATTTGAGTACTTACCTTGAACAACACTAAGTAGAAAGAGTGTACAGAAGGTTCAAGCTTCACATTAGAGTTTCAAGTAGATGAATTTTATCTTTTGTTTAAATCTTAACTCTCCCTAATTGTATGATTGTAAGATAAGAGAATGATCCTCCTAATAATTAGATAGACATTTGCATGTTACTGTCAATGTAATTGACAGGTAAATTTACCTAACAGGGTATTTTTAGAGATATACAAAATAATTTGCGCAACACACTTGGAACATCGTTTGACATATAATAGATGCTTAATAAATACTGGCTATTACTATAATATTTATTGGAATATATTTGACATGATATGACATTAGTTTCAGATATACGACATAGTGAATCCGTAGTGAATCCACATATATGTTACCTTACGCTCACAAGCATAGCTACCATCTATCACTGTTTGTATTCCTTATTTGTGGGTTTGTTTCTGCTTTGTGTGTTTATTCATTTGTTTTGTTTTTTTGGATTCCACATATAAGTGAAATTATATGGTTTTTATCTTTGTCTAGTTTATTTCTTTGGTATAATACCCTCTAGGTCCATCCATGTTATCAAAAATAGCAAGATCTCATCCTTGCTGTTGTTATACTTTTTCTTAACTATTCTTATGTTATTTTGTGTAAGCTAAGCTCTAAAAAGAGCTTTAAGACACACGTCAAATTTTAAAATGTAAATGATAGCTTCTTTACTTTAAATAAATGTTATTGCACATGTGATTCAACATTATTCACATGAATGCAAAGTTAAAATACAATCTCAAATAATAAGTTCCTAAAATATAAATCAACGGTTCACAGATTTTAAAATATATTAAGTATACAAATCAAACAAACCTATCTTTATTAAAAAAAAGAGAAAGAGAGAGAGAGACCATGCCAATATTTAGTAATAATCAGGTAATAACCAGGTGAAGTGTTTCTTAGTCTCTTCCTTTGATTTAGTATTACTACTTATCAAATTATATATTATTATCTTCACACTATAAGCCAAAGCACACAAGTCAAGAAGGATTAAACTGTCTAGTCTATAGCAATATTTTGTGGTGATAGAGTGGTTTCAAGAACAATGTGTGCATTATTTCCAGCCATAAACAGATCGATTTGTGTGCTGTGATGGGAGTGACTGGTATTTCCAGGTCTGTTTGATCATGCCACTAACTAGCTGATTCACTCACTATCTAACATTGAATTTTGGAGGATTTTCTCAGTACCATGCTTATTGCTGTGCCCTTGTGTGCATCTCATTCAACAAGACCTGGGAATGGATACACTCTCCAGAAGTCACAATCACATGTGTTTCAGATACACAAATAAATTAGAAGGTGTCACAGAGCTCTACCCTTCAGAGTTTAACCTACACAAACTAATATGTGTCATAACTAAAAGTTATATTATTAGCTAATATTTACTGAGTACTCACTATGTCTCAGATGATGTGCTAGGTACTTATTTCATGTATCCCTGAGAATACCCTTATGAAATAAATGCTGTCCCATACTGAGTCATTATGTAAATTTCCATCTAGTTATTGGGAGAGAGTATAATGCTCTTACTGATGTTCTCTAACATCATGTGCTATAATAGTAGAAAATTCGGATTTAAACAAAATATAAAAATTCTATACTTGAAATCCTATGCGATATGAAGGTTGAAACTTCTAAGGTTCAAAGTTTGCCAAATTAGTATTTGTTCAAATTTAATATTCAAGGGGCACCTGAGTGGCTCAGTTGGTTAAGCATCTGCCTCCAGCTCAGGTCATAATCCTGGGTCCTAGGATCAAGTCTCACATCAGGCTTCCTGCTCAGTGGGGAGCCTGCTTCTCCCTCTGCTTCTGCTGCTCCTCCTGCTTGTATTCTCTCTCTCTCTCTCTCTCTCTCTCTCTCACTGTCTCTCTAATATAAATATATAAAATCTTCAAAAAAAGTTTAATATTCAAGCATGAGGAACTCCTCGCCTCTGGTGGCAAATGGTACAATGTTAAGTTGGTAGGTTGGTATTGATTGTCCAAATTAACTTTTCTAAATTAACTATCTGGAGTAGGGAGTGATATTTATTCAAAAAGATATATAGATCTTTTTAAATATACACACACACACACACACACACATATTCACATGGGAAAAGAATTAGATCACTGGCTCAGTTCATTAAGCATCTGCCTTCAGCTCAGGTCATGATCCTGGAGGCCTGGAATCAAGCCCCATCAAGCTCCAATGGAATAGCAGTGGAGCCCTACATCAGGCTCCCTGCTCCCTGCTCAGTCTGCTTCTTCCTCTCCTTCTGGCCCTCCCCGCTGCTTGTGATCCCTCTCCAACTTGTTCTCTCTCTCTCTCTCTCTCTCTCTCTCTCTCAGATAAATAAATAAAATCTTAAAAGAGACCAATAAATTGATGTAGCTATAGAGTTGATTCTTTGATGTCATAAAAGACAATGGGTCCTAAATTCTAGTCATATAATTATGGAAGGAAGGGAGGGAGGGAGGGAATGTGTGATCTTGTAAGGGACTGAGATTTTTTTTAAGATTTTATTTGTTTATTTGACAGAGAAAGAAAAGAGGAAGCTGCAGGCAGAGAGAGAGGGAGACGTTAGCTCCCCGCTGAGCTGAGAGCTTGGTTCGGGGCCTGAATCCCAGACCCCTGAGATCATGACCTGAGCCAAAGGCAGCTGCTTAACTGACTGAGCCACCCAGGTGTCCCAGGTACTGAGCTTCTGCAATGAATCAATTCAATTAGATCCTGGGAGTCTATTTACTTGACTGCTATATAAGGTAGAAATTCCCATAGATTGATATAAAACCAAAAATTTATAGCAGCCCTTGGAAAAGAAATATCTTAGGGGCACCTGGGTCACTCATTCTGTAGAGTGGTGGACTCTTGTTTTTAGCCTAAGTCATGATTTCCTGGTGGTGGGATCAGAGCTCCCCATTAAGCTCCATGCTCAGCATGGAGACCACTTGAGATTCTTTCTTCCTCTCCCTCCCCCTCTGCCCCTCTCCTCTCTCTCTCTTTCTATATAAATAATATATATGTGTATATATTAACACCATTACCACTACCACCATCAAGAACAGCAAACTACGTGCTTAGTTTTTGGCTCAGTTGGGTTAGTTTTTTGTTTTGATTTATTTTGTCTTCTGTTTTTCTGATGACTACGTTGTCAGTTGAGTTTGGCATTGCTGTATTAATACTTTTTAAAGATAACTGATGATTAAGGCACAAAAGTTGAGAGTTCAGAATTCTAAGAATGGATGTTTTCCAGGATTATATCAGAGAGATGCACTCTAATCATTCAGGAATAAGATTGAGGAAGCCACTCAAAAGTGACGTTTAGACAAAGGGCAGGATTCATTTTCCAGACCAAATACTAGATTATTATTCCAGTTTCAGGTAAAAATTTTAAGTGGTCAAAGAATCCTTACTGTCTTGAAAAATTAACTATTTAAAAGTCCTATTATGAGAGTCTAAATATTTTATGAAATTCTACTAACCTTAGGATGAAATATAGCTAGAGATTAGCCTCAGGCATATATAACTTTATAGGAAAAATGCAGAGTGCCAGCAATATCTTTGCAAGCTCATGCACATTCCTATTTATATGCATGCTTTAGATTTCACATAGAAGGAAAGCAATTTACCAAAACCCTGAGGTCACTCATAGGACACAATTTCCTCTTACTTGAGAGATTCTATATATAGATGAAAATATGAGCCAAATAAGGTAGTGGTGGTGGGGGGGGGGGGGTTATTGCCTTGATTTTCAAATGTGTCAATAGTAAGGATTTAACTTTTAAAAAATAATTTTCTTGAAAAGGTAAAATCAATATTGGATCTTCCTTTTTGTTTTGTTTTGTTTTTTAAGATTTTATTTATTGGGCAGAGAAGAGTGAGATCCCAAGTAGGCCGAGAGCCAGGCAGAGAGAGAGGGGGAAGCATGCTCCCTGCTGAACAGAGAACCTGATGTGGGGCTCGATCCCAGGACCCTGAGATCATGACCTGAGCCGAAGGCAGAGGCTTTAACCTACTGAGCCACCCAGGCGCCCCTGGATCTTCCTTTTTGAAGGTGAACTTTATATTTTTCAGATTTTAGAATCTAAAATTGTGAGTTTATCTTCCTCAGATAAGCCCTGCTAATAATAGTGGAGAGGATTTGCTAAAAGTTAAAATTTATACTTGTATCTTGAAGGCCAAGATAATAATAAGTTATGCAATATTTCCAAGATTGGACCGCCTCTTGAGTAAAAACATCACCTAAAGTTCTGGATTTTATCTTGTAATTCTGTTTTATGTATTTTTGGTTGATTGATTGATAAACGCACATAAAGTACTTTCATATGTAGTGAAAATCCCATAATCTGATCATAAGACTGTTAGAATGTAAAAAAAAAAAAAATACATGAAGAATGAGTCTTTTTTTTTAATTTTTTATTAACATATAATGTATTATTTGCCCCAGGATACATGTCTGTGAATCATCAAGCTTACACATTTCACAGCATTTGCCATAGCACATACCCTTCCCATGTCCATATCCCTACCCTCCCACCTCCCAGCAACCCTCAGTTTGTTTCATGAGTTTAGGAGTCTCTTATGGTTTGTCTCCCTCCCCATCCCATCTTGTTTCATCATGAGGAATGAGTCTTAAAAGGATAATTATCTCTCATCTTTGGAAATAGAGATCTGTGTTTGCTTGTTAGTGGTACACAAAATTTATTTATCAAACACAGAAAAGCTGGAATTCCACTTCCAGGTGGGAGAGGTGAGTTAATGCATCCAACAGATGAGAATTGCCAAGGCATTTCTAAGATCATGATCCTCCTGTACTGAATCTCCCGATAATATGAATTATAAATTACTCACTGCACACCAAGTGGTTGCCTGCCATTAATTGTTTGGACTAAAGCTACTCAAGAGAACTTTATGAGATGAAAAAGTGCTCAATTACTATGCTAACCAATTTGCTAGGACCTAGGTTCACATGGCTATAAGGATTGAATTATGTTTAGTGTGACTGAGGAATTGAATTTTTTATTTTACTTAACTTTATCTAACTGAAACCTTAATATAAATAGATATATGTGGCTGTTGGCTACCATATTGTATAGACCAGGTTGGGTCACCAGACTGTTTCTTGTAAATACAAACATGACATCAGAACTTGAGGAATTCTCCTCTTGAAAAAAAATCTTCCTCTGATACAACCAAGGCTCCTTAGCAGTTAAAGCATTCATTTTCAGCAACTCGGGCAACCATTGGTGTCCCTACATAGCAAAAAGGTCATGACTTAGAGGAAGAAGTTCTGGCATCCAGTACTCAAGATAATTAGAAAAGCATTGAGAATGGCAGGTAGTTTTGTTTGTTCATTTGTTTGTTTTCCTAGTAGTATTATTCTAGCTACAGTGTAGATCAATAGTCATGGTTGATCTGCAAGCATTAAAAATATTCCCAATATGTGATTCACTACTAAAATGAACAAATAAGGTGCACCTGCATGGCTCAGTTGGTTAAGTGTCTGCCTTTGGGTCGGGTCACAATCCCAGAGTCCTAGGATCAAGCTTGTGTAGGGCTCCCCACTGAGCAGGGAGTCTGCTTCTCCCTCTCCCTCTGCCCCTCCCCCTGCTTGTTGCTCTCTCTCTCATTCAAATAAATAAAATCTTTAAAAAAATGAACAAACAAAAAATCTTCTTGTGTTCCAAGTCCCAAGTACATATTTTACAATCTCACTTTTGTAATTATCTGCTTATAATTTGGAGCGTAAAATCAATTCTATTCAACATACATTATTAGGGTGCTTATATTATGCAAGGCTATGCTGATCATGTGAGAAGGTGAATAATACAGAGTCTGTCCTCAAGGAATTTACGGTCTGTGTTTCACAGCGGTCAGAGAAAATATGAGAAGAGGCCTGTGACTGAAAAAAAGTAATAGTGTGCTTGTGAATTTGAAGTAATAGTTTCAAAAGAATGTTTGAGGCTGGTGGAGGGACAAATATGGAATCTTGATTGCCCAGGGCCAAGAGTCAATAGTATAGTGAGGTTTTAGAGGTTACACATACTATATTTGATACCTGACTTTATTGTAACATACTGAAAGCATTCCCTATGCATGAATTAAAATTTAAATTACTTATGAATGATTCAAAAATAGTGTGTATGTATCCATGTGTTAAAGGTATTCTTTAACATTTTTTTTAAGATTTTATTTATTTATTTGAGATAGAGAGAGTGAGAGAAAGCATGAAAGGGGAGAAGGTCAGAGGGAGAAGCAGACTCCCCGTGGAGCTGGGAGCCCAATGCGGGACTCTATCCCAGGACTCTGGGATCATGACCTGAGCCAAAGGCAGTTGCTTAACCAACTGAGCCACCCAGGTGCCCTATTAAAGGTATTCTATGGGACAGACATTTCTTGGCATTAACAGGTACAGGAAAATGGCCAAATTCTAGTGTTAGTACTAAACAAGCTCATTCTGGTAGTTATTTTCCTAACAGCATGCGTGGTAAATGCTCTATGGCTACCACGCAAGAATAAGCTAAAAAGTTGAGGTGCAGTATTGGTTTATCAGCTGAACCTACCAAGTCTTTCTGGATGAGAAAGCTAGATAGTGTTCAAAGTTGAGATGGAGGAGCTCAGCAAAAACAATAGCCCTACAGTGTCTCTTAATCATTGAATACTACTCTGGTGTCTACTGTTGTATTAAATATAAAGATAGTCATAGTTGAAGTCAATCCTCAAAACAATTTTATGAGGTCTATCTTTATTATAATCATGTCCATTTAAGCATTAATTAACTTGCCCTAATTAGCGTGAGCAAGTGCTTCCTTTTGAATGAAAAAGTCTTTGGACCCCAAAGTTCATATCCTCAATGGAAATATTTTATTGTTTCTCATACAAGGGAGGTATTAATTTGAATCACATGAAACTGTCAAATTGGTGTTGACCAAAAAATAATGGCAATTTCATATGGTTTAAACTAATAAAAGCAGTCTGTCAGAGCACTAAGTGATGCCTTGGAAAAGGTTACCTGCACTCTAAGATAATTTATTATGGATATCTCAAAGTTATCAAGCCTGTCTTACTTCCAGAATGGAATTTTCATGGATGATAAAAATCTCAGGCTAGCTCAGGCAGAATCTCACCTGGGAATGATAGATACACTTCATTCAGCCAGGAACTATTGGCATCCTGGAAGGGTGTGGTCTCCTGGCTAAAATGGCAGTTCTGCTATTATCTTATTATGAGGAATTTATTTTGGTTGATTTATTTTTTGGTTGGTTATTTCATTGCATTGTGAATGCATCCTAACTTACTTCTCCACCACAGTTTTGATTAAAACTTTTGATGTGTAGCTATGGGATACAAATTATAGCACATACACACAAAAAGTATTTTAGTTACTAGCAAGTAAACAAAAGACTTCCAGGGGAGCGATGGTGAGATTTTTCTTCTTTGACTGCTTAGGTTTTGATAAGGCTGCTGATGAAGTTAAACCATTAAGTCCTTTATTTCCCAAGAGGATGAGAAAGCCAGAAGGGATGGCATGCATATTGGTCACCCTGTCTAGACCAAGCTGTAGTGTCATGGGAAAAATTATACTGAGAATGAAGTATAGACCTGGGTCACACTGCTGTGTAGCTTATGGTAAGGCACTCAATTCCTGAGCCTGAGTCTTCTCACAATTAAAACTGATAATAATAACATTAATAATAACATTTACCTGTCAGTAACTCTCTGAGGCTCAATGCAAATGCGTTATGAAGACATTTGTAATCTGAGTACAGTGTGACTACAGTCTAGATCTCGGCTGATGTCTGTTTTATAGGTACTAAGAAAATAGCATATGTTGAATTTCTTTTTATAATATTTATAACATGCCATGATTCATTAAAGATTCAAAGGTATTCAATTTTATGCAAATTTGAATTGATCTGCTCAGGAAAGATATCAAAGAATATAAACTCCTTTAGATGCATTCCTAAATGTATATTAACTTTATTAAAACAAAACAAAACAAAACCCTGAAGGTAGATACTTTTCTAACCTTCAAATTCTTTTCTTCTGATCTGGTTGTGACTGAAATTCAATCTATAATAGTCTGTGCATAACTCTTATGGGAATATCTTAGTTTCACACTTTTGTCAGAAATGTCAGCTACTTCCTTCTTATGATACATTTCTTTAGAAACTGTTTATTGCATTTTTTCTTTTTGGTGTGTCTTAAATAAATGTTCTTTGAACTCTCTGCCAAATGAGCTTTCCATTATTTTGTATCACCTGAATTTCTTAGTAGCATGCTAATTAAGAATGAGTAACATCTGAATTCAGACTTTCAGTTCTGGCTGTAAACTAAATCAGTCTCTTACACGCAAGGACACTTCCAAATATCTCTACTTTTTCCTATAATTATCTAAACAATCTACAGATTGTTTATTTCCAATCTCTGTTGTAAAATTGTATCTATTCTGTTGCAGAAAGTCTGAGTTGAGATCATTAATTAGAATGCAAATTCATTACAAGAACTACTAACTTGCAACTATATCATTATATTACTAACATCACATTTTATTCCTTCCCAAAGGTGGTCTTGATAGTACAAGCAGATAAGTACTAGGCATAATCTGCTTTGTGTCATATTTACGTATTTATTTCTTTGAATAGATCTGAAAGCCTTTGCAAACAGATACAGTGTATGTCTCAATTTAGAGCCTCAAATAGTGTGTGTTTAAGTGAGATTGCTTAGAATTAATATTTCTGACTAAGAAATATGAACTAATATTCTAAAAGCTTGGATAATTATCTCTTAGTGGCTTTTATTCAATTAAATATTTACTTTTACTATTAACAACAGGTAAGAAGGAATTAGGCAAGAAAATATATACATATAGTAGAAGAACATGAACATGTACACTGATATATAATACTGTATTAAATTATTTGCCAAATAATTCTTCTTAGTTCTATTAAAATGGCAGTTTAATTCTGCTAAACTAAAATAGAGAGTAATGTCAAGCAACTCTCAATTTCAAGCTGCTACTCAATCTCTTAGATTTTCATTGTCAAACTATGGTCTTTAGGGTGTGGTCCTAGACCCTCAGAGGGTCTTTCAGTAGATCTAGGAAGACAGAACTGTGAGGGTGTTTAGTAATGTTAAGACATAATTTGTCTTAAAAAAAAGACATAATTTGTCTTTTTCATTCTCATCCTCTTATAAGTGCATAGTGGAGTTTTCCAGAGGTTACATGGCCTGTGATGGTGTCATCACTATAGCTGATAATGGAATGTACTGTTTGAGGATTTTTGTGTTTCAAAATTAATAAAGAGTGAAAAAGGTCTTCAGAACAAAAGGTATAGGGGTGCCTGGGTGGCTCAGTGGGTTAAAGCCTCGGCCTTCGGTTCAGGTTGTGATCTCGGGGTCCTGGGATCGAGGCCCCTCATCAGGCTCTCTGCTCAGTGGGAAGCCTGCTTCCTCCTCTCTCTCTGCCTGCCTCTCTGCCTACTTGTCATCTCTCTCTCTCTCTCTCTCTGTCAAATAAATAAATAAATAAAATCTTTAAAAGGAAAAAAATGTGTAAAAATCTGCTGCTATAGAAGAAAGTTTAACCACATAAGAAGTACTAAAATAAGAGATTAATAGAACTATATTACTTGACATTTACTTCCTACTTTCAAAAACATAGGACCTTAATCTTCTGAAATTATAGAAGGTGTTTGCAAGAATGATACTTTTCATTTTTTTCTCCCTGGGGCAGCTATAACTGAGGGTTGCCTGATGATTTTAATCAAAACACTAGACATGCTTGTTAAAAATTTGTCTACCAAAAGAGAAATGCTTGTACAAAGGGAACATTATTTTCCTGAAACTTAACACACATTAGAAGATTTTTAATTTCAAAAGCTCACATCTTTTGTTTCCAAAGAGATGAAAGACAAATCTTTCATCTTGCCAATTCCAAACCAACAAAGTTGCATCATTTACTCCAGCCTAATATTCTTTTGACCATAGATATTTTATACAAAATTGAAATAAAGTATTAAGACTTTTAAAAACAAATCTGGAGCAGCAGTTTATTTTCCACTATTTAAAATATGTTCCTTCAAGAAAAGAGAACATCATGTCCAAAGCACTGGCTCCCTCATAGTGAAAAATTGGAGGGCTCACTTTTTTTTCCATCATGAAAATATCCAGATCTGAATTACTTCATCAAAGAAGTGGGTCCCTTGCCATTAGCCAAATTTGAGTGTTCCAAGTTTCATATCATGGATTTTTAACACAAAATCACTTCTTAAGAATATCTGAGCACTCTCGGGTACACTATCAGTCTTTTGGAATTGTATTTATTGACTAATAAACAGGCATCATATTTTTTCTCTCCAAATGGATTGTAAAATTATTATCAAAGAAAATGAAACCAAACTCACTTTTATTACTAAAGGTCAGAACCTAATTTATCTTTTAGTTTATGGTTGTCAGTCTGCTTTAATTACACATTTCATAAATTCTCAGTCTCAAAAGTACCCTGACGATATATAATTAATAAGTATTTGTTAAAGGATATTGCTTCTTGAAGAAAAAATAAATAAAAAATAAAGGATATTGCTTCTTGAATTATATTATTGATTCAACCAAAAATAGGGTAGTCAACACTATTATTGCCCTTCTCAGATTCCCTTTACTGGCCTGGCCCCTGTGAGTACTGAGAGAATGGTTTGCCATATACCTTGACTTCTTCAGAGGATTGCCTTTAGATGATGTTCCCTGGCAGGTTACATTTGCCCTTACAGGAGGCTAACATTGATAATAATGGTACAAAGCCCTTGTCCCCTTAAAAACCTCACTGTGATTTATACCCGACTAACCTCCCACAGAAAATCAAGAATGGCTTACAAACAAGGTCAATTCAGCAAGCTGGCCAGCTCACTGAGTATTTCTGCATAAAGTTACATCAGCAATGATATAATCAGGGATGCTTTGGCGGCCCAGTCTGTTAAGCTACTGCCTTTTGCTCAGGTCATGATCTCTGGGTCCTGGGATCGAGCCCCACATCTGGGCTTCCTGCTCAGTGGGTCAGTGGGTAGTCAGTTTCTCTCTCTCTCTCTCTCCCCTCTGCCCCTCCCCCCTGCTCATGTTCTCTCTCTCTCAAATAAATAAATAAAATATTTTAAAAATGATATAATGAATTAATCAGCAGACGATTGACTGAACCCATGCTCTGTGTTACTATTAGGTGTTGGGGCAATAATTTGACAGAAAAGATCCTGCCTTTGTGGTACCTGAATTCTAATGGATAAAATAGGTAAAAACACAGAGGCACATAAATAAAGCAAATATTCACTGTGATGCGACATGAAGGAATCTAACAAAGGACTGAGTTAATGATAGAAAGAGATTTGCTTTAGATGGGGTAAGCAGCAGTGATTTTTCTAATAAGATGTCCTCAGGAAAAGAGGAAGACAACAAAACCGTTAGCATAAAGCACCATTCAGAGCAGAAGGAAAACCCAGAAAGTCCCCACAGTAGTAAGACAAAGCAAAAGTGTGCCTTAGCCAGATTTGGAAGAGCCAGTGGTCATCAAGTTAATGAGGATGAATACTTTTGGTCCAAACTCTGAGCAAACGAAATGTAATGATTATATCTTAGTAATGAAGCATGGAAAGGAGTAAGGGAGGGAGGGAGGAAAGAAGGGAAGGAAAGGAGGGAGGGAGGAAGAGGGAAGGGAGGGAGGGAGGAAGAAGAAGAAGGATAAGGAGAAGGAAGAAAGGAAGGAAGGAAGGAAGGAAGGAAGGAAGGAAGGAAGGAAGGAAGGAAGGAAGGAAGACTGAGGGAGGGAGGGAGGGAGGGAGGTGAAGAGGGAGAGAGGGAGGATGCTCATCCCTGTATACAATGCAGGCCAGATTTCCTGGGACAAGTACTAAAATCCACAGAAGAAAATCCTGACCAAAGATGTAGACTGTTCCCTTTACCATAATCTAAAACATTATGACAAGAAACTATAGTAGTATGTGAGAAACTTCTTTAGTCTTTATATATGTGTGTATATGTATTTCTCCATCTACTTTGATTTTTTTTTATTTGCTTGTTTTTTAGTAGAATAGGGGATCGATTGTTCTCATATATGCTTAGCTACGGTCATAACTTCCCTTTTGATCTCCAAAGTTAAGAAATACTCTGCCACTGTACAAGGTAATTGTACGAAGCCATGCAAGAACTAAGTCCTACCAAATTACTGCATTTCAATTTTTAGTGCCTATAGGGGTCAAAACAGGGTAAGTAGCATTCACTCCATACAGAGTTTATTCTGAGGCTTAATTGGAGTATTAATTTTATTAATTTTATTCACATATCTTTGTAGCCACTGGCATTCATTTGCCATGTCCTCAGTAAAAATGGCTGTCCCACGAGCTGTCAATGGATAGAAGTTAACTGGGTTCCATAGGGCTTTTTCTAAACTTTAGTCTCATAGATCTAATAAAGAATCTAATTGATTAGTGATGTCTACAGTATGAACACAGAATATATCATATAAATTTACTTTTATGAAACAATATAGAGATGCAAAGCATTCTATGAAATTTCAACATAACATCTGAATGGAGATAGTATATTCACATTCAGTCTTCAATAAATTCTAATTCTGTCTAAGTGACATTTCTAAAGTACCTCCTTATAGTAAATTTGTTTATCTCTCTTTCTCTCTCTCTCTCTATGTATTTATGTACGAATATATTTTTTTGGAATATAGTTTTTTTGGAATGATAGTTAACAAGAGTTAAAAAGAAAACCACCGTCCCAAAATGGCTTCAGTTAAGTGCAGTCTCCAAACCCAGGCTTAATACTTAACTTAATGGCAGTTTCAACCTCCCCCAGAAATGTAGTCTTAATCAGACAGTCAGGAATTTTCTGATCAGCATTAGTGAGGTAATCTGTCCCATGGGCCTTCTTCATTCCCCAAAGGAAGATGAGGTAATCCACATAAGACCCTTGCCTTTCCCAGTAAGGGAAGGTGATCAAACAATTCTTCCTTTTCTTTTGCTAATAACTCTCTTGCTCTACTGCTCTTCCTAAAGAAAACTTCCATTTTGTGTAACCTCTGGAGCTCTTCTCTACTTGTGAGATGAGATGCTGCTTGACTCATGAATTGTTTAATAAAGCCAATTAGATCTTCAAATTTGCTCATTTGAATTTTTTTAACAGATGTTTAATTTTAATTGAAAAAATGCATAAAATAATACTTTTCTTATATTCTATTCTTATATGCTGATGTTTAATACTGTGAAAATATTAATGCACCTTGCATTTGCATTATATTTAGTGATTTGGATGAATTGATAATTTGTGTTTATTGATGGATTCATTTAACCCTTCTCATTCTAAAAAAAGAAAAAAAGAAAAAGAAAGGAAAAGAATTAACTCAGTTGTCATGTACATTTTCCATTACATGGCACTGTTTCCAGATAGGGCTTATAAGAGTCAGAAGATGAATCAGTGTTATTTATTTCACTAATTTAGAATTATTACTCAATGGTTATCCTGCTATTCTTCTTCACCTTCAATTTTAAAGAAATCCCAAAGGCAAAAATGACTGTTGAACAGCTCATGCCCGTTCACGGAATATATGGGAAACAATAGTTAATTTAGTCATTTATTCCATTTCAGTTGAGATACCAAAACAAGTAGCAACAAAAAAGTCAAGTACCATAAAGTACCCTAGTATATTAGCAACTTTACATTTCATGAAGTCCAGAATGTGATGGAAGAGAGAAAAATCAAATTAAATACATTAATTTATATATTATCTCAAATTCTAATCATCATATTGGTCTAGGGAACTTGAGGAGACTTCTTATTTATACCAATTCATTATTTTTTTAGTATCTTACTCTGTGAATATTTCATTCTTTTTTTTTTAATTTTTATTTATTTATTTATTAGAGAGAGAGAGAGCATGAGAAGGGAGAAGGGAGAAGGTCAGGATGAGAAGCGGACTCTTCCTGAAGCTGGGAGCCCGATGTGGGACTCGATTCCAGGTCTCCGGGATCATGACCTGAGCCGAAGGCAGTCGCTCAACCAACTGAGCCACCCAGGCGCCCCTTAATATTTCATTCTTATCTCCTTATTATTGATGTTATTTTCTCTTCATCAGTCATAACTTTCTAAAGAATTATTCCACAAATTTTTTTAGACTTGATGCCTATTTTATTGCTTACTTACTGTATAAATCTACAAATATCTTCAGATATTCATAACATATCTCAAATTCTTAAGCTCTTATTCTGTTTTTTTATTATTAGAGACACAAAAATATTGTGACTAATGCTTTGGTTTGTTTGTACCTAGAAATCCTCTGTTTGAGCAGGAGATAACGACTGATGAGACCTTGGGGTATACCTCATTGGCAGTGGTTACGTGAGTTCTATGTTTGGAAATGGAGAGCAATGGAATACTGAGGACCATAAGAGTGGGCTGTAGACTTAAAAATAGGTAGAGGTGGAGAGCACAATGGAGTCTCTCATGTCAAGCAGGGGCCTGTGTCAAGCAAAGGCACAAGAAGTTAAGGTATGGCAGCTAGGAGATATTGCCTGAACCAACATCAGCTAATACCCCAGATCTGAGAACAAGCAGAAGCAGAGGTCTGTGGAGACCCAAAACTGATTAGATCCCTCTAAAAAGGGAAGGATATTGGGAACAAACTGTTCAGGTCCTTAACTTCTTGCACCTTTCTGTTATCTTCTTTGTGGTGTGGTTTGTCTTTTGTCCTGCTCTGTGCGCTGTGTAAGAAGCCAAGATTAATCACCTGGCGAATTGTCATTGAGTTTGTCATCCCAAACGTGCTTTATAACTGTGATTTAATTTTGCTTGATGATCGAAGAAAGCTGACACTGTGGAAAGACACAACTCGTGTGTACGCCTTCCTCGTGTGCTCACGATAGTGGCTCAGTCGGTTAAGTGTCTGACTCTTTCTTTTTTTTTTTTGACTGATGAAAGTATTTATTTAATTATTTAAACATTTCCATTTCCTTTACAAACAAGATACATGATTTAGTAACCAAAAAAATATATATGTATATACAGATTGAAATTAAAATGACAGCATTCTGGCTCGATGTCTAACACCAATTGTATTACCTTGAAAAAGTCATTTACTTTTCCTGATCCTTAAATTTTTCATATGCAGTGAAAGAACTGAAGTTTATTATCTTATCAGAAGTGTCTGACTCTTGATTTTGGCTCAGGTCATGATCTCAGGGTTGTGAGATGGAGCCTCGCTCGCACACTGGATGTGGAGCCTGCTTAAGATTCTCTCTTCCTTTCCCTGTGCCCTTCCCCACTCCTCTCTCGGTCTCTCTCCCTCTTGAAAGAGAAAAAAAAAAATTCCAACGACCTGAATAGACATTTCACCAAAGAAGATACACAGACAAGTAAGCATGAAAAGCAGCAACAGTGAGATACTATTATATATCCATTAAAAAGTCAAAATTCCAAACATTAAGGACACCAAGTACTGGAGAGAATGTGGAGCAACAGGAACTTTTATTCGCTGCTGGTGGGGATGCAAAATGAACAGTCACTTTGGAGACAGTTTGTCAGTTTTTTATAAAACTAAAAATACTCTTATCGAATGATCCAATTGCACTGCTTGATGTTTATACAAAGAAGTTGAATACATATGTCCACACAGAACTCTACACATACGGATGTTTACAGCAGCTTCATCCATGACTTCCCAAACTTAGAAGCAAACAAAATGCCCTTCAGTAGGTGAATGGATAAACTGCATATCCAAAAAATGAAATATTATTCAGACAGAGAGATACACAAAAGAACTATCAAACCATGAAAAGACACGGCAGAATCTTTTTTTTTTAAAGATTGATTGATTGATTTGAGAGAGAGAGATCGTGCTCACGGGGGAAGGACAGAGGGAGAGAGAGGGAGAAAATCTTAAGGAGATTCCCCCACTGAGCCCCAAAGGGGGCTCATTCTCATAACCCTGAGATCATGATCTGAGCCGAAATCAAGAGTCAGACAGTTAACCACTTAACCAACTAAGCCACCCAGCTGTCTTTAAGATGTGCAATAAAATTAAATGCATATCGCTTATTAAAATAAGCCAATCTGAGAAGGCTACCTACTGTAAGATTCCAACTATATGACATTCTAGAAAAGGCAAAACTGGAGACTGTAAAAATGTCAATGGTTGCCAGAGGTTAGAGTTGAGAGGGGTGAATAAGCAGAGCACAGAGGACTTTTCGGGCAATAAAAATGCTCTGTTGTGATATAGAGTGATATATAGCAAATATATAATATTATATATACATATATACACACACATACATCTATATGTCATTATATATTTGCAAAACCCATAGTTATAAGATAATGAGATACATGTTATAAATTATGGTGATGCTATGTGATGATGGAGTTTCCATCATGCACGACCTTACGTCCCCAGAGTGATCCACTAACCCGTACGGTATATGTAGCATGAGTAAAACATTAAGTTCTGCTTGATTAAGCCATTAATATATGGGAAGCCATTTGTTACAAATATAGATACTATCTCAGTTCTTTGAGTTGAATTCAATTTCATGAGTGATTATATAATTAGGTTATACTTACTATATATGACACTCATTAAAAGCATAAAGTCAAACAAAAATCAAAATGGCTGCATTAATGCTACAGCAAAGCTGGATTTTTAAAGCAACCTTTTTCAGGGCGCCTGGATGGCTCAGTCATTAAGTGTCTGCCTTTAGCTCAGGTCATGATCCCAGGGTCCTGGAATCGAGCCCCAAATCGGGCTCCTTGCTCTGTGGGAAGCCTGCTTCTCCCTCTCTGACTTCCCTTGTTTGTGTTCCTTCTCTCGCTGTGTCTCTCTCCATCAAATAAATAAAATCTTTAAAAAATAAAAAAATAAAGTAACCTTTTTCTTCTCTTCGGCAAACTTCCCCTCCTCTCTTCTTAGCCCTTTGTTTGAGGAACCTCGTACCACCCTGAAAAGGACTAATGGGGCCTGCAGCACATACCCAATTCCTGCTGAATCCAGCTAGATCCTGTATTTCCCTATAAAATGCCACAGCTCCTTCCTCCAGGCAGGTTTGAAGTCTTTTGAAGGCCATAGCCTGCTGCAGCCTCCTTTGTCCGGCAAAGCAATAAAACTATCATTCCTCTTTATCCCAAACTCTGTCTTCGCATTATATTTTGGCTCTGAGGCATGGAGGTTGGTTTTGATAACATATGCACTTATATATTTATAAAGTATAAATTTACTATTCATAATATATATTAAATAAATGAAAACATTAGGATTTAATAAAAGATACTTCATATTGATTTCAACTTATAAATAGTTTGATCGTGTTAAATCAATTAGCTAAATTTGAAGTACTCCATTTTCTGTCGTTCAGTGACATTAAATGCCTATAGAATTTATAAATATTCTTCATTTACATCAATACAATTAGCTTGAGAACCTTCATTTAATTATAGGTCTTAGGAGATAAATAAGCTTTCATAGTGGCTGATCATATTTCAGTGGAAAATATTTAACCCATAGGATATTTCAATTTTAAAATGCTCAATTTTAGTCTTAAGTGCCATTACTCACTAAAGAGGTTTTGGTTCCAAAGGGATATTTAATTAATTCTTTATTGAATCTGGCAAAAGAAATGGCTAAACTAAAAATACCAAGCCTACCACTTGTCATCCTATTATTTTAGTTTTATTCCCTAGAAGTCCCGTTTAGTAAATTTTTTAGTCAAAACCTGTTACACTTGAAGCTCTTTTAGTTAGCTTTAGTTTAGACATGTGTCTGCTACATGTCAGGCTAATGTCTTCACAAGCATTGTGAGAATTTGCTATATCATAGGTCAAAACGTGTGGGATAGAAGGCAGTAAAGGTTGATGATATTTATAAAGCATGTGAAAGAACTCCAAATACAAATTGTGACAAATCACAGATTGGCGTAAGCTGATTCTTTAAAACAATGTACCAGGCAATGGGGCAATTCAGAGACAGGAAGAGACAGCTTGGCTCAGTCAAGATTCAAGAGAACCAAAAGCAGTAGGAAAAACAAACCATATTTCTATGAGAGAGAGAGAGTTTTTGTCATGGATTGGCTTATGTAATTGTGGGGGCTGGCTAGGCAAGTCTGAAAGTTAGAAACCCGTAGGGCAGATCACCAGGAAAAAGCAGGCTAGAGTTTCCAGGGACAGTCTGCAGCTACTGTCCACAAGCAGAAACTTTTCTTCCTCAAGAAAACCTCAGCTCTGCTCTTAAAGCCTTTCAAGTGATTGAATCAGGCCTCCCTAAATCATTTAAAACAATTTCGTTTACTTAAAGTCAATTAATTATGGACTTCCATCATATCCAAAAAACACCTTCAGAGGATCAACAACACTAGTGTTTGAATAGCTGGAGACCATAGTTAGTTATAGTCACACACATGCACACACACACACACACATACACACACATAGATCAATATGTCCTGTTGAGGAACCCCATCCCATACAGAAGGGATCCGCTGATCCACAGGCTAGAAGGAGGCCACATTGCACCAGGATGGAGAAGACAAAAACAAAAGTTGATAAACCCCTGGGGGTAATGCAGCCTGAATACCAGAAAGAGCTAGGGTTACTGCTGGAAATGAAGACAAGAAGGATCACTTTTTGAAACCAAAGCATTCACCAGGACATTTCATGGTGTTTTTATTTCCAGGGCTGATTGTAGAAATCACAGCTCAACTAACAGAAAGCAGCTGAACACTAAGCAGAGCTTATTCTCCTAACTCTTCTGGGTTAAGACTTTAGAACAGATTGTGGATGTCTTTCCTGAAGCCTCTGGGATGGATTTGACTCAATGGAGCTCATCAGGTGGATCAGAATAGAAAAAGGATGGATGCGTAGAACAGCTCTTGTGTTTACTGTAAAGGCCATTTAATTTGCTCTGTTGAGAATCTCTTAGTTTCTTTCCCAAGCTTCTCTGATGGGGTATAGAGAATCTTCGTGGCACAGGTTCTCAAGCAAACCTAGAAATTTGGGAAAGTTAACATATCTTGGAGTTATCCTTGAACAATGAGGGATATAAGCCAGTAGATAAAAGCTCTTGTTTTCCTTCATTCAGGCAAACAATTCTAATGTGTCAATGGATTGAACCCCATTTGCCTAAAATTATGACCAACTTTCACCTCATTTCCTGTTTCATTTTTCCTCAACCCCCACTCCTGCTCTTTGGGATCTTGGCATAAAACAAGGAAGCAGGAAATGAGGTTAAGCAATCTGACCACATACTAAACATTGTATGTTTTATGTAGGAGAGAAATTTTAATAGACTAAGATACCATTTCTTTAGGAATGAAAGGTAAAACGTCAGCATTAAAGCATTTTATTTTCTATAGTGTTTTTCAATTAATTTACTTATAAGGGTTCGCCTTTGAACACTCACATCAATTCACAAACAGTTAACCACTGTTTATATATTCTAAATCTTATTTGTAAGCAAAAGCTGGACTGGCTACTTTCTGGAGTCAAGATCTGGACAGATTAGACATTTCAGAAGTTTGACAACATTACAGAATGGAGATTTAATGAAAAGTACCTCCATTTGCCTGGATGCAAATCACTATTCAACACAAACATTTATTTGTCAGTTACTAGAATAACTCATTTTTTTGGCCAAAATTCAGAATATATTTAAAATCACAGCATAATCTTATAATCAATTCTGTTACTTTTGAAGTCTGTTATCTAACAAAAAGCATATTTTCCATCTGTTTCAGAGAACAGCATTTTACTGCTAATGAGAAAGAAAAAAAAGTTCAGGTATAATACAACATTTTCTAAGACCAAATTACTTCAATATTTCTCAAAAATATATTTTTTTCTGCAAACTGAAAATTAGTTCCATCTATTTGCTTTAACTTGTTATAAAACTGCTTTGAAAACTGCTATTTCAAACATTTTCTAGAATGATGACTAGTCTTTTTTTTTTTTTTTTTTTACTGGTTCATTTGGGGCTTGAACCCACAACTGTTATCTTGAAATTTTCTTTGCCTGTAGTGTTATAAAGAAGACTCAGGATATCTTGCATTTCTCTGAAGGACAAAGTACTCAGTTTGGGGAGATTTCAATTCATGCATTTTTACTGCTTCTTTTTCATCTGTCCGCCTCACTGAGAAAGTTGAGGGAAAGCCTTTAGAAAAAGAACAAACAGGCTCTAAGACCCATGGTGGGGGGAGGAAGATAGTGAACAATGAAATAGTATTTTATAGACTCTCTAATCTGGGGATGTGTTCTTTTCTTGAAATTCATCCAGTTGGATAAGATTTCTTTTAATGAGTCTAAACCCTGACATCTAGACCAGGGGTAAATGTAATTGTAGGATCTTTCTATTTGAGTAGAGGAAGGAAACTACTCAGCCAGATGGACGTCAATTGGGCCGGAATTTCTTCTGAAAAGCTGCTCACCTCAAGTGGGAAGGAAAATGTGCTGGTTGCTAAGCTACTGATAGGCTTTGCCCTTCCTCTGCTTAATGGACAGTCACTGGGTCAAGGCACCAATGATGACGTTAAAGCTGGCTTTTCCTTGCCAATTGAATAGTAACATAGGAAGTGGCTAAGGGTTTCCTCTCAATTAGCTATTACCCCCGGTTATTCTCTGACCTTACCTCCTGGGGTAAAGGGTGGGGACACACACAATTCCTGGGGTGACAGGATCCCAGAGACATAAGGGATAGATTTACTGATAGTAAAATCAGTTAACAATTAACAATATATTTAGGTACCAAAATTATATGAAAATCATGATTTATTCAATTTTTAAAAGAGCTTGTAGTAAGAAGGAGGAACTTTTTGCTAAATATGATGGTGTTTACTGCTCAAACTTGTCTGTGTAATTTTTCCCAATGACAAAGGATTATGAAGGCTTAGCCTTAGGCTTTCGCTCAAATTTGAAATGCCATCTCCCCTTGTGATTAGAGTAACAAGGGTTAGCCTTAGAAATTAGAAAACACAACTTCAAAGCACACAGTAGGAGGCCTCCTATGGTCAGTTTCAATGCATATGTTTTTTTGGAGGCCTCCTATGGTCAGTTTCAATGCATATATTTTTTTATTGTTTGTCTCTGGCACGCCCACATCCAGCAGCTTATTATAGTGCTCACACTGATAAAGACATTGCTATCAAAGTTCTAGATTTTACCCTAATGATTATTAGCCCTCAGATTTTACTCTCAGACTTCCAAGTGGTTTAATGCTCCCCAGAGAGGCTCTGTTGGAAGAAGAGGTAAAATCTTCCCTTTGCAGCTGAGAAGTAGGAGAGGGGAAAGAAGTTTCTGTAGTTTGTGAGCACCTCCTGTGTATATGGAATGTGGTAGGTGCTGGGGATACAGTGGGAGAAAAAAGAGACATGTAACTGTTACCATCCTGTTTGCAGTCCCAGGAAGATTGAAGCTGGACTCAGATGCCTGACTCCAGGCTGATGCTAAATTGGGATTATATAAGAGTGAGGTTTGGAGCAAGGCCATTATTAAGGTACAGAGGGTGTTGGATGCATTGGGAGCTGAGAAGATTTGGATTGTTACAGCAGTAAGGGTGGAAACTGCTTCTTTTTTTTTTTTTTTTTGAAACTGCTTCTACTTATTGTTTTGATAAGAGAGCTGTCATTGGCTGATTGTTTGCACTGGTGAAAACATTGTTATCTTGCAGCAGCTTTCTGTTTTGGAAAAATTAGTCATTATAATGCCTTTAGTTATAAGACAAATATCTTTTTTTATTAACACATAATGTATTATTTGTTTCAGGGGTACAAGTCTGTGATTAATCAGTCTTACACAACTCCCCATAGCACATACCTTCCCCAATGTCTATCACCCAGCCACCCCATCCCTCCCACCCCCTCCCCCTCCAGCAACCCTCAATTTGCTTAGTGAGATTAAAGAGTCTGGTATGTTTTCTCTCCCTCTCTGGTTTCATCTTGTTTCATTGTTTCATTTTATACCTTTTTAAGCTCCTAAGAATGGGTAACAGGCATTTTTTATTTTTTTTTAAGAACTGGCTCAGATCAGATAGAGTCATATTAGCTTATATGCAGACTCTAAATGTTTCTATTTAGGGATTTTTGCAATTGTGTAAACCTCAAGGAGTCATTTGGGACTTAACAGAGTTTCTTTTACTTTGTAATTGATAGTAATTGAAGCTTAAGAAAATGACTAGAGCAGTTCTGACCTAGACCAGATAGAAGAGAAAACTAATAAAGTCATTGAGTCATAACATAACAGTTATGACTCTCATTCTTTCTTGTGCACACACACACACAAGAATGAGAAAAAACAGGGGATTACTTCCAGTACCAGTATAGGAGTCAGAAGATTATTTGTTTCAGGCAGAAAACAGTGCTGATTTTAAAATCTCTCCTGAGGGGTGCCTGGGTGGCTCAGTGGGTTAAAGCCTCTGCCTTTGGCTCAGGTCATGATCTCAGGGTCCTGGGATTGAGCCCCACATCAGGGTCTCTGCTCAGCAGGGAGCTTGCTTCCCCCTCTCTCTCTGCCTGTCTCTCTGCCTACTTGTGATCTCTCTCTCTTTCTCTCTCTCAAATAAATAAATAAATAAAATCTAAAATAAAATAAAATAAAATCTCTCCTGACCCAGTCATTCTAGAACTCTAGGTGTATTTTGTGTGCATTATAGGGCAAAATAGAAACACTATTATTGATAAGTTAGTGGTGACAACCTTGTTTCCCATTTCCTTTGCTTCCAGGGAAACTGGACATAGTGGCCTCTAGTTATATCCATCCCAACCATTCCCTACTCTTGGAATGCATCACATCATATTATGAGGAAATATATACTAACATTAATTAATAACTAACTAATATATAGTATATATAGTAATATATACTATATACACACGCATATATACATACAAACACACATACCACAGGTGACAGTGACAGACACATTCTTTGTTCTTATATTCTAATACTGGAGCTTAACAATGACTAACAACTACTAATTATGTGATAAAAATTCGATCACTGTTAAGTGCTTTGAAGAAATACAAAATGGGAAGTAGAAGGAGTGATGGAGGTATAAATAAAATCAATGGTCAGGAAGGGCTCTTCTAGGTAATGACATTTGAATAGAAAGCTGCCATTTGACTGTACTGGGGTGGGGGGGAGTGGCTGCTCTTTGAATGTGTCAGTGAAACTTACACAAGGGAAAGACCTGTTTAAGAAACAGACAGGAATCCAGCTGGAGGATAGTGAGCAGGGGGCATGGTGGATAGAAATTAGAGCCAGGGATTAAGTTTTAGAGAACTTTGTAAATTAATGTGATTTTTTTCCCTAATATTTTAGAAGTCCAATGAAGGGTTATATTCATGAAAGTGGAATGACCTGCTTTGTATTTTAGGAGAACTCACTACTTTGTGGAGAATAAGTTCTAGAAGGACAAGAATTGAAGCTGAAGGAAGACGCTCCAATGGAAACAAATTTCAGTGTCTTAAGTAACAAAGGATCTTAGTTCAGACTGAGATAATAACAATGGAGATAGATGGAAGTGGTTGGAGACTTAACCTGTTTCACAGATCAAGATCAAAAGATTTTTGATAGATTGCATGCAAGGATTACCAAAAGAAAAGAAAGTCAAGGTTAACTTCAACTGTTTTGACACAAACAGGAAGCTAAGAAGTGCTATTTTCTTTGCTATGGAAATGTGATGGTTAATTTTATGTATCAATCAGACTGGGCCACAGGATACCTAGACACTTTACCCAACAATTATTCTGAGTGTATCTGTGAGAGTGTTTCTGGATGAGATTAACATTTAAATTAGTTGATTATATAAAGAAGAATACTTCTTTAATATAGGGAGGCCCCAAGCAATCAGCTGAAGACTTGAGTAGAAAAAAGTGACCAAGTAAAAAAGAACTTCTGTCTGTTCTGTCTGTTACGGTTGGTATGTCAGTCTTTTCCTGCCTTTGGACTCAAACTGAAAAATTGGTTCATATTGAGTTTTAGCCTGCCATCTTAAGAATTTACACCAGGAATTTATACCACCAGCTCCCTTGGTTCTCAGGTCTTCTGACAAAGACAAAAACTATACCATTGACTGTCTTGGGTCTCTAGCTTATCACCTGTAAATCACAGAACTTCTCAAGAAGTGTAGTTATGTGAGCTAATTCCTTATAATATCTATCTATCTATCTATCTATCTATCCATATACCTACCTACCTATCTATCTATCTTTATCCTATGGGTACATTTCTTTGAAGAATCCTGACTAATACAGAAATCCTTGAAAAAAAAAAAGACACAAGATTTTTTTTCTGAGTTTTCTTTTTGGTGGTATACCAAGAATGAAGAATTCTATTATTACATACCTAAATGGACTTATATCAGGGGCATTGGCTCTAATCATCTACAGATTATGCAAGAAACAGCAGGTGGAAAAATACAAGTGGAATTTATCAATGTAAAGGGTCTTAAAGAATGAGAACTTGGTGATTTTTTTTTTTTCTGAAGGGTGGTTAACTCTGCCAAACTTTATTGATTAGAAAAACAAGAGCAGGATTAAGAATTGACATTGAATTTGGTAGCCTTGATGTTATTCATGACCATGACAATAATAGTTTAAAGAAAGCAGTAGATGCCAAAATGTAAGTGAAATACGGTCAAAAGAGAACAGGAGGAGAGAAAGGAGAGACAGGGAATATGAATTTTGTTATCATTGTTGTTAAGAAGTTATGCTACAGGGGAGGCAGAAACGAGTTGGTAAGGCTGACAAATGTGAGGTGAGGTAACTTTTTAATTAAATTTACTTTTTAAAGAAGATAGACGATATTGTAACCTGTTTGCTAACTGAATGATAGAGAAGAGAAAATCTCTGGGTGAGGAAATATAAGAAAAACTGGAAGTGCAAATTATGAGTGCAAACCTGATGCCAGAGAATCCCATGCATTTTTAGAAGAGGCATCTCAAGAGTAAAGAAAGTAAGCCAACTGAAACAAGCAGAGCAGAGGCACACTGGGAAAGCTTGGTGCCAGATTGTCTTTTGCTGAAGCTATTACTTTTATCATACCTATTTTAGTTTAAGATAACAGAAGTTGGATTTTCACTTTTGCTAGGCTACAGGTCTCTCAGTTCATTTTTATTTGAGGTTGTATGTAGAAAATATCTTCTATATCTGGATCATAGTCCTTACCACTTCTACCTGTAGACTATTTGACCTTGTGTTCAACTTTCCCATGGGAATTTGTGCAAAATGGTCAAAAGTGTCTTAAACACAGTGGTATTTTCAGTATTTACTTATCAGTGCTCCTAATATTGCCATTTGGTGGACATCTGCACTGCTTCCTGAGGACTGTCAACAACAATGTCATCAATTTTTTCAGTCAGTTATTATTTACCAATTTAAAATTTGCCTTCTATGGCAGCCTTCAAAGTCTCTGTCCCCCTTTCTTGTCATAAGCCACTACTAAAGTGACCACAATTTGTAGTAATACAACTTCCAAAGTAGCTCTTGGACCCCTGCCTTTGGTTCACCAGGAAGCGTGCTATAAAAATTGGGCCAGTGGGTGTACTTTCCAATGCTCATTTTGTATGTAGCCATGGAGATTGAAGAATACAAAGGAAACTCTCCTAGAACATATACTAGTTTCCTAGGGCTGTTGTAACAAAGTATGACAGACTGGATGGCTTAAAATAACAGAAATTTATTGCCTCCAGTTCTGAAGCCTAGAAGTCTAAAATCAAGGTGTTGGCAGGACCCTGCTCCCTCTAAAACCTGTAAAAAAAAATCTTTCCTTGCCTCTTCTTAGTTTCTGGCGCTTTGCTGGCCATCTTTGACATTCCTTGGCTTATAAATGCATCACTCCAATCCTCTATCTTCATAGTGCATACTCCTTTTATATGTGTCTATGTCTCTTTCCTTTTCTTATAAGGATATATGGGCCCACTCTATTCCATTATGACCTGATCTGCAATGACTATATTTCAAAATAGAGTCACTGGGAGTTAGAACTTTGACATATCTTTTCTTAGGGAAACAATTCAACCCATAATAGAACAGGGTCTCCCTTAGAACAAGTAGTTCACTCTGCTGCTAGGTGAGGGGTTGCCTCAATTTCTGCCCCATTGCATTTGATAATCACTGTGGATCAGTAAACAGCCTGTGTTTGGACTCTACCCTTTTCTAAACAAGAGATTCATTTTGGTTATTCAGGTCTTACTTCCTTTTTGGATATTGGCTTTGTTTCAGAACAGAGGACTTGGAAATAACCTGTATTTTAGGTTTCAGGCTACTGGCCACAAACAACCAATCCAACCCTGATTCCACTTACCTCACTGTGAAATGCTGGAATTTGTTGGGGTTAATGTAGAGCATGAAATTATCCATAATACCTGACTTGCTAAAATGTAACTCAGAGGTTGCTGGAGGCAATGGAAGGTTTCAGAGAAGGGTGTAGGCTTTTGAAATGCTGAGGCCTGCGTGACCACTTCACCATTCCATTGGAATGCCTCTGGGAGTTACCTTCCCGAAGCTTTTTCAGCCCAAACAGCCTCCCTGTGATCTAAGAGATGCCTGCATTGTCCCTTAGGCTAAATTTAGAAGCACAGTCGAACACACAGATTAGCATATCATATCTTTCCTGTAAACAGATCCTCCTAGATCCAATAAGACCCTTTGTCAAACATCATGGCTTGAGAAACAGTGATAAGGATTTGTGGTTATCCTGAAAGACCAATAAAAGTGGGAGCAAAGAAGAGCAAAGCATTTTCATCTCTGAGGGTTGACCCCCTTGCCTTCTTCTCTCTTTCACAGCACAGTTTGGAGTAATCTTTCATCTGTCCATACAGGGATTGCTGGCCATTCCCAGCATGAATTCACCCTGGTTGACTGGTTACACAGAACTTATGAGTGGCCTCCCATGGAGGATTAGGTGCAAATTTTATAATTGAAAAGAAGGATATAATGAGTGGTAGCCAAAAAGTGGAAGATGGTTGGAATAGGCATCCCAAAGGTTTTCTAATTACTCTAATGATTAATGAACTCTTATTCTTAGCTTGCCCTTTTTCAACACAGAATAAGGGCCAAAGTTTCTAGGGTCTCCTTACAACTAAATTATGGGCAGTTGAATATAAGCAAAATTAATATGGGTAATTTTAGCACCATATCCATCATTTTCCTTTTTTCCTACTTTGTCCATCTTATTGCTTGAAATGTAGGCTTGATTTTTTAAAAGATTTATTTATTTATTTATTTATTTGAGAGACAGAGATAGCAAGAGAGAGCAGAAATGAGGAGAGGGAAAAGCAGGAGCCCCGCTGAGCATGGAGTCAGATGCAGGACTCAATCCCAGGATTTCAGAATCATGACCTGAGCCGAAGGTAAATACCCAACTGAGTGAGCCACCCAGGAGCTCTGTAGGCTTGATTTTAAGCTGTCTTGGACTATATGGGAAGAACATCACCCTTAGTTGAAGCAAACACACAGAAAATAATGCATCCAGGTGGGATATATATGTCTAGAATACACAATAGAAGCACAAGTTACAGCACAAAGCTGCTATATATCTAAGTTTTACCAGGAATTCTGTGCATAAATTACAGAAATAAAATTAAATAAGAACAAGGCTCTTGAGTGGGCTTAGCAGACATTTTAATCCCTTGTCTGTGATACATTAATTACTATTGATTCTTTGGAATAAATAAGCATCCTTAGAGTCCTTCGACTATTGGAGGGTAAGGAAAAAAAATACCATGTTTCTTGAGATTAGCAGGGTTGAAGTTGTAAAATATTTTAAATATTAATATGAATTTAGTAAAATAGGAATGAACAATGACATCATTTGTATTGAGACTGTGTACCTAATTTTTGAGGTAAAGTTACAGTTGTTTCTTGGGGTGTAAAAAAAAATCAACATTAGATTACTTATTGATTTATAACAAGAAAATACTTCTAAGTATTAATTGTGCTCATGGAGAACAATTGACAGCCAAAATCAACTGAGATTGAAGGAGAGGTGACAATAGAACTATTGATAAGTCTAGGATATCCTTAAGAGAAATGAAAGAGAAATAACTAGACACAATGTGGCCTTTAGAAGAGTTATATAGCAGGAAAGCATGAAAGGAGGTATACTTGCAGAGTTCCACCTTATATAAAATGGTCGGAAGGTTGACAATATATGGATATGCTCTATGGAAATGCTATTTATAGCCACAACACTCAGACTCAGGTTAAGTAAAATAATAATAATAATAATAATAATAATAATAATAATAATATTTTCTAAGATATTTATGTGATCAGTTTGAATCCATCTTTTAACCTTAGCTCATAAGAGCCCATTGCTTTAAGAAATGTTCTAGGATAGGCAGTCCTCCATTACTCTCATTTCATACAGTTGTTCTCCATAAAGGGAACCGAAGTGTATTTTTTTTAATTTTTATTTATTTATCTGAAAGAGAGAAAGAGACAGCATCAACAAGGGGAAGGGCAGAGAGAGAAGCAGACTCTCTGCTGAGTAGGGAGCCCAACACAGAGTTCAGTCTCATGACCCCAAGATCATACCCTGAGGACAAACAATTAACTGACTGAGCCACCCAGGTGTCCCAGAACCAAGGTGTATTTATGTCACTTTTAAGTGATATATATAATGCAGTTATGTGATTTTAAGTCCTATCTGTAAATACTTTTATTTTAAATGAATATAGATTATATTGTTGAATTCTTTTTTTAAACACTCAGGTGTATTCCTAATGGTCACATGGAATATGAAAGAGGAGAAAGATTCAGAGCTTTTGTGTGCCTGTGTTGTTTGCATTTCAGAAGATAGAGCTAGAGGGCAGGTTCTAGTTAGACCTAAGTCTTCATCCCAAGGCATTTCAGGTACAATTAATTTATTGACTCTGTGTCACTATAGTAAAAATTTAAAAATCTATATTTACATTCCATTTCAATTAAAAACATCCACAACTTCTGCTGTTTAATTACCAAGTTACTAATTTATCAGTTTGATAATCGTGCATTGGCACACTTTAAATGTTTACTATAGATGGAGTTCCACCAAGATGGTGGAGGATTGGGTGACTCTTTTTCAATCAGTCATCTGAATCTAATTAGAAATCCACCAAGCCACTCTGAACCCCCATGAAATCAGTTTGAGATGTAAGATTATATATGTCTGGATCTGCTCCTCTACAGGAGCAGAGGATGATCACTTGAGAGGGTATACCCTGCCTGGATTGTGGTTGATAATTTCAACTGTACATCCCGTCAACCATAACTCAACAGAATGACTAGAAGGAGGAACTCCCAACAAAGAAAAGACCCAGAGACAATGGCCTCTCCCACAGATCTAATGGACAGGGCTCTAAGCAAGACTTCAGGGTAGCAGGTATGATGACAATAGTCAGGCTGGAGAAAACTATTAATGGCAACATAGATTCGCTAAGGGCAGAAATAAGTGGATCTGGCAGCACTAAAAATGCTATCAATGGGATGCTATCTAATCTAGATACTTTAACAGTTAGGGCAAATGAAGCAGAAAACAAATTAGTGATCTTGAAGACAAACTGATAGAAAAGAAAGAGCAGGAGGAAGCCTGGAACAAACAGCTTAAAATCCATGAAAACAAAATTAGAGAAATAAATGACACCATGAAACATTCCAAGGTCAGAATTAGTGGGATTCCTGAGGGGGTGGAGAAAGAGAGAGGACTAGAAGATGTATTTGACCAAAGCTGAGAACTTCCCTAATCTAGGAAGTGAAACAAGCAATCATTTCCTAGAGGCAGAGAGAACATCCCCCAAGATCAAGGAAAGCAGACCAACACCTAGGCATGTAATAGTAAAATACAAATCTTGGAACCAAGGAAACCATTTTAAGGGCAATTAGGGGGAAGAGATTCTTTATATACAAAAGGAGGAAGATCAGAATAGCATCAAACCTGTCCACAGAGACCTGGCAAGCCAGAAAGGGTGGGCAAGACATATTCAGGGTACTAAATGAGAAGAATATGCAACCAAGAATTTTTATCCTGCAATGTTATCATTCAGAATGGATAGAGAGATAAGGAACTCCCAAGACCAGCAGACCAAAAGAAAATGTGACCCGTAAGCCATCCCTGCAAGAAATATTAAGTGGGGTTCTATAAAAGGAGAAAGTGTGATATAGAACTGAGTGATATAGAACAGAAATACACAGAAACAATCTATAGAAACAAGGATTTCACAGGCAACATGATGAAAATAATATCTTATCTTTCAATAATCACTCTCAAATTGAATGACCTCAATGCTCCCATAAAATGACACGGGGTTGCAGATTGAATAAAAAGTCAGGACCCATCCATATGTTGTCTACAAGAGACTCATTTTGAACCTAAAGATACATCCAGACTGAAAGTAAAGGGATGGAAAACTATTTTCATGCCAGTGGACCTCAAAAGAAAGCTGGCGTAGCAATTCTCATGTCAGACAAATTAGATTTTAAGCTAAAGGCTGTAGTTAGAGATATAGAAAGACACTAATAATTCTTAACGGGTCTATCCAACAAGATCTAACAATTCTAAATATCTATACCCCCAATATCTATGCCTCCCACAAATGGGAGCAGCCAACTACATAAGCCCACTGTTAACTAAAGAGACATATTGATAATAATACGTAAATAGTAGAAGACCTCAACACTCCACTTGCATCAATAGACAGATCATCTAAGGAGAAAATCAACAAAGAAACAAGAGCTTTGAATGACACGTTGGACCAGATGGCCTTCATAGATATATACAGAACATTCAACCCTAAAACAACAGAATACTCATTCTTCTCAAGCACACATGGAACTTTTTCCAGAATAGTCACAAATCAGAACTCAACCAATACCAAAAGATTGAGATTATTCCCTGCATATTCTCAGACCACAATGCTTTGAAACTTGAACTCAATCACAAGAAAAAGTTTGGAAGAAATTCAAATACTTGGAAGCTAAAGACCATCCTGCTCAAGAATGTTTGGGTCAATCAGTAAATCAAAGAAGAATTTAAACAATTCATGGAAACCAATGAGAATGAAGATACATTGCTCCAAAACCTATAGGATATGGCAAAGGCAGTCCTAAGGGGGAAATACATAACCATCCAAGCCTCACTGAGAAAAAAGAAAGAAAAAAAAATCTCGAATACATAAACTATCTTTACATCTCAAAGATCTGTAGAATCAACAACAAATTAAACCTAACCCACACATAAGAAGGGAAATAATTAAAATCTAGAGCAGAGATCAATGAATTAGAAACCAGAAATACAGTAGAATACATCAACAAAAGTAGAAGCTGGTTCTTTGAAAGAATTAGTAAGATTGATAAACCACTGGCCAAACTTATCCAAAAGAAAAGGGAAAGTATTCAAATTAATAAAATTATGAATGAAAAGGGAGAGTTATGACTAACACCAAGGAAATAAGTATAATTATCAGAAATTATTATCAACACCTATATGACAATAAATTAAACAACCTGGAAGAAATGAAGACATTTCTGGAAACCTATAAACTACTAAGACTGAAACAGGAAGAAACTGACAACCTGAATAGACCAATAACCAGTAATAAGATTGAAGCAGTGATCAAAAACTTCCCAAAAAATAAGAGTCCAGGGATGGATTCCCTGGGAAATTCTAACAAACATTCAAAGAAGAAATAATACCTATTCTCTGGAAGCTGTTTCAAAAAATAGAAACATAAGGAAAACGTCTAGACACTTACTATGAGGCCATCATTGTCTTGATCCCCAAATCAGGCAAAGACCCCATCAAAAAGAATTTCAGACCAATACCCCTGATGAATATGGATGCCAAAATTGTCAAGAAGAGCCCAGCTAATAGTATCTAACAGTACATTAAAAAGATTATCTACCACAACCAGGTGTGCTAGGTAGCATCCCTGGGATGCTAGGGTGGTTCAGCATTTGCAAATCAATCAATGTGATAGAACACACTAGAGAAGAGTCAGGAAGAGTCCTCTCGATCAATGCAGAAAAAACATTTAACAAAATACAGCATGCTTTCCTGATTAAAACTCTTCAGAGTATAAGGATAGACGGAACATTCCTCAATTTCATGAAATCCATCTATGAAAAACCCATAGCGATTATCATTCTCAATGGGAAAAGCTGAGAGCCTTTCCCTTGAGACCAGAAACATAACCAAAATGCCAACTCTCATCCCCATTGTTCAACATAGTACTAGAAGTCCTAGCAACAGCAATCAGAAAACAAAAAGAAATAAAAGGTATTCAAATTGGCAAAGAAGAAGTCAAACTCTCTCTCTTCAAGATGGCATGATACTTTATGTGGAAAGCCCAAAACACTCCATCCCCAAATTACTAGAACTCATACAGTAATGTGGCAGGATACAAAATCAAGGCACAGAAATCAGTTGCTTTCTTATACACTAACAATGTAACTGTAGACAAAGAAATTAGAGAATTGATTCCATTTACAATAGCAAAAGAACTATAAGATACCTTGGAATAAACCTAACCAAGATGGTAAAGGATCTCTACTCCAGGAATTACAAAACACTGATGAAAGAAATTCAAGACACAAAAAGATGGAAAAACATTCCATGCTCATGGATCAGAAGAATAAACATTGTTAAAAAGTCTATGCTGTCTATACTTTCAGTGCCATCCTGATCAAAATATCAACAGCTTTTTCAAAGTGCTAGAACAAATAATCCTAAAATTTGTATGGAACCAGGAAAGACCCCAAATCCCTAAGGAAATGTTGAAAAAGAAAAACAAAGCTGAAGGCATCAAGCATTGATTTCAAGCTATATTACAAAGCTGTGATCACCAAGACAGCATAGTACTAGCAGAAAAACAGACACATAGATCAATACAGAATAGGGACCCCAGATATGGACCCTCAAGTCTATGGTCAACTAATCTTCCACAAAGCAGGAAAAATTTCCAATGGAAAAAAGACAGTCTCTTCAATAAATGGTGCTGGGAAAATTGGACAGCTATATACAGAAAAATGAAACTTGACCATTCTCTTACACCATACACAAAGATAAACTTTAAATGGATGAAAGACCTCAATGTGAGACGAGAATCCATCAAAATCCTAGAGGAGAAATAGGCAATAACCTCTTCGACATTAAACACAGCAACTTTTTTCAAGACACATCTCCTAAGGCAAACGAAACAAAAGTGAAAATGAACTTTTGGGACTTCATCAAGATAAAAAGCTTCTGCACAGCAAACGAAAGAGTCAAAAAAACAAAGAGGCAACTCACAGAATGAGGGAAGATATTTACAAAGGAAACTACAGACAAAGGGCTGATATCCATGGTTTATAAAGAATTTCTCAAACTCAACACCCAAAAAACAAATAACCAGTCAAGAAATGGGCAGAAGACATGAACAGACACTTCTCCAAAGAAGACATACAAATGACTAACAGACATATGAAAAAGTGTTCATCATCATTACCCATCAGGGAAATTCAAATAAAAACCACATTGAGATACCACCTTATACCAGTTAGAATGGCAAAAATTGACAAGGCAAGAAACAACCAATGTTGGAGAAGTTGTGGAGAAAGGGGAACCCCCTGACCCTGTTGGTGGGAATGCAAGTTGGCATAGCCACTTTGGAAAACAGTGTGGAGTTTCCTCAAAAAATTAAAAATAATGCTACCCTATGACCCATCAATTGTACTACTAGGTATTTACCCCAAAGATACAGATGTAATGAAATGAAAGGCCATATGCATCTCAATGTTCATAGCAGCAAAGTCCATAATAGCCAAAATGTGGAAAGAGCCAAGATGCCCTTCAACAGATGAATGGATAAAGATGTGGTCCATATACACAATGGAATATTATTCAGCCATCAGGAAGAATGAATACACAACTTTTGCATCAACTTGGATGGGACTGGAGGAGATTATGCTAAATGAAAAAAGTCAAGAAGAGAAAGTCAATTATCATGTGGTTTCACTTATTTGTGGAACATAAGAAATAGCATGCAGGAAAAAAAAAGAAAATAAATAGCATGGAGGACATTAGGAGAAGGAAGGGAAAAACAAAGGGGGGGATCAGAGTAGGAGATGAGCCATGAGAGACTATGGACTGCAAGAAAAAACCTGAAGGTTTTAGAAGGGAGAGGAGTTGGGGGATGGGTGAGCCTGGTGATAGGTATTAAGGAGGACACAGACTGCATGGAGCATTGGGCGTTATACGCAAACAATGAATCATGGAACACTACATTAAAAACTAATGATGTACTGTATGGTGACTAATATAACATAATTAAATAAATAAATAAATAAATTTCTACTCCAGTTGGTGAACTATCCTTAGAACTGTAAGGAATAATATAATTTAATTATTCAAATCACTATATAAAACATATCACTAGTCCCTTATACACATGACAAAAATATATAACAGAGCTGAGATTTATCTAACCTAAATCAGGCAATGCAATTCTATGTTCAGTTTTAAAAGTTTAATAAAAGCAGAAAACTTTCTTAACCAACCAAGAGACCCGTAACTTGCAAAAAAAATATGACAAATTATAACACTTTTAACCATCAGCCTTAAAATTATGGATAAAGGTAAATAATACACAAGTTTTATAGCTCATTATTAGAATTACCAGTGTTGTCAGGTGCTTCAAATTCAGCTTTACATTGGGTCATATATTTAAAAATAATATTTCACATGTTTGAAATTATAAAGCATAGCAAATACATGTTACTTAAAATCATGGTTGCCTTTGGAAGATAGGTTAGAATAGACAGGTGCTCTTACTACAAAATCTAAAAAAAAAAAAAAATTATCCTGAGAGGCTTCCATCTAATGAGAGATTGTCAAATACTACCCCCCAGGAAAGGACAAGAAATAGTAGTGCTATTTAAAAACATCTACATCCGTAAAACATTGTCATTTTTTATTCAACCATCTTTCCTTCAACCACCTTTGTTGAATACCCACTAAGCATTTGGTTCAGTGCTAGACTTTGAAATTATACTGTAATCATAAATTATAATTTATAAATTTTTACAAATGCTATCAGAAAAACTGTGATGATCAAGGGCATATTGATATAATGCAGTAAATGGACATCAGTGGTATTAATCTAGAAGACTTATGAAATACTCTAAACATAACCTGACAATCATGTCTCCCCTCCCTCCTTCCCTGAATACTTAAGAAAGTACAATGCAAGAATATTAGCAAATGACACATGTTAATTGAACCATGAAAAATGCCACATATAAAACTGTTCCAGAAACTGGATTGCAACATATGATTTGGACCAAAGAACACAGTAGTGCTTCTTTCCCCCTTATCTATAGTCATAATGTTACCATTTATAATCTCCCAAAAATGTAGTATGGAGCTTGGAAGTGAGATAAAAGAAGAAGGCTTTCTTGGGAGGGAAGTGCTTGCTCAGATCCCAGCCATGTGTCCTGGAGTTTGAACAGCGTATAAGAAGCCCTATCCTGGAGAGGGAGGGCTGAGAAAGCAAAGAGGAAGGGAGAAAGTCTTCTCCAGGCTGAGAGGGATCTTCCTAACACCCTGTGAGAGCCAATGGGAAGGAAAACCTAAGGTAGCCAGGCTGGAAAGGAGGTTGCAAGTGAAGATTGGTAGAAGTTATAGGAAGATGTAATATATGAATTGAGTTTTTGAGGTAAAATAAGGTAAAAAAGACACTTAAGGGTTGAGAGGAGGAAAGTGGAAGGCAAAAGAGGGATTAATTCTCCATGAAAAGGTATGTGTTCTTAAAATTAAAGCAGGAGAGGTAAAATGGAGACGGATAAACAACTTTATCCTGCAGGTAATGAGCTTTATGCATTTGGTAGTTTTACAGCGCAAATTTAAGAATTTAAGAACATGAGGGAGGCCTGGGTGGCTCAGTTGGTTAAGCAGCTGCCTTTGGCTCGGGTCATGGTCCCAGGATCCTGGGATCGAGTCCCACATCGGGCTCCTTGCTCGGCAGGGAGCCTGCTCCTCTCTCTGCCTCTGCCTGCCTCTCTGCCTGCTTGTGTTCTCTCTCTGTTAAAATAAAATAAATAAAATCTTTAAAAAAAAAAAAAGAATTTAAGAACATGAGTAACATGAGTCAAATTACTTTTATTATATTGCATTATATCTACATATGTATTTATTCCAAAAACATTTCTCCATATGGAACTATTATTTTTTTCATTTTTTGAAAATATTTTTAAAATACATTCTCAATTTATAATAAATAAATTGCTTCAAAAACTTTATTAGTATCAAAACAGTGTCAATTCCTACTTTGATTTTTCAACTACCCAGCATGATGATGAAGTTTATTTACATTCAAAATTCCAAATGAGTTTGGCTTTTTCAAAATTCAAATCCATTTTATAAAAGGATGTGTATCACCATGGAAAATACTCAAACATATTTCTTTCCTTTCTTCCTTTCCACCTTCCTTTCTCCACCCCACTCCACTTTGATCCATTAATCTTTCTTTTTTTTTTTTAAAGATTTTATTTTCTTATTTGACAGAGAGGAGAGAGATCAAAAGTAGGCAGAGAGGCAGGCAGAGAGGAGGAAACAGGCTCCCTGCTGAGCAGAGAGCCTGATGCATGGCTCAATCCCAGGACCCTGAGATTATGACCTGAGCCGAAGGCAGAGGTTTAACCCACTGAGCCACCCGGGCACCCCTGATCCATTAATCTTTCAACCATTATTTCTGAACATCTTTATATCAATTTGGGAAGCCCTTGTAACAAACAAGTCCCTGATCTCAGAGTTTACAGCGCTATGGAAGGTGCAGGAAATTAGGAGTTACACAAATAAGCCAGGTCAGTGTGTGTGGAATGTGTTGAGAAGTATGGAAGTGATAAAAGAAGGAGATAGGAGAGCAGGTGACTGGGGGAAGAAGGACGCTGAAGGAAACTGAACCAGACAAATTTCTTTAGTAGATGATATTTAAATTGGACAAGAATGTAAAGAATGTAATCATGCAGATTTCCAGAGGAAGAACATTCCAGGTGGAGGGAACAACAATTGCAAAGGTCCTAAGGCAGAGATGTTCGTGACTTTGAGCATCATGTGAAAGTGGCATGGCTGAGATGCATGATCAAAAGAGGATAGTGGGACAGTGATTCATGGTAGCAGGGAGTTACATTGTCGTGCTAGTTCTGGAGACCACGCTAAGGAGTGTGGGATTTATTCAAAACGTGGTCAGAAGTCCCTTCAATGCTCTGAATTTTAGAGGTGTATGATATGAGATACATTTTTAAAACAATATTCCTTCTGTGGTGCTAACAATACACAGGCATAGGGGAGAGAATCAAATCGTGCAAGTCATTTTGGAAGTTGTGGTAATCCACATGAAACATGTTGTTCACTATGACTATGGAGATGCCAGAGAAAATGGTGAGAACTGCCAAAGTTTGAGATATTTTGAGGGTGGCTCAAAAAGGATATGCTGATAGTTCAGGTGTGTGGCGTTAGGGAATGATGGAATATAGTTTTATGGCTTAAATAACTTAATAAATAGCATAAATTTTCACTGAAATGGGAAAGAATGAGAATCAGCAGGTTTGGGAAGGAAAAGAAAGTTTCGTCTTTTAAACATGTTAAGTTCAAAATGTGAAACACACATATAAGAACATCTTTAAAATATACAGATGGATATATGACTTTGACTTTGGGTATTAGGCTGACAGGAGAAACTTGGTCATCTTTTTTTTTTTTAAGGTTTATTTGTTTATTTTAGAGAGAGAGAAAGAATGAGAGGAGAAGCAGAAGGAGAAGAAAGAGAATCTCAAGCAGACTCTCCACTGAGTGGGGAGCCTTTCTCAGGACTTAGCCTCATGACCCTGAGATCATGACCTGAGCTGAAACCAAGATTCAGGCTCTTAACCAAGTGAGCTCCCCAGGTCCCCTGAAACATCTTTATCATGAAACTATAAATTAGCTAAGGAGAGCTTTGAAACAGAGAATAAAAGTGGCCTGGTTCTGTGTTCTATGGCTTTCCATCTTTCAAGGTTCAGATAAGAGAAGAATCTTGCAGAGGAACTTGAGAAAGAGAAGCAAGTGAGGTAGAAGAGAAGGCAGGAAGCTAAGATTTTTTGAAAACTAAATGCAAAAAGTTTTCAAGAAGGAAGTAGTGAATGCTGACGAATACTATTGAGAAGCAGAATGAAATGGGGATTGAGAGCTTTGGATTTTGTGGAATGGGAGTTTTGGAGAATAGAGTTTCTAGTGGCAGAGTGGAAATGAAATCTTACTGAGAAGCTCAGAGAAGATGGAAGTGGGGACAGTCGAATATTGCTAATTTCTTTTGAAGATCTTTGCTGTAATGATGGGTCTAGAAATGAGCTAGTAGATGGAGAGAGGTATGTAACCAAGAGATCAAAAGAATGTCCTTTTTGCTTGTTTGCTTTTTCTTTTTTTTTTTGTTTTTTGGTTCTTGTTGCTTTTCTTGGTTTATTATTTTTATTTTTAATATGGGCATTAGCGAGGACTGTCTGTAAGCTGCTAGAAATCATCCAATGGAAGGAGGAACTTGACCATGGAGGGGAGGAAAGACATCACTGAGGGAGTAAAGTTCTTGAGGAGATGAAAGGGGAGGAAACAAGGGAATGAGGGGAGTCAGAACTTGGCCCCAAGATTAGAATAAGAAAGTTCTTTATTCTAAAATGAGAAAGGACAATGAATGCAGGAACAAAAATGTATAGGTAATCAAAGATAACAACCTGGTTTTCAAATCTGTGGGTAAATAGAGGTTGCTCCACAGAGGAAAGAATTAAGCAGAGGTAGAGATGGAAAGAGGAGTTTGGAAATTCACTGCTGCCCTAGTTCCTAATTCTAGTGTGTTTCTGAGCCCTAGCTGCATCCCAATCCTTGCGTTGCACCCTAGTGTTTTAGGCCATGTTCCCTTTTGTGGTTAAGCAAGCTATGGGAAATGTTTGTTGCTTGCAACCAAAAAAGTCATAACTAATAAAAATGGAAACTGCATTTTCTATTCTGTGGATCTGATTATTGGGAACCAAAGTTCTTCACCTCTCTACAAGATCCCCAGACTGGGCCCCTATGTTACCCCTCCAAGGGGGCACACATAATTGTATGTCTAGATTTCCTTCTTTAGAGTGGCTACTTGATATTATTTCTTATGACTTGTCCAGGACTGATTTACTTTATAGTATGACCATTAAAATCATGTGAGTTGGTGTTGCACACAAGCCAATTCACTTTAAGTCTTTATTTTATTTCATTTGACTTGCCTCTACTTTTTAGAAGTGCATACCAACCTAATTATAAAAATATGACTAACGGGGGCAGTGGCAATCCAACAGGCCTATAGTTCTTAGACTATTTGGTGATCCTAAGAATTTCCTTTCATTTCTAACCACACCAGTGAGATTTTCCTGGCCTTGAATCTGTGAGAACTGGGTAAAACTTTGGCCACTGTAATGTCAGCACAATACATTTTTGTAAATCATTAAGGTCCTTGAAATTCTTCCACATGAGAGCAAAGAGGCTCTGTTTAGCATGAACAACGCAGAGTGAATATATGGAGCAAGCTTGCTGTACACACACTAAATTAAGTGGATTTTTTTGCCATATCCTTAAGGGCAAGAACAGTAAAATCAGGTAATGTGACTTCTAGCTAATTTACTGATGGAAACCTGCATTTGAGTCAATATGTTCTGGTATATCAGCTCTTGCTTTGTGTTCCTAGCCAGTTTTCACTGAGAAAGGGTCACTGTTTACTTTTTCCACATGTTTGCATCCCCAAAGAACAGTCTCTAATTCAACTATCTGGCTTGCCTTAAAAAGCATTGCTTTGGGGCTAGAATGCTGATGACAAAGGAAATCTCAACTCCTATCTGGACCCTCAATATGCAGCCATTAGAGTAGCACTGGTGACTATTTTTGGCAAGTAATTTGTTATATCTGCCTGGAAAAATGATGGATGTGGAAAGTAAAGGGAAATGAGAGGTCATGTGTAACAGGTTGAAAAAAATATGTTTTTTTTTCTCTTCTCCTAAGGGTTCTGAGGAAGGATCAAAGGTCTCCTTTTGGAGCTAGGCCATAGGATGGGATTCAATCTAGGGTCTGGGGAGTACACCTGACCTTACTTTTGACAGATGGTTTTTATTCAAGTCCAAATCAACAACCCATAATCTTGACCCATATTGGTCCTATTTCTAATTCTAAGGGCTTCTTCAGTTTCACTGAAATCTTCTTTCAGAAGAATGGCAATGAGTAAGGAATTGATTTAAAGATAGTAAGTGTCAGCTTGAATTAATAGGTTTTATTAAGAAAAGCTTATTATTGTACCTAATAAGTGTGTTTTGTCCATCTGTATTTTCTGGCTGTGCCCAGAAATTAACCCAAGCAAAGTTGTTCACTCACCATCACCATTCACCATCACCATTACTTGGGAAAATAATCTGAAACATCAGCAATCAGAGATAGATAGGAGCTTTTTTCCTCCTCCACCACCATAATGTCAATAACAGTTATAGGTTACATTGAACGCATTGTGCCACATCGCAGGCATTTATTAGCAAGAAGGTACAACATCAATTCTGCCTCCTTTCTGTCCTTGCATTCTGACCTTGATCCTCCAACAATGATCTTCCATGGAAGACTCCTTCTGAGGAGTTAATGCTGCTCTAAATGGTAGGACATAGACACGACATCCTGAAATATTTTTTAAAAAAATTATCACACACACAACATAATATTGACAAATCATTGGCCATCAATAGATAGTTCTTGAATGAATAAATGGAAAGAAACATACAAATTGGTAAAAGGCATAAAACATCCCATATAGGGGTGCCTGGGTGACTCAGTGGGTTAAAGCCTCTGTCTTCAGCTCAGGTCATGATCTCTGGGTCCTGGGATGGAGCCCCCACATCAGGCTTTCTGCTCAGTGGGGAGTCTGCTTCTCCCTCTCTCTCTGCCTTCCTCTCTGCCTACTTGTGATCTCTCTCTGTCTGTCAAATAAATAAATAAAATCTTTAAAAAGAACCCCAAACATCCCATATAGAATTTCCTAATTATTCTTAAAATGATAAACCCAAGGCAAATGGAATCTGCCTTCATTCATGGGATTTGGTACAAATAACTTAATTCTATGGTGGACCGCACCTATTGTTTGCAGTTTCCTCTATTACATTAGTATGAAGTACAAAATAGTGAGTGGGAGAAGATAGGATAAATAAAGATGGTTCTATGACAAGAAATTTAAATGTAAATATATACATATTAATACTTAGTATGTCATAATATAATAAACTATGACATAATAATATATAAGATGATGATAAAAATATAATAGACTATAATATAATGGGCTATAAAAAGTATATATACTTTCGGGTTTGGTTTAATATTAACTTCATACTTATTAACCAAAGGAAATTGTGGTTGGTTCTCTGAGTTACAAATAAATAAGTGAATAGAGGAAATAAAATTAAAGAATGGACATTTTGGAAAACGTGGTGAGTGATTTGGGAGGTTAAATTTCAGGTATACTCACAACATGAAGTCAAAATACAACAATAAAGAAATAGACATCGAAGTAAAAGATAAGAATGGAAAATTTCTAAAAGATTTCATGTGGAAATATTTGGAGAGTCAAGAAAAGCAAAATGAACAAAGGAACAAAAATTAATAATCAAATATACAACTTAGAAAGAATTTCCTGAACTGAAGACAGACTTGAGATTTTAGAACAAAAGAGCTCATGAGACAGAAATAATTAATGAAAAAGATATGCATTTTTATGTAGCCCAATAACATTTTTGATCTCCAGGGATTAAAAATATATTTTCAGGGGACGCCTGGGTGGCTCAGTTGGTTGGGCAACTGCCTTTGGCTCAGGTCATGATCCCAGCGTCTTGGGATCGAGTCCCGCATCGGGCTCCTTGCTCCGCGGGGAGCCTGCTCCTCTCTCTGCCTCTGCCTGCCTCTCTGCCTGCTTGTGTTCTCTCTCTGTTAAATGAATAAATAAAATCTTTAAAAATATATATATATATATATATATTTTCAGGTTTTTAGGCAGCTTACTTAACAAGTAATTTAATAAGGCAAGAAAATTAAGTTTATTAAAGTTTCCCGTTCTACCCAAGTAGAAGCTAAAATTCAGTGGCAGAGCATCTATAATATTTTGACAGACCAAGGCAACAATCTCCAAATTATTCATATATGAAGACAACAGAAACAAATCATTTCTAAGTATATTCTTTGCAGAAGTAACCAAAAGAACACTAGGGCATCTTAAAGATCTTAAAATTGTAAAAGATGACTTGTAGAAGAAGCAGTCGTTGGTAGGATGTATAAATAAATGTGCATGAATAATAAAAAAAGTGATTATAAATTACAAAACAAATAAGATAACATTATTAGTACTTAAATATAAGAATGGGAGGAAGGAATATTTATACCTTAATCATTGCCTAGAAATTAAATTCCAAATTAGTTTTATAATTATTGAGAATGATGGTCAGAAAAGATAAAGGGAATAGAAAATTACAGTTTATCTTATAATATATAATTTAGAAACATTAAATATGATTAAAGACTATAAAAACTGGTAGAGATGCATCCTATGTTACTGAAGGAAGGGTAGAATTTAAAAGTTTTCTCATCAATGACAAAGGACAAAAGAGAAAATATAAAAATATAGTTGGACATAATATGAAAGAATAATTCAGGGAATATTTTCAGCATTAACATGAATGTGTTGGATTCTACTGTTCTAAGAAATCTCTAATCAGGTTTAAAAAAAAACTCACTTAAAAATCTCAAAGACAATTAGAAGAATATTAAAACAACTGAAAATAGAAAGATAGCCAGAGCTTTAAAAAGCAAATGTAAATGCAAATATAAGAGGTAGAGCAACATTACGTAGCTAAGAAAATTGAATTTAGGACAAGAGATTTACATGAAACTATACTGGTATTTTGTTTTCATCAAGAAGTTTTTCATCAAGAAGTGAGCATAGAAAGCAATGAGCTGGGGGCACCTGGGTGGCTCAGTGGGTTAAAGCCTCTGCCTTCAGCTCAGGTCATGATCTCAGGACCCTGGGATCGAGCCCCACGTCGGGCTCTCTGCTCAGCAGGGAACCTGCTCCCCCCTCTCTCTGCCTGCCTCTCTGCCTACTTGTGATCTCTCTCTCTATCAAATAAATAAATAAAATCTTAAAAAAAAAAGAAAGCAATGAGCTGAATAGCACAGCTTAGAAATATCTCAAGTAGAACTAAAGTTTAATAGCAGTATCTCACAAATTCATGATGATAATAGAATTGTCACAGCCCTCTTGGATATCAATAATTAAATTTGATATTGTCTGAGTAAAATATAGTCAAACTAGAAGATGAAAACCAAGTATGGAGACAAATGATAGAGATACAGAGGACTGATGGAGGATTGATTGATGGATACATGGTTGGATGGACCAATGGATAGTTAAACAGATAGTTACCATCTTAATATGTTTTGAAAACAATAAAGTCTTCCATTTAACATATGGGTTAAAGATAAAATTACTACTAAAACACTGAAAAAATATTTAGAAATGAATATATTATGTCACAAAGACTATATAAATGTGTCCAAGACAGTTAAAATAAAATTAGTCTTCAATGTATTTATATGCAACAAACAAAATGGAAACTAACTGAACATAAGCATTCCACACAAAAAAATGTATGGAAGAAAAGCTCTAACATTTTATAAAGGTATAGATAGAAATGGTGATAAATATTTATGTTCAGTCAACCATGTTTCAACAAATCATTTCATTAGATTGAATAAATGATCTTTGCCAAAATTTGCTTAACAATGTTTCTTTAACATCTTAATTTAATTTTATTTTTTTCAGTGTTCCAAGATTCATTGTTTATGCACCACACCCAGTGCTCCATGCATTACACACCCTCCTTAATACCCACCACCAGGCTCTAAAAGGTAACCTGAATATCCTGTAATATCACGTGGTCATGCTAATACACACACATATAGTTTTCCAAGGACTTATGAAATAAGGGTAGTGTATTTACCTTCTGCTGCATTGTTGTCATATATTTTAATTTTTCTATAATCTGGCATAATACTTTATTTAGACAAAAAAAGAAAACTTTGTTAGCATATACTACTAATCTCATGATTTCCCCATTTGCTGTGGCCAAGGTTTTTAAAGGCAAGATGAATTATCCTAATTGAATGAATATTTATCTCTGACTGATACTGATGGAGGAAAGACAAGATGACCTCAATAACCATATGGAGTCCAGTGCCCACCGGGGGCCCCACCAAAGCTGTGTCCACCGGCCAGTCTAATTCATTTATAATAATGGACCACGTTCTAGGCAGAGTATGGGATGTATTCAATCAGGTGAACTTTTAGAGTCATAGCCTAATAAGAAGGTGAGCAACTAGCTTTCAGCAAATTTCCACACATTGTATTAGATTCTTAGGAATCATTACAATGACCTAAATAGTTTTCTCTTTCGCCTATAGGCAATATTGGAATAAAAGAAATGAGATTTTTTAAGGCAGTTTCTTTGTCCTTCTTTTTAGGTTATTGCATTTTGCTTGATTTTTATTTTTGCTTTCCCCCAGGAGGCACCTAAAGCTTCCAAGCTCCTCTTAGTAAGCATATGAGAGTGGAATGGCTTTTAGCAGAGGGAGTAATCTGGGCTATAATCAATGTTGTGCTTTAATTCAAAGCACTTTCCTAATGTTTTTCACCATAACTTTGTGAACGTTCCATTTGGGAATCCTTTCTGTAAAAACTGGATGTGCTTTTTCAGTGCCAGGGATGACAACGTTTAAATTAATGCACCCAGCTGTTTCCCACATGCTGGGCTTCCAGAGGGCAGTGTCCAGCTTCCTTCCCCTGCTGAGCCTCCCCTGGATTCTTATCTCCACCCCTGCCCCCAAGCCCACAAGGACAGGCCCTGGCGTGGTCTCAGTGACCTGGGGTAACTTCCATGAAGCAAGTTTTGATAAGAGACAGGACATGCAATGGTTCCCATCAAACAAAATTGAATTCCAAATGTCCTATCCTCTCCCACACACCAGGCATAGCACTCAGCAATTTCACAATTACCTGTTTAGGGAAATAGACCAACATCGCTCATCAAGCGATGAGTAAAACTTGGAAAAGATGAAGAGAATCCTCACGATCAAATTTTCATATGGGGTCACTTTAGTAAGCAGCTGGTAGAGGGAGGAATTTTGAAGAGAGTTTTGTTTTGTTTTTTGAACCAATGTCTTACATTCTTTCTGCTTCTTAACGTCATGTCTCAAATTGATGATAGAGACAGAGAGAGAGAGAGAGATTTGGATAGTGTGTTAGGTTGAATGACTGTCTGCCCACCTCCTCCCCAAATTCAGGCTCGAATCTCTAAAACCTGTGACTAGTTTGTGGTACATGACACAAAGGGGTTTTGCAGATGTCACTTAAGGCTAAGATGTTAAAATCAGGAAATTATCCTTGGTTATTTTAATAGGCTCAATCTTTTCATCTGAGCCCTTAAAAACAGAATTTTCTCTGGCTGGTGTCAGAGAGATATAGTAAAGGAGGAAGACAGCAGGGGAAATCAGAGTTTCCAATGGAAAAGAGATTGAACTTCAACCTGCCTTTGCTGCTTCTGAGATGTAGGTACTCACAAACGGGAACTGAAAAGAGGACTCTAGGAGATATGGCCAGTCTCCATCTGACCAAGAACAAGGAAAGATGAACCTCAGACCTAAATCTGGCCAACCGTCTAAATGAACTTGTAAGTGGATTCTTTCCCACTGCCTCAGATGAGGAACCCACATATCCTGACACATTGATATTAGCCCGGAGGCTGTTTCCACTTTGACCTAAGGGATAACGATGCAGAACTGTAGTAATTAACTGACCTTTGCCTCCCCTCTCCAAACAGATGTTCTTAAATTCTAAACCTAAATCTTAAAAAGAACAAATGTCTTAAACAGATCTCTTAACGTTCTGTGTGCTTCCCATCTTCTCTTCACTCATGGAATCCTCATTATGGTAATCCTTTGGCTAGAAGGGTGGGTACTCAGTGAAAAGACATTTCAAAAAATTTCTCCTCTCTGACCTTTTTAGAGATTTTTGTTTTGTTTTGTTTTTTAGTGGAAGCAAAAAAAAAATACAAATAAATAACTTAATAGTGACTGAAAATCCTGACACACAGCATCATTCCTCTGGAAGGCATCAACTAGAATATCAATATGTGAAATTATCTACATGCGTTTTGACTTCTCCTGCCCTGATTAGATATCTTCCTCTCATCTAGATAAATCTGGGAACATATGACACACAAGGAGGATTTCATCAGGGAAATCAAAGTTCTGGAAATGTGCAATGGAAAATAAAACGTCTTTGAATTGTTTTATTTAGAGGCTCTGATAACAAAATGTTTCCAGCTACCACACTGATGTTGAGATGAGTGAGCTAAGTTGAGACATTCTAGTCAGGGAGTGAGCCCTGCCAGGCGTGTTCTTGGGCTGCATTTGAGAGTTCACTGTCCCAACATTATATGACCTGAATCAGACTCAAAATATGTGCCAAGCTGTCCCTGCAGCTCGGAGATCATCAGCTGACCATGGCTGGAATTTGAGTCTGGTGGAAAGCAGTGTAGACAGAGCACACTCTGGACCGCTTTGGAGCTTGGAGGAGGCGTGTGGTTGGCACGAGTAAGGGCATGGCACATGCTTTGCTACTGACAATCCAGATCCCGCTTTTTTTCCATAATTCTGCCAAACCAGGCAAGAGAAGTATAAAAAGCACTACTAAGAATAATTAAGACCATGGAGGACAGATTTTATAAGGAGAGATTAAAGGGATTTTACATGTATGATTTGGCTACGCAAACATGAAATGAGAACGTGAAAACCCTCAATAAATATTTGAAGGGTCTAAATTATTGGGAAGGGAATGGGAAGTTTAAGTAATAAACAAAACATGATAATATGGCACCATACACCCAACAGAAGTTAAGATAAATAAATATAAACCGCTCAGTCACTCCAAAGTTGAAATTACCACAAAAAGTCACATAAAACATTAGTACTTTAGTCTCCTATAAAAGAAAGGATATAATCAGACCCTTTTAACTCTTAGTCAGTGTCTCTGAGAGTCCAAACGATGTAAACATAATGGCACTTTTGAGACTGACAGACTCTCTGTGGGTATGCATATGTACCAAGGGTAAGCCAGAATGCATTTTGATGTAACACTGATTCATTGGGTCCATAGACACTGAGAGAACACTCTTGGTATTTCCAAACTAGCTGAAAGCTGACCCCGTTGATTGGCATCAGTATCTTGCAAGCTACTGCTGAGAAAGAGATCACATGTCCCTCAAAAGGCTGTGTTTCAATTCTCCACAGACTGCATGACAAAGCAGATTATTTTCCTCCTTTTCATCCTGCTCCAGTGCAAAGGTCCTCATCCTGAAAGCAGTGTAGAGAATCTGCGGGGGTAAAATAATTTTTTCCCAAATTTCTAAAATTTCCTGTGTATAGGAGAATAGACATAGTAAGGCTGGACAACCAAACTCAAGGGTAGGTCCTACCACAAACAAGTTTTTCCTCTTCCCCCTCCTCCCCAGAGTAAATTCCATGGGTTATGTCACAAACCACTAAGGGACATGGTTGTTGTTTTCTCGGGTAATCTGTTCTCAAGAACTTGAAAAATGGTTCTCAAATTAACATGCCACACATTATTTAAAATCCAAGAAAAATTTATTTGGCTTCCAAGTAAAAATAGGAGATATCAAAGAAATGGACTTTAAGTATGTGAATGTTTGCATGGGTATCCATAAAAACGCTTGACCATTGGCAACTTTGGTGTTCTTGACTCTTTCGAGTTCCTAAAGTGGAAGCTTTATGCTTTGTAGTAAATATCTTACTTAAGTAGCAGTCATCTGTCAAGGGGACTCTGGGCTGCACCGCCAGTACCTAAGAATGTTATGTTAAATTTAGAGTTAGCCCAGTGACTGCACATCCTTCAGTGCACCGCTGTTCTGACCAAGAGAAGAATATTCAATCATTAAAATATGGATAACTCCAAGGAGCGAAAACATGAAAGAGACCTCTAATATAGCACTGACCTTAACACTGAAAAATGGTAAGTAAATTGTTTTAGTCAAGAAAGAAAATTTTGGTAAGTGGAAAATTGACCTAATAATCTTCCAAGTTAGACTTTCTTTATTTGATAAATTGGCTGCAAATCCATAAACTTTGAGTTTTTCTTTTTTTCTTCTGACTCTCATTTGGAGAGAAGAGAGAGAAATATTTCAGTGCTTCAGTGAAGGGAAACTTAAACACACCCTTTTTAGAGAGATAAAAGATATTTCCTTTAAAAGGATCTCCAGGGGCACCTGGGTGGCTTAGTCAGTTAATCAGTTAAGCATTTAAGCATCTGCCTTCTCATCTCCTGGGAAAATAAATAAAATCTAAAAAAAAAAATGGAAGGGTGAATGTGTGGAAATCAGAGGGGCGATGAACCATGAGAGACTGTGGACTCTGAGCAACAAACTGAGGGTTTTGGAGGGAAGGGGATGGGGGGTTGGGCAAGCCTGGTGGTGGGTATTGAGGAGGGCACGTATTGCATGGAGCCCTGGGTGCGGTGCATGAACAATTAATCTTGTAACACTGAAAAAATAAAATAAACATATTTGGGGGAAAAAAAAGGATCTGCAGCACAGCATGGACTATTATCTTCCCAGGTTATTTACATGTGAAAGAGATGACTTCACACTTCACAAATTAATATCTATATTATTTACAATAACCTTCCCTAAAAGTTGTCTTTTTTTTTAAGATTTTATTTATTTATTTGACAGAGAGAGAGATCACAAGTAGGCAGAGAAGCAGGCAGAGAGAGAGGGGAAGCAGGCTTCCTGCTGAACAGAGAGCCGGATGCGGGGGGCTCGATCCCAGGACCTGAGCCAAAGGCAGAGGCTTTAACCCACTGAGTCACCCAGGTGCCCCTAAAAGATGTCTTTATATCATTAAACTACCACTGGAAAATGAATATACTGGATTCTATTTATTTAAAGTTGTGATTGAACAAGTCCTTACGACCTGCAATCTTGTGTACTAAACTTACCCAGTATTTATTTTTAATCTGCATCTACTTCCTCATCTATATAGTTTATCCTGTCATAATGCCTGGGATGTTTAAAAACTACTCCAACCTCTTTCCAAAGCCATATAAACTTTTTTTTTTTTGACACCAGAAATATATAATGTAATATAGTCAGAATTTCATTATTATGTCAAAATATTCCTATCCTCAGACATAAAAGAATGGGATACATTTCAAAATCTCCAGTTGCTCTGAAATATGAGACTTATGATACAATCACTCCACAAAGTTATTAATCTCCTTGAAGGCAGCAACTCTTTTTTATCCCTTGACACTACACCTGGTCAGGAGTGGGTCAATTGCTTTATTTTAAAAGATCTAAAAGTTATCACATAATTCCTGAAATAAACCATTTTTTGTACTTTTCAGTTATGTTTTTAGTTTTGTTTCAAAAATATTAAACTGAAAAAAAAGTGCTCTACTAAAATATTTTTCAAGACCTTTTTAACAGCCTTTCCATCCTGTTACTTGACTTTGACTTTTGTCATTGTGGCTTGTTCTGTATGTGTTTTATCTTTCACAGCATAAATATGCTACCACCCACCTTAAATGTCCCATTCTCTACTGCCTTTAGAGAATTCTGAATATGTTATGTATTTAGACATGTGAGCTGCCACAATCACCACAGATTAATACCCAAGAAACACATAACCAAGCTACGGCTCTTCAAATAAAAATTACAATTCTAATATTAGAACACATTTCTTTCATACAGCAAAATTTCATAAAAAAGAAAAATTTGAGTATATCATTATTCCAAATGTTTACTGTTTTCCAAAGCTTGTTCTTAGAAGACATGCCAAAGATGTTTTGGATCAAAGTTTGATAAATGATTGTTAAGGGTCGGGTCAGCGTAGAAATCCTTCGACAATACTGAACCACAGCATGTGCAACTTGCTAAACCTGGACAAGCCACTTAACCAATTTAGATATATCTTTCTCTATGGTAAAATGAGAGATGGGACTCCAGACCCATTTTGAAATCTTTTTCTAAAAAATAAATAGATGCACAGAGTTATCAGAGTAAGGCCATAATTTCTTTTTCTTTTAAAGATTTATTTATTTATTTGTTTGTTTGTTTGTTTGTTTGTTTGTTTATTTTGAGAGAGGAGAGAGAGACAGAACATGAGCAGGGAAGGGGCAGAGGGAGATAAAGAGAGTGGACTTTAAGCAGACTCTTCACTGAGCTCAGAGCCCAATTCTGGGCTGGATTCCCCAACAGGTGAGATCATGACCCAAGCCATCATCAAGAATCAGATGCTCAAAGGACTGAGCCACCCAGGGCCACAGGCCATAATCTTTAAAGTATTTTCTCATTTGAAATAGTTTTAAATTAATTCAATGGGAAAATATAACAAATAATATCATTACTATTTTTTATATTAACCATAATAAAATAATTATTTAATTATAAAATTTTATGTGTAGAAATTGAATAAAGTTTAACACATTGCTAAAAGCAGGTACATTGATAATTCAAAGGGAAGTCTAATAAAAATATCCTACCTAAGGTAAAGAAAATTTCAAATATGACCATAGTTTATCAAGAAGTCCTAAAATTATTAGATCAAATTATTATATCTTCATCATAATAAATGTTTAATATATTTTAACTTTCCCCATAATCCTTCTGAAGTGTTTAGAATCACCATACACCCTTCTAAAGAAAAACTCTACCAAAAAATTTACATTAGGGTCTTGGGCCAGTTTTATTAGAAATAATCTGTAAGATAAAGATTCGTGTGCAAGAAATTTATTAAAGAAGTGATCCCAAGGAGGATTGGAAAGGAATAGAGGAAGGAGTACAAAGGAACAAAAGAAGCCCAAGCAAGTGTTTGTTTTCAGGTAAATCCTCTGTCTCTGCCTGATGCTACAGAGGAGCTCTGGAGTGTGAACTATGCCTCAGGTTTGTCCTCATGCAAGAAAGTGGACTCTTGTCTTCTCAGAAACTAGGCCTTGGTTACCTAAGGTTCATTCCAGAAGAAGTAAATTCTGAGGTACATCTAAGTCACTCTGCCTGTGGGTAAATTGCTCAGGTAGCCCAAGAAGTATCCTCTGGGGAAGGTTAGGGACATAAACCATTAGGAGCAAAACATACAAAAGAACATCTGGACAAACATAAGAGGATTCAGAGAATCAGTGTGGAGCATCACTCATGTTTGCTACGAATAGGAGCTTGTAGTTAGTACTAAATTTATTGTTATTACCGGATATGTTAAATAACCAAAAACTAGTTAAATAAATTAAATAAAAATGCACGTTCTTTAAGCAAGTACAATGCAAGTATTGAATGATAATGGGAAATTATCTGTATTGACATGGAAGTATCTTCATGATATAGGATGTATGAAAACACAAGTTACAGAACAGTATGTGTGGTAAGTAATCACATGAAGGACCTGACAAGAGAACTAGGAAAACATTATCAAGGGAGGGATGACTTGTGCTTCTCATTATTTTATTATTTGACTTTGGGCTTTTTGTATATAAGATGTATTGGTGTTGTAATATTTTGTATAATTTGATTTTGAAATCTGACAATTTATATCAGGATTTACAAAGAGATGAGATGGACATGATTTCCATAGGAGATTAAATCTTTAAAGGCAGGCAACCCAGAAGGAGATACTCTAGGCATGGAGAATTCTTGGAAGTTGTGACATAAAATAAGTTTCCAATGCATTGTTAGTAAATACGTTGATTAAGCACATGCAATAAAAGTCATTAGCTTGATCGATCAGTTAAAAGCCTATGGACTGAATAAGAAACCATTCCCTATGGGAAAGGTCCCAGTTCCAGGAATGGATTTTATCAAATCCCTAGTGGGACAATGGTGCCATTCCAGAATTTATGACACTGTTCGGTCTTAAAGAGGGATAAATGTTCTTCGAAAATACCAGTTGATAGTTTGGAGAAGGGTCTGATTACAGACCCAGGGCTACAATAGTGAATACATAGTCAAGAGAACTGTCACTCTGGAAGAACTAGGGTGACATCTAAGGGCAACAGGCCTTTTGGCATGAATTAGACTTAGAATAATACTGTTGTGTTTTTCTACAATCACTGGGACAAATGATTCCAAGTTTTCCAAATTGAATTAACATGACAGGTTAGACCTGCTTCCATTACAAATAATAGAGAATTCAACGCAAATCACCTTAAAAAAAATGAAAACAAAAACAAAAGGTAGAATTTATCAGGAGAGCTGGAACAAGGAGCAAAATGGACGCTTTCAAGGTTCAGTTTCAATCTATGTGTTGGCTGTGTGCTGGGCATCATTTCTGTTTGCTCTGTGTTCCTGCAGTCTTTTTACTTCTGGTGACAAGCTACATGCAAAACAAAACAGAAATATACCCTATCCTTTTAGCATCCCTTAGCAGAAAAGATAATTTTCTTTCCCTAACAGTTCTCTAAAATCTAGCATTTGAGCCTCATTGCATTGTGTTGCGTAACATGTTTTTCCAAAACACTGTTATCAAAAGGGTGCAAAATTCTGATGTTAGTGTTAAGGTCACATTATCTCAAATGGATGTGCTGTGGAATCTTCTGCATCCAAACCCTGTGGACAAAGGACATGCAGGAGTGGGAGTGCTGGAGGAAAATCAGAACTCTGCATCCATAAGGGCAAATGAAACCAGGTGAGCTCTCATTTTACAAATATTCTTCCTCTCTCAGAGAAAACTGGAACAGCGAATGGAAGGATGCTAAACTTCCTAGTAAGGAACATCAGAGTCAAGTTGATGAGGCAAAAAAAAAAAAAAAAAAAAAGGCAGCAATAAGTCATTCTTGACAATAGCTTCTGTTATTTATAAGTTTTAGAAATGATGTTAACTATTTTGGGAAAATGTAGACAAATATATCTTTTTTTATTTTTTTATTTGTTTTCAGTTTCCTTGAGTATGAGTCATCTGGGATGCTTTTAATAATAAATTTAAAGCAGTTTCCTTTATCAAACTAACAATGTTTGTTTCAAAGATCTTCATTTAATTTAGGAAGTACTATTTTTGAGCTCCCAGATACTAATTGTAAATAATAGATGAAGCATACTTAACACAAGACCATTTTTAAAGAAATTGAGACTTTTAACAATGCTATTTTTATCAAAATTATACTTAAAAAATATACACATCTTGCTCCTGTAATTTTTTTTTCATCATGATAATTATACTCTTTAATCTCCATCACCTGGTACACCCATCCCCCATATATCTCCCTCTGGTAACCACCAGTTTCTTCTCCATAGTCAGAGTAGGTAACTTTAATTTAGTTTCTTAATTTAGTTTCTCTTTCTCTTCAAAGAGAGAAAAGAGAAAAGTTTCTCTTTTCTCTCTTTGTTCATTTTTTTCCTTAAATTCCACATATGAGTGAAATCATATGGTATTTGTCTTTCTCTGACTTATTTCACTTTGCCTAATACACTCTTGCTCTATCCATGTTGTTGCAAGCCACAAAAGACCTCAAATAGCCAAATCAATCTTGAAAGGGAAAAATAAAACTGGAGGAATATCCAGACTTTAATTTATGACTTAAGTTATGTTAAGTTGAGACTTTCAATTCCAGACTTTAAGTTATGTTACAAAGCTTTAGAAATCAAAACAGTATGGTACTGACACAAAAATTGACACACAGATCAATGGAACAGAATAAAAAGCCCAGAAATAATCCACAATAATTATATGGTCAAGTAATCAACAAAAGATGAAAGAATATCCAATGGGAAAAGATAGTCTCTTCAACAAATAGTGTTGGGGAAACTGGACAGCTGCATGCAAAAGAATGAAACTGAACATGGTCTTATACCATCCACAACAAATAAACTCAAAATGGATTGAAGACCCAAATGTGAGACAGGAAACTCTAAAATTCCTAGAAGAGAACACAGGCCATAATTTCTCTACCATCAGCTGTAGCAAAATTTCTCTAGATATGCCTCCTGAGGCAAGGGAAATAAAAGCAAAAATAAACTACACCAAAATAAAGTGCTCTGCCAAATAAATACACCAAAATAAAGTAAAGGAAACAATCAACAAAACTAAAAGAAAAGCTACTGAATGGGAGAAGATATTTGCAAATGATATGTCTGATGAAGGGTTAGTATCCAAAAAATCTAAAGAACTAATACAACTCAAAAGCCAAAAAATAAATAATCCAATTAAAATATGGGCAGACCACAGGGACAGACATTTCTTGAAAGAAGACTTATAGATGGCCAATAGACACATGCAAAGATGCTCAACATCACGGAAATATCAGTCAATACTATAATGAGATATCACCTTATTCCTTATTAGTCAGAATGGCTAAAGTCAACAACACAAGAAGCTTCCATAATTTTTAACTTTTTTATATATTATACTTAGTTACACTAATACATTGTTGGAGACTTAATGTTTAAATTTTAAAATAAATTATCACCATGCAATTTATAATAATTTAGCATATATTAGCATACATATTGAGTTTAAATGTGAACTCCACCTTTAACATCATGCTTATTGTCATAACCAAAAACAAGTCATGATTGATGATACCTACTTCTACCTCCAGACTCAGGTAGCGTTCATATTAGTAGAAAAGTAGAGTCAGATGAGTTGATATTTTGCAGCATTGAATGCAAATTCATATAAGATTATATAATTGCCCCTCTCTTTTGTCTCTAATCATCTTTTTAATGGGTTGTCAACCCTGACACCTTCATATCAAACTAAGACAAGGGAATGCAGTTGCTCACTGACTAAACAAAAATACCTAAAACCTGATAAAAATATAATGTATTTTACTGTATACAGTGATAAAATGTGTATATTTATACATTTAATTAATTGGTTTATACAATTAATTAATTGGTTTATGTATTGTAATTGGTCTATTTAATTAATAGGTCATCCTATTAATTCAGAGACTATTTCAATTATGTGGGAAACCAATCCACATAGAGCTAGGTGTAGATACAGGATGAAAATTGCAGGGGTTTTTTAAGCATTGAGAATTCAATGTAAGGTAAAATATCTAATATATTATAAATGAATAGAAATGTAGAATCCAGAAATTCAGAGTGATAAAAATGGATACTTGATTGGTGGGGATGAGATGGGATTGAGTCATTTATCTGTTTAATTCTGTCCAATACTGTAAGACTGAGCAGTTAAAATGTGCAGAAAATGAGAAAACATGGCCTGAAAAATAACAAGTTTATTTAATCATCTTTAAATAATCTCTGCTGACCTATAGGTCAGAAACTATTTCTGGGAAGCTCAACACCTCAACTGAGAAGCACAGATGAAAAAAAAAAAAAAGAGGAAAGCAGATAATAATGTAAGAGTTTTCTAACAACTATAGCAATTCAACAATGAAACAGGCTGATTTGGAAGTTAATGGGCTTTCCAAAACAGGAAGGTATGGACAAAGAAATGTGTATTTATTAAACAACTATTGTGCTGGTCTCTATAATCAGAATCTTGTATGTATTACCTCATCAAATCCCCACACATCCATAAAGTGGCTAATGTTACCCTTATTTAGATGAGAAAAACAGACCTAGGGTAATGTTCCAGACCCCAGAGCTGGAGAGAAGTACAGCCAAGATGTAATCCCATCTATTTGACTCCAAAAACTATAACTAGTAGAAATGGGATGAGCACCTGTTAAGAACCTTATAAAGGAGAATATTTCCATAGTTGATGACAAATAGACTGGATTACTATTTAAAGTCTTTTCGGGGATGGGTAATCGGGTGATGGGTATTAAGGAGAGCACTTGATGTAGTGAGCACTGGGTGTCATATGCAACTGATGAATCACTAAATTTTACCCCTAAAACTAATAATACATTATACATTAACTAAATTGAATTAAAAAAAATAAAGCCTTTTCAAAGTCTAAAATAGTACCACTGTGTTAGGGGCAGAAACTTAATTATAGGCTAACCCACAAACTTTTTCAAAATCTACCTTTAACCACTCCCCAGGACTGGTTAATAGTATCACTGATGTTATAAACAGAATATATACCAAACATAATATAACCAGTATTATATATTAAATATAGTATCACCTGTATTATAGAATACCTTGTGAGATACATCTATATAAGTAGATATAGAGCTAAATCTATAGACCTATATAGATATAAGTATAGATATACGTATATCTCCCCAGGGCTACCCTGTATGACGTGGAGAGGACAGCTAGGATAGAGGTTGGCATTTTTCGAAGGAAATTTTCCTACAACTGGAAAAGTCAGCTCAGCTTTATTTTCCTGGCATCATGGTTTATAGCTTTGACATCTTCCTGTATAATGACCCCTCAGCTGAAAAGGTCAGAATCAATAGGCCATTCTTTGTCTGAACATTGACAAGAGGGTATAATATTCACCCACACAAATTAAGAATACACCACTCAGGCTTCTAATGTTTCCTGGCAAGTCTCCACACAAACTGTCCATTGCACTGATAGAAAGTTGTTGTTCTGTCCTTTTCGGTCTCATTTAAAGATGGAAACTTCCCATAGTTAAGCATAAAGTTATATCATAGACAGTATTTAAAATAATGGACTGTTGCATATGTGATATAGTTTTTTTTCTTACAAGCCATTGAAATCAAACCATTTTTGGTATTGGGATTTTGAAATTCAGTGAAGCATTTCTGTCAAATGGCTTAATTGAAATTAAAATGTGCTTCCAATAATGTGTTGAACAGGGTTAACTTTCTGACCAGACATTTGGCTCTAAACCTGAATAATGTGCATAGGGGCAGTTGAAAGAGTGGAGAAGGGGATATGAAGAGACTTAACTAGAAAGCATGCTAAATGTTTTAATAATAATTATATTAATTGTTCAAAATTTTGGAGTAGAAACTGATTTCTATTTTTCTTCTTGTGCTATTTTCTCAACTTGTAGTTGAAGTGTGGAGAAATAAGGAAAAGAATGAGAAAAAGAATCAGCAGGTTTATTTTATCTTCACATCTCATTTGGTGGAAAAGCAGAAAAAAATCAGAAATAGGCAGAGGGAGCCTCAGGAACACAAAAATGGACAAAGAAGGGATGACTCATTGAAAAGGGAATGGTATTTACAACATTTCTCTGCTACTACTCTGATTTGAACCCTCCTTAACACATAAAAAAATATGATAACCTATTTTCTAAATGACCCTTCTGTATTTATTTCAATTTGTGATGTAATCTTTTTTTCACTGCATTTACAGTGTTAGAGTCAAAAGACATCTCAGCTTCTAATATTTTTTCATGTTTTCCCTCTCAATAATGATATTAGAAATGGCTGTGTGCATAGGTCTATGCCTATCTTTCAGAGTGCACATCTCATTGCCGTTTCAAAGACAGAACCCTCAGCTTTTCTTTGCCAGGGAATAACCCTGCCCTTGGCTAAGTCAGAACATCTGGAGCCTGAGCTCATGGTCCTTGGAAGATAAGCAAAAAATAAAATTGTGCTGAATTCCCATTGTCTTCTCTAATAAGCACTTTATAAGAGAATGATGGTCTCCTGGGGAATTGGAAGAATGATTGAAATAATCATATTCAATCCTGGACCAAGTTTGTAATTAGGAAGCACTTGAGAAAGGGGAGCAAGATTGCAAACCGTGTGGGGACCCTGACATTCGTGCATGAACTGCAGGAGTGACAGGAGGAATCAGCCGCAGAGAGACTGAAAGTTTTGGCACTTGGAAAAATATTTCTTCTGGCAAATTTGCAAAGTTTAGTCAAATCACTGAAACAAGTCTATTTGGAGAACATGAAATGCTGGATTATAAAATTTTAACAGACCTATTTTACATGCAAATAAGAAAACATCTGCTTAACAGAAATAGCCACAATGTATCCTGAAGTCTCAAAAACATGGCTACATAAAGTTGGTACTTTTCCATTTAGAAGAAAAAGAGCAGAGTCTTGTAACTAGATAACGTAAACGCCTAAGTTAAGCTTGTTGACCCAAACCAAATACAGTCCACGTAGCCCGCTTCTCCTGGTAGCAAGCCAGCCAAGTTTGGGAAGAGAAGCTACCTGATGCAAAATGATGAAGGATATGTGCTCGTTGCTGGTTTTGTCCTCATTTCTACATTTCTTCCTTTCCGATAATCTATTTAGATCACACTATAATGGAAAGTGGCAGACTTTATACACATCGATAGACGTCCACTTCTCCTTACGTGGTACTCCCATTGTTTCATGTCCTTTTCAGAAATTGAGAACTAAGTAGAACAGTTGCAAGAACAATACAAAAAATCTCCTTTAATTTTTGACGCAGATTTCCCAATTAAGATTTTACCATCTTTCCTATACCACTGAACCATTCTCTCTGTCTCATTCTCTCTCTGTCTCATTTTCTCTTTCTCTCATTCTCTCTCTCATTCTTTCTCTCTCATTCTGTCTCTCCCATTATCTTTCATTTTTTTCATTCTCTCTCTCATTCTCTCTCACTCTCTCATTTGCTCTCTCTCCCGCTCTATCTCATTATTTCTCTCTCTCTTCCCTGACTGGAGTAGAATATAGCACCAGTTTCCAGAAGAACAGAGTCTTAAGAATGAATTTTCTTAATAGGTTCCAAATTTTCTGGATTTGGTTCTCCGATCTGATTAGATTTAAAAGCATTAATGGCTTTTAATATAGGAAACAGGAGGGATGGTGGGGAAGTGGGGAGATGAGGTAACTGGGCGATGGGCATTAAGGAGGGCACTTGATGTAATGAGCACTGGGTATTGTATGCAACTGATGAATCACTAAACTCTACTTCTGAAACTAATACACTCTATGTTAATTAATTGAATTTAATTAAAAAAAATAATGATTTTGTTTCCAAGGATGAAAAGGGGACTCGTAGTCCATGGCATATAGTGATAAATGTTTACTCAAAATATCATTTCTACATACCTGTAATCAAGTACCTATATAAGTCATGGATCTGAGTAACAAAATAATTGCTACATTAGAAAGTTTAGTCAAAATTGGTAGCATAATAGGGTTAGTTGGGATATTAGTTGGCTAGGACTGTGATTACAAAGTACAAAAACCTGACGCAATAGGAATTAAAGCTGTCCTATATCCCCCACAGGAGGTAGAAACTCCTCAGGACATAGAATCAGTTGGTACAAGTTACAAGGGCACTGTCTGAGCTAGAATAATGAGAAACATTTTTAACACTCAGAAAAATCCAAGGATAAATAAGCCGTCTGGAAACAAAATGAGTTTTCTTACTGAAGGTCACCACATGCTGGCTGAACTCCTTTGGGGGGGATGGGGAGTGCCCTTTAATGGAGCGCATACAAGCATCAGGTTGTAGGATAAACCTATGCCATCTCTAAAATCTCTATCACTGGGGCACCTGGGTGGCTCAGTGTGTTAAGCCTCTGCCTTCAGCTCAGGTCATGATCTCAGGGTCCTGGGATCTAGCCCCGCATCGGGCTCTCTGCTCAGCAGGGAGCCTGCTTCCCCCTCTCTCTCTGCCTGCCTCTATGCCTACTTGTGATCTCTCTTTCTCTCTGTCAAATAAATAAACAAAGTCTTTAAAAAATAAAAAAATTAAAAAAAATAAAATCCCTATCACTGATTATAACTACTAGTTAGTAGGGTAGAAATTTTATATTTTGCATCTAAATTACCTACAACCCCTAGAAAAAAATATTTTCAATTTATAACAGAGTTCATATGTATGATAAATCAGAGTTCATCCGATTATTATACAGTGCTTATAATGTATCAGGAGATGTTGTACAGGTATTGCTTTATGCTTTCTGCATGTATACAGTCAAAACATACCATATATGCAAAAATGAAAGTCTCAACTAAATGTCTCTCAATTATGATATTTGCTTTTACCATAAACATTATTGTATTAGTTATCTATTAATCAGAATGCTGTTGAGTAACAAACTGTGCAAACTTAGTGGCTTAAATCAACAACAATTTATTGTTTCCTACTTACATATGGGTTTGCTAAATAGTTCCTCTGCTATGAGCCAGGGTCAGCAGCTACCAAGTGAGGTTGCTCAAGTATGTGGTCAGGTGATGAGTTAGCTGAAGACTGGCTGTCTAGGAGAGTGGGGACCAGAAAGTTCTGTCCATATTTCACCCTACAGAAAGCTAGCCTGGGCTCTTTCTTGGGTCTTAGCAGAGTTTCAAGAGACCAACCAGAGATATGCAAGGTTTCCTGTGGGTTAGGCTTGGGACTGGCATGCTAGAACTTCCATCCTATTTTAGGGTGACTTGCTATGGGACAAAGCAAGTTACAAGGCCAGAACAGTAAATAGTCTTTAACTGTGGGAAAAGAAACAACATTGCCAAGGGCATGTATACCAAGAAAGTGGAAAAATAAGAAAACTTTAGCAATTGATCTATCACACTGTGACAGTGTATGTTTGGCAGTCCCTATTGTGTGTAGGGCAAAAGCTAATCAATATTAACTATTTTTAAGACAGCAAGCACAATGGATCACGTCTAGAATGATTTTTGTTTGATTTTTATTTTATTATTAAGAGGGTATGCTTTGGCTGTATTTGCAAACTCAGTAGCAGAACTGTATTCGTTTTCAGTTGCCGTGTGATGAGTTCCCACAAATTTAGCAGATTAAACAACACATATATTTATTTCATAATTTCTGTGGGCCAGGAAACTGGGTAGGGCTTAGCTGGGTCCTCTGCCCAGGGTCTCATGAGACTAAAATTAAGGTGTCACTTGGGGCTAGGATCTAATCTGAAGTCTGGGATACCGTTCCCAGCTCATGCCCTGTTGGCAAAGTTTATTTCCGAGCCTACAGAACTCATTTTCTTTAAGATCAACAAGAGAGAGAGAGTCTCTGACCTCCAGACCCACTTTTAAAGGGTTTTCTGGATTAGGTCACCTACCCGTGCAGGATAATATTTTGATTGCATCAAACCAACGGATTTGGGACCTTAATTACATGTGTAAAACTCCCCCATTTTGGTCATCCAACATAGCCTAATCGTGGTGGTGATATCCATCCTACTCATGGGTCATAATTAAATGGGGGCGATAGAGAATGTATACAATGTTCTTACTCTGCCGTCTGCCGTCTTGGAATTCTACATACCACACAAACCATTCTAAAACACCTTAAAACTGTTCATCACATCTTTATGCATAGGATGCTTCTTGCCTATATGGTGCAGAACAAAGTCGACAAGGTCTTCCATAAAAATATGCTCTTCACATACTTTTCTAACATCAATGGGTTTGATGGTCTGATGGCTCCTAAAATTAGTTTCTTTGCTCAGTAAAAGTCTCTAAAACTTTGAGACTAAACTGGAACCCTATTCTTCCTATATTTAAATGTTTTGGAGGTTTGTTAAAACTATATCATTTTCATAACTAATCAAATAACACAGGGTAAATTAATATATCTAATATATCTATTTATTTAGGCCACCACTGCCAAGGATCAGGAAAGAAATCTGTGTATTCAATTTATTTTAAAGATTTTATTTGACAGAGAGGCAGGCGGTGG
>CM052799.1:181327359-181369305 GCA_028533885.1 Nasua narica | reverse complement strand
TCTCATGACTTCTAGTTTAAAAAAGAAAGTTCCAAAAGTGGAAGCTTCTGTTTCTCAGTCATAGGTAAAGTCAAAATGAGGTAGAGGGAATTCAGGACACGTTACCTGAGCCAATAATGTGGAACAACGTCTAGGCTGACTGTCATCCATGTGAAAACAAACTCTGGTCCACCCCACTGGGGAGACCAAGATATTCTCTCACAGAAGTCTATCTACCTTTAAAAAGGCCTGACAGAAGATTCAAAGATGTTTCTGTATTTCAGTGTGTGTATATGTATTTTATATTTATGTGTATTTGCATGCATATGTATTTAAATGTGCATGTATGTTTGCATGTTTATGGGTTTGTTTTGTTTTGTTTTTAAGATTTTATTTTTTAAGTAATCTCCACACCCTGTGGGGAGGTTGAACTCACAACCCTGAGATCAAGAGTTGCATACTCCGGGGGTTCCTGGGTGGATCAGTGGGTTAAGTTTCTGCCTTCAGCTGAGGTCATGATCCCAGGGTTTGGGATTAGCCCTGCATCCATCAGGCTCCCTGAGCAGCGGGGAGTCTATTTCTATCTCCAGGGAGTCAATTTCTCCCTCCCTGTCTGCCCCTCCCTGCCCCACTCTTGTTCTCTCTCTCTCTCTCTCTCTCTCTCTCCCCCTCAACTAAAGAAATAAATAAAATCTTAAAAAAAAAAGAGTTGTATTCTCTCCCTACTGACTGAGTAGTAGTAAACATCTGTGTATGTTTACCTATATGTTTGTGCTTATTTGTATATCTGTATATGCATGTGTGTGTGTTTGTGGGTGTGTGTGTGTTGTATATTCATGTGTGTTTATGTTCGTGTTTCTAACCTACAAGGGCAATGTTCCAGTCCTCAGTACTCATTTTGATAAAGCCATACAAGAGCGGCTATCACTGTTACAAGTTTCCTCTCCAAGTATTAACACATCAAATATAATGAAAAATCAGCGCAAAGTATTTAAAAAGCAAAAAAAAAAAAAAAAATCAGAAATTGAACTTTGAAATCCCACAATACAGGAAAATACATATTTCCTTAAATTCAAGCTCTGGTTTGTTTGTATTTTTGTTTTAATGTGGTTTCCCCTATTCCCAAGAATCCCAAAGGCTGCTGTGGACACTTGGCTGCTCAGCGATTTGAGACCTCGAGAGGTTGACACTGGCAGACTGAGCAAGCTCTTCGTGGACCACAGACCTATTTCTTTGGTTTATAAAGTAATTTAAGAAAATTGGAATTCAATTTTTTTTTTCAAGCCAGGCATGTTTTCTACAGCCTATCAGACTCTCCGTCTCTCTATCACTTACAACTAAGGGTGAGAGGCGCCCTTTACTTAGTTTCGCTGGTTGTGGCAGAAGTTAGAGAGTTTGGGATCCTCGTCCTCTAGAACTGAAGGGGGAGCACTGGAATTGAGTGCTGAGGGGGAGGCAGGGTTCAGGTTAACCTTTTTAGGGAAGGTGTGTTTTTAAATTGTTATTTATTGTGAAAATAAAATTGTACAGACTCCGTATTAAATACAAAGCATATAAGTATCATTATAAATAAATATAATGTATAAAATTTATATAGTATACAATATATAAAAATACAAATATTATTCTATGCATCTTACCTAGGCAATAACTAATATCCTACAATTAAGTTCCCCTTTCTTTCCTTCTATGTTCTGCTGTAGACAGTGTGCAGGAATGAAACTAAGGAGCACGTCCCTCTCTTTCGAGTTTGATCTTCCTTCCAAATATTTAGTGTCTTTCTGACGATGACTTGGGCTTTTGATTCTATAAGAGACATAATGCCATTTGAATACCGAAGATGGAAAAAGGTTTTCTGAAGCCATATTTAACCCCTTCTGTCTGTCACAGGGAAGGAGGTATTTGTTAACCCTTCTTGGCTAATGGCAGGGATCCATGGCCTTAACTTTCCATTCTGAGGTACCTCGTGTGTGTGTGACCTGGATCCGTCCACCCCTTCTACAGACGTTATAGCTGCTTGCCTGGGAAAGGACTCTGAGCACAGGGCTTCCTTTATCTCTCCAGTGGCTGCTTTGGCAAAAGCCTTCCTCCTGCTGCTTTGACTCCCTTTCCCCTCCCCATCTCCTGCTTCCATCTTTTTCTAATTATCCTCAACTGGAATGACTCAAAATCCGCATACACTCAAAATGAAATTCTTGTGGTTGGGGACAAGAAATTCAGAAGTAAATGTGCATGTACTGAAATGTCACGTAGGGGTAACCAGAGGGTAGGGAGGTGTTGCTGAACTAAACCATGCCTGATAACACAGCCAGCCCAGCAAACAGGGAATGAAGGCATTTTAATTCACTTGACACCTCCAAACTTGCCTGGGAACTAAGGTGTCACTTTGTCCTCGTTTACCCTTTTTAATATCGCTCACACCCATCAGCATACAAGTGAATTGCCCACCCCTCAGCTCTTCGCTCATACCCCACGGCACCCACCCCAGGCTTCTCTGTGGTTTTGAATCTGCTAAAGTGTGTGTTCACAAAGTGCCCTCCAAGCGTGAAACACACACTTCTTCCTGTCTCTGGTTTCTTCCCACTGAAGTGTTGTACGTAACTGTTCAGAGTTTATTTTTTTAAGTAAAATTGATAAATCCTTGTAGCACTACTAATTCTAAATACGGTTCACTACACATAACTTCTTTCTTTGCATCAGGTGTGTTTGATGCATGGGCATAGGTGTGTGGGAGGTGTGTCTGTGTGTGTAAAATCCATTGTGTGTAAAAGAGTGTAATTGGCTGGTGGTATTTTCAAGTAAAAGAACTCATTGTTGGAGAATCTCCTTAAAGACTTTTCGACCTTCCTCAAATGAAAGATAACAAAAACAAAACTTCGTTGTTTCCTACGCAGGTGGTTAGGGGAAATAATCATATTTCTTAGGTGAAAAATAGAAGATGTATATTTGCCTCTAAGCTTCTGAATTCTCTCTTCCTACAACATTATCATTTTTCTAGCATTTGGCTGTTCAATATAAGCTTGGGTTTGGACGTTAACCTCTGCATCAACTTTTAACCAGGCTACTCTTCTTCACATAGTGTGAATACCGTTGGTATTTGTGTTGGAAATAAACCAGACAGGGTGTGTGTATGTTTGTGTAGGCCGATCACATGTGGGTGGGATAATAAAAACAAAACCTCAGCATCACATACCTTGAGAAAAAGGTGGATCAAGAGAGATAATGTGTGGTATAAATTAAAAATGACCTCAGATGGAAATTTTGTGGATAGTATAAAAACACAAAAAACAATCCATCTCTCAGCAGAGAGTTTACTATAAGGGGGAACCTCGCATTGTTCACATCTGAAACTGGTATCTTCCTATCATTTCAGAGCACAATTCCCACTTGTGATATTTATTCCCTATTTTCTGTGGAGCCGTGGGCGTCGTAAAGAGAAGGGTCTTAATCATGTTTACCTTTGTCAATTTTATAACATGGACAACCTTTTAGGGATGAAAACCATCAAACTGCCAAATATTTGAGATTAGTTCAACATTTGTGGTTAATTAAAAAAAAAAAACTGTTAAAAAGTGCCTTTAGTGTTAGTGTAAATCATGTATCTTTTATTTCTACGTTTGGGAGCAGAGAGGCGGATAACAAACCCTCCAGAAGGCAGTGTGGAGCAGCAAGAAAGAGGAATGCTACAGGACCATGCAGCCCCGGTCTGCAAGCCTGTTTCTGGCACTTAGATCTGGGTGAACTGGGCCAATTACTTCAACAGTCCAGATCTCAATTTTTTAACTATAAAATCATGTAATAAGATCTATCCTAAAGGATTGTTATAAATATCAGGGCTAATATAATCCTTTGGTTATTGTAAGTCTAAATGCATGATAGATGATTATTATTCCTAGTATTATTTATTTTATGGAAAAATCCATATAATCAATTTATTGATTCTATGAAAAGCACTATAGAACATTTATGAATAGAATTACTTGGGTAATTGTATTCATAAATCATCTGTAATCTCTTAAACAGTCATAGTAATACCATGTCCATTTCAGTAGAAAGTCATCATTTTTCCATTTGAGTTCTTTGGGCTTTTTGGCTCTCACCCTAATTGAACAGCAGAGAGGCTTTCAAGCTGCCTTTCCTGAAGTCATTTCTCCTCCTTACAGGCTTTCCAGCTCGCTGTACCCAGCTTAGCCAGACCTTAGGAATTTTCTTAACCCATATCTTGTCTTAGTGGATTTGACCATGACCTTCATGAAAATCTGTCCTCTCTCCATAACTGAGACAAATGCTTTTACACTTTACTGGATTCTATGAAATTTATGTCTTTGTCTATAGGATAGTGTTGTGAGCATTGAGTATAAAACTCTTATCATGGCTCCTGACTCTGAATAACTGTGTAATAACTGACATGTATTATCGTTATTAAATCATCATCATCTTAGATTTCTTTGTTAGTTTTTCTCCTTCCTGAGCTCTACTAGTAATGGCCTCCCAATGATCAGTTCTTGGTCTGTTCCCTTGGTCTTTGTTCACTAGGTTTTTCTTAAGAAAATCACCCACTCACTTAAGTGTCTTACATTAATGATATTCAGATGTAACTCTCTAGCTCAACCATTTGTTAAAGCTTCAGTTTTATACTTCCATCTGCTTTCATGATCTTTACTCAACTAGAATATCCTGTCATCATCGCCAGCAGAACATGAACACTGACCTCGATTCTTTTCCAAACTGTGCTGTTTGATTTCTTTACCACCCCTCCCTAACTTAGCTATCTTTACCTCACCCCTATCCTTTCCCTAGCAAGAGACAGGAGTTTTTGTTTTCCTTAAACTTGTCTGTTCATCTTTACTATGTTCATTCTCCTTGTTCAAATATTCAACACTTTATCATCAAATCAATTCAACTGTCTTTTAATTGCCTTTTAGTGGAACTTTAGCCCTCTGCTATAGCCAATCCTAATTCAACAGGATACATTGCTATAGTATTGAATGTCTTTTTTTTTTTTTGCTTATTTATTCCAGAGCCTCTAAAGATATCTTAGTGCCATCTATATTACATTAAAGTTTATCTGTAGTTTTTATGTCACTAATGTCTAAAACCTTTTATGTATCCCAACCGTAATTCTTTAAATTACTCTGTAATTAACACTTAATTTCAATAAGTCTAGGCCCTCCTGAATGACCCCAAAATCATGATGGTTGACTATTAATTCTAGACCACTGCTTCATGCTTTGATTTTTCTATTCGAAAACTCTTCTACATATTCTCTTGACCTATCTATTTTTTGTGATTCATTCAAGGCTCAGCTTAATTTCCACTGTTTTGTATAGCTTTTCCTTGATAATCTGGCTATTTTTACTTCTGTGTTCTGATTATCTTTTTATGCACTACATATGTTCTTTATATGCTTTCTATTATATTATCCTCTAGGCCAAGTTCTTATATGATCTTTATAAGGTATACTTTGTATTACCACAAAACATTATCAATTATCCTTCCTTCTTTGCAATTCCCACTGCCAATACCAGACTTTAGATCCTTTTAAAACTTTTCCAGGAATCATTACCTCTGGCCTCCTCATACTCAGCTTCAGGTTTAGAAACAGAAATTGGACAACATTTAGGATAGATCAGAGGGAAAGCAGATACTATGTCATTGTTAAAATCTGTCCATAGCAACAGTGTCTTTCATTGTGGCCTCTTACTGGTTTAGTAAAGATCTCCTATGGTTGTGAACCCTCCCAGGACCTAAAACAACCTTCCCAACACACTCAAGTCAAGATTCCATTCTTCAAAATCATCTGTCAGCAGGATTTTCTAGATTTTTTTGTTTAATCCTTAGATCTTCTCTACTTATGGGATTTGGTCTTTCATGTTTCCTTAGTTACATTTGTTTAGATTCTCAAGCTCTCAACTCAGGATTAGTACAATTGCCTCATAAGGGTTCCCTGCTTTCCTGTAATATCTCACCCCAAGTCTTCCTGAAGGGAACTGAAGTAAGGCTTGCCCCAAAGCACATCTTTTGAGTTGTCTGGGAGCATTTCCCATTCTGCCTGGCTTCATAGCTTTTTAATTATCTGTCTTTTGCTTCCCATTAGATCATGAACAACTCAGAGGCTATGCATGCATCATCCCTGTATCTCCACAGAAGACAGAGAAGTATTCTTTAAATGAAAAACACCAAATATTTTCATACAAATGAATTATGTAAGTTTTTATTTAGATTTAGTATTCAGCTAAAATTATAGTGTTTCATCACTGGAAAGCATATGATAGATCAACCTATTGTTACAATAAAAACATCTTTTTACAGATAGATGGGTTGAATGCCAGATACTATATTCAGAGCTCCATGATAATAAACATGACAAATCTCCTGTTGAGCTGAATAGCTCAACATATAGTGAAGGAAACAAAGAGCACCACATGATGAAGTTGGAATACATACAAAGAGAGACACAAAGAAAGGGCAGAGAAGAGACAACAGATGAGAGAGAGGGGGACAGGTATAATACTGTTTTAAGAGGAATGAAGTCTTAAAAGATGAGCTCTCCTCTGCTATTTTTACACATGAAGAAGGATGATCCAGTAACTATTTTTAAAAATCTTCCAAATATCAATTTCATGTTCTCTTTTTTCTAGTACTAATTTCTCTGCTATGCTTCTATGCTTGGCTCCCCAGGTACATTTTGAATATAAAATACCAATTTCTCTCATTTCAATTAGATTTTCTTTTTTTGACATACAAGAAGCTTTCATTCTCCTATTCCACTCATAAATTTCTTCCTCAACTTCTGAAATTGAAAGCAAACATAATTACAAGCTTGCTTTGTGGTTGCAATGGCAAGGATGTGCATTTTTCAAGTTGAAAAAAAAATCATCTGCTTGGATAGATGTTAAACCTAGAATTCAATCTCTAAATTATAGGCTGCTTACAAATTCCTGTGCTTGTTTGTTCATCTCTCCAACTAACACCTTTCATGTATGGAATTTTTTTTCTCTGAATAGGAAGAAAATAGAGAAGATGTGTGAACCCATTGACTAGAACTGAAGTTCTAAAAATTGGATTTTTTTTTATGAATAAGGACCACCAAAATACTCCAGATGCTCATATGAGATTCTTGTTCCCTTCTAGAATGGGTAAGTAGATAGTAAAATGAAGTTTTGAGGGATGGGTCTAAGAAGCCAGCTGGTCTGGATTTGTATACCGACTCTGCCTCTTGACAATTATGTAATTCTGTGCAAAACACTTGACCTCTCTGTCCCACCATGTAGTTTGCCTGTCTGATAGACTTCTGGAATTAAATAGATTGATAACACTATACCCTATCTCATAGATCAATCATTTAATACATTTAAACCATTTTTATTGCGTTGTTATTTCAAGTTCCTATTTACTAGACTTATTACTCAGATTTTTGTTATTCAAAAAAACAGTTAGGGGAAGCTATCTATAGTTCTATGGGACTTTTCTTCCTAAGAATTAGATGACACATTTGGAGCAATGACTAAATATTCCATGAGTCTCTGAGTAAAATTAGTTGTTCTTACTTTCCAGAGACTATCTTTTGGCCTATTTCCTTTAATTCTATTGGTAAAATATCAACTTATGCTTAAAATCTATTAACTTATATATATTAGTACTTATTATTTATACATTTACACACATTGAATTAGCTTGCCTTGTTTGTCCTTCTTGCTGTATTTAATTACTCATCTGAATGGCTGTAGATGGTCTTCTCTGCACGGTTCATTTAGATCATAATAAACTTTGAATAAATTTAGAAGCACAAAGTAAGTCTTACTTAGTCTTGTACAGCAAAGGACAAGTCATGGCTCTGCAAGGCAGAAACCATTTGGCACAGACCTGATAATTTGCCAAAGGGGAGAAAATTAATGTTCACATTTTTCTTGGATAGCTCAAAAATATTTTTTGAAGTACTGAATTTCTGCCATCATATAAACCTAGACATACATGAAAAATTTACATTTAATTTGGAACAATATAATCTGTGAACATGTAAAAAGGATATTTAACTGTTCTTCCTGTTACTGCAATTCATTAAGGAAAAAACACCTATCTTGTTTCTCCAAGAAAAATATTTTCATCAAGAAAGGTTTAACAAAAATGCTGTAAGATGGCAGCACATTCACGTCATGTGCCAACTCCACGTGTTTTGTAAGCTCGGATATTTACAGTGTGGTAAGGATGTTAAACCGCAACTCATAAAATGAAAGAACTAAAGGAAAATCTCACTTGTATATCTGAAACAAGCCAACTGTTTACACTTACATATTTTAATTCATAATCATAACCCAGCATCACAGAACTCTGTGCATTACACATAATTTCAGTGGAGAAAATGTAAAATATACCTTATTCAGAATTAAAAACAAAGCATCGAATGCAATTATTCTGTTAGAAATCTAGCACAATCATTCCACACTTGAACTTTATTTCACTAATAAAGATATACTTACTACTCCTAGAATGGATAACAGAGATCATCTGGCATATCCCTAATATGATACTAAGAGAAAGATGACTACATGCAAAGAATAAACTTGAAAAATTATACTACATGGCGTTAGTAATACTTTCCTCTAAAGAATAAGATCATGAGATTTTTACCTTACAGTTTATATAGTCCAGCATGTCTTACGTGACATTTGAGAATACTTAGTGTCCATTTAAACCGTGAAAAAAAATGAATTTATTAACAGCTTTCAATTAAGCTGGATATACTCAAAGACAAAAACCTCTGACTAAACTTAAATTTTCATCAGTCTTTAAGAACAGATAACATATACACTACTTAATAGTCTTTCAAGGAAACTGTAATTTATTTTCAATCAAAATTTCCTAGGTGTTGATTCAAGGTCTTTATATTAAGATCTTAAAATTCTACATAAACTCTTAACATTTGCCCATAAAATATTAATCCAGCTATTGTCTCATTGTAGTTATTGCTACAATGCCATAAAACAAAAATATTTGAGTAATTTCTTGATCACATGTTAGCAGGTAAGCTTGAGAAGCTCTTTTACTATTTGCTTTCTTTGTTTTGGGACTAAAGAGCCACTTGTTTTGTTTTTGCTTTTGTTTTTGTTTATTTTTTTAAAGATTTTTATTTATTTATTTGACACAGAGAGTGAGATCACAAGTAGACAGAGGCAGGCAGAGGAAGAGGAGGAAGCAGGCTCCCTGCTGAGCAAAGAACCTGATGCGGGGCTTGATTCCAGGACCCTGAGATGATCGTAACCTGAGCCAAAGGTGGAGGGTTTAACCCACTGAGCCACCCAGACACCCCACGTTTTTGTTTTTGTTTTTTTAAATGAACCTAACAAGTAAGGTTGGAAATTCCCAAAAGGAGAGAAGCAGAATGTTTTTTAAAACCTAGGTCAGAATTGACCCACTGGTACTGCCTCCAGTGAGGAATTCTATTCCTCCTGTGGAAGGGGTTGGAGGTAGAGAGCAAATTTTGGTAAGTAATACTTGCATCTACTCAAGCTGTGTCTACTGCTATGCTGGGTGTGAGAGCTATAAACAACAGTGTCATGTGCTAAGTGTCATAGGTTAGAAATATACAAAAAATAGAAAAAAAGTTGAAGATATCATTCTTTTGGAACAGTTGGAAAAATCTTTACGGAGGCCATAATATTAGAACTAGGTCTGTAGAAAAAGTATGAGTTCACAAAGAGAGCAGATAGGTGAGAGCATTTCAGAGGGCACATATATAAAAAAAAATTGGCAATACAGAATCACAGAAAACATTACTTGATTAACAAAACGTGCAACGTATGGACTGAAAATACATTGCAGGGGGAGAAGCAGTAGAATTGAGGATTAGAGATAATTGTAAAAGAATTTGACTATAATGCTAAAACATTTGGAATTTATTTTGTGGGTTATGAGAGTTCTATGAGTTACTTTATACTGCATGCCAATCTATCACCAAACATAGTGGCTTAAAACAACAGTTGGCAACATAACAAACTAATAAAAATTTTAGTGGCTTGAAACAACACCATTTTTTAGTTAATGATTCTTTGGGTCAGAAATAGGGACCGGGTCCATGTAGGTGGTTCTTCTAATCTCAACTGGACTCACTCATGTGATGTGGCTGCAGCAAGACTGGGTAAATAGGAGGTTCCTTTGATTATGGGCCAATTGCAATCTCATCCTTCAGTGGATTAGCCCAGGTTTGTTGACACGGGGAAGACAGAGAGGTTTTAGGAGAGTGGGCAGGATTATGTAAGGCCTCAAGAGACCCAGATTTGGAAGCTATGCTCAACACCTTTTTGCTTCATTCTATTGGATAAAGTGAATCACAAGACCAATACAGGGGAAATAGACTCCAATTGTTGATAGTGCTTCAAAGTCACATTGTGCATGGAATGGAAACTGAAAGGAATGAAAATTCGTGTTCATTTTTGCAACTTACCAAAGGGATTTTTGAATAATTTTATTTGTACAGTGTTTACAAACTGACTGCTGGATTTATTTAAAATCTCTTCACCTAGGTTGCAGGTAAATAAAATCTTGAAATAAGAAAAAACAAGGACTATAGGAACTGAAAATATTTTTCAGTTATTATATATATAATATTAAAATATTAGATCATTTCTAAGGGAAGTTATGAGACATAATAACAGTTTCTTCCTAAAGGACTTTGAAACCCTGACACACAAGGCAGTCTATTCTTTCTTCTACCACTGGCCAAGTAGAAAACACTCTTAATTAAAAACAAATAAAAGAAAACAACAAACAAAACAAAGCATCAAGTGTCACATTTCAACAATATCATAAAATAAAGAATAATTTCAATTAAACAGTATTATTAAAATAAAAAAACCTTGTGAATATTAAAAGGGCATTCAGTAATTATATATGAACCATGTTTAGTGTATTTTGAGATAGTGGCATAACTATATTGGACTACAGCCAGTAGGAGAATGAACTTGGTTTTGGGACACTGGTGTCTTATCCATGGGCCCTTTGCAAAAGTAATAATTTGAGAAAAAAAAATTTAAAAGGCTTACATGTATTGGATACTAGAGGAATTGTCAGTGGACTAGAGATTTTAATGCAATTCTGGAATAAGACAGTCGTTGGTGTGTTTTTGATAGAAAAGCTGAAGTAGAGAAAAAGGCTTGAGTGAGAACATAATATAAGGATGGTAGGTCTTTTTCTTCTACATGGACTTTCAAAAAGACTAAATCCTCAACTATATTTTACTGTTCATACAGAGACACTCTTGAGAGTCTAGTATATAAGATGCATAAACCAGGACTTTCCTAAGCAATAGGGACATATGGTCATGCTACTCAAAGAGAGCTTCCCAGCAGAATACAAAAATGTGATGTGTACAGTAATTAGACAATGATGGTTTTAGTCTCTGAGAAGAACTGGTATTCTGATCTCCTTCTTCTCCTTGCCCTAAAAGAAGAGCTCACTGCAAACTTTTCTCCAGCCAAAGCTTTGATACTTATCATTTTCTAATCAGTTGGGGGATTTACCTGAGACAGTATTTGTTGTTATCTAACCAAGTAGAAGTAGGTGTGAATTAAAGAATGATGAATCCCTAACAAGCTTAAGTGACTCTGGGTGTATTCAGGACAATATTTGGATAAAGAACCGTATTCTTGATTAAGAATTCTTGATTAAGAAATACAAGGAAGGGGGCACCTAGGTGGCTCAGTGGGTTAAGCCTCTGCCTTCGGCTTGGGTCATGATCTCAGGGTCCTGGGACCGAGTCTTGCATCAGGCTCTCTGCTAGGCAGGGAGCCTGCTTCCCCCTCTCTCTCTCTCTGCCTGCCTCTCTGCCTACTTGTGATCTCTCTCCTCTCTGTCAAATAAATAAGTAAATAAAATCCTTAAAAAAAAAAATAAAGAAATACAAGGAGGATTCAAGTTGGTTGAATTTAGCATCAGTAAAAATGTCACTTCATTTTCACTTGCAAACTGGTAAGAGGTGGACATTCCCACTCTCATTCATTAGGAGTTCTTGCATTGGGTTGCTGGGGACTGGGTACGTGGTGGTGTAGCAAGTCCAGAAGGGTAATATCCCTAGACAGGTTTGTAGGAAAGAAGAAAAGAGATACCTCTTTCAAACATAAGGCGTATTTCTAAAAATAGTGTCCTGAATTTTGAGGTTATGTTAATAAGTCTTCATTAACACAATCACATTTGATTGTTTCACAAATACCCAAAGAGATCGTCCAGATTAAAGAAAGAAGTGTTACTGGTAGTGGAATGGATAGGAGCATGACGCGATGTGGAATAATTTGAGACCCGTGGCCTCTGCCCGCGGAGGAGCCAAAAGCAGAGACTGGATGAGTACTTTCTGCAAGATGAAGGCACTGTCACAGGATGTGTACACTAAGAAGGTGTAAGAAAAGTGACATATTCTACACAATAGGTTAGCCTCGATCAAGCCTTGTCCCTTCGCTCCTTGAAGTTCCGTGGGGGTTGAGGAGGACTTATCAGTTTCACAGGAACTTCAGGCCCTAGTCCTCCATCCCTGAAGATGGAGTATGAGAAAGACCCCCACAACCTGCCTGTTTCTTCTTCCTTAGGATGTGTGAGAAACTGAATGGGACAGAAAGGTCAATGCAGAGGAGCAACCTTGCGTTTATGGTTGGTCACATCCTGGGGCAGAGCGAGGCTTCCTCTGCTTCGCTTGGTCCCTCCACTATCCCTGACTGTGTAACCCTGTTTTCTTTTTCTTTTCTTTTCTTTTTCTTTTTCTTTCTTTTTTTTTTTTGTAGTCCCGTTTTCAAAAAACTTTTCCTTCCCCTTCCTTCCTTCCTCTCCTTTTCCTTCACTAGATGCATGTTGGCTGTGCGCAGTAAAGCAGGGACTTTTGTCCTTGCCACTAATGAAGAGACTAATGGAAAAATACATTTCATTTCAATTATCAGGACAAGAAAGTTGAGTGGTCACTTACTTCACATGCCTAAGCTACTTGATTTCTATTCCTGGGATGCACAAAATTAGAAAAATATGAATCCAGAATACTGTGGGAATGAGCAAGAAAATCTGCTGAGGAGTATTTTCTCACACACAAGTCACTGAACACACCTGGAACTTCCCATCTTGCATTCAAACCTTGCCATCCCCTTCCCAAGAGCTGTGTCAGGGTTTTAGCTTTTCCTCTTCCAGTTTTTATTGTTTTAAGATCTCCTTCTTACCTTTAAGCAAACATTTCCACATCCTGCCTAATGAAGACACGCCTTTGGAGATAATAACTGGAAATCATGGTTATTTTGTGTCATCAGTTTTAATGTTTGATGTATCAGCTTATAAAGTTTAGAACACAATAGCAAAGAATAAATGCAATGGGCATTGGTAGTCATGTGTGAATGTTTAAGTAAAATATTAGATGGATTTTTTCTTTGTTATGAGTGTTTTTATAGTTGCATGTATAATTGGTGAATTAGACTAGACAGTTACTACCTTATAAAGCCGGCTTAGTAAAGGACATTTTAACCAAATAAGGCAGGGAACAAATGATTACTGAATGTGCCAAGCAGCACTAGCTTCCAAGCTGAATTCTTATTTTGAAACAAGTTTAATTTACTCCATTTTCTTAAGTCAGAAAAAGTACCTCATCGTTACCAAAAGACAGAAAATATTTTTAAACTCAGAAGTCTGTGGTGAGCTCCGATGGCACTATAATTTATTGACACCAATATTCTTCAAAGAGTAGAGCACATAATTTACCATTAATTTACTTTTTCTGAATAATCCAGAAATCTTAGAAATCATAAAAAAGGGTAAAATAATAATAAAAAAAAACCAGACCAAATGTCTCTTAACTATAGCTAGGTGAAAATATTAATCTCATTCTAAAACAAATTTTATATGACGTTTTCCCACCAGGCACAGTCTATAAGCATGTAATTTCTTATGTAAGACTAAATAAATTATGTCTTTTTCTGTTATTTATTATTCATAGAGCTATGGAGGTGCCAAACTCTGTATCTCCCACATCTCCTGAAGACAATGAAGGGTCAGCAAATGTTCATAAAATGATTCCCACGGTCAGTTGCTTTCCCTAAGTATGTTTTCATTTTCCATTGGAGAATAAAAAAGGGGAAAACATCACTTATTTTAATTAAGAAATAAGTTAGAAAAAAATGTTTTGTAGAAAAGAACACAAATTAGGCCTAGATTTCAGAGAGCATTGACTGAGGGGTTTTGGACTTAGTGTCGCCTTCACCTTTCAAGTATAATGAGAAGATTGAGCTATTGAGGCCAATAAAGCTGGTACCCTAAGAATTAATGGAGTGAGTTCAGCTGCACTCAACAAGTTTGAAATGTTATCCATATTTGTGAAGATAATATCTTCCATTTCATATTTTTAAAATATATTCAGGAGTTCTGTTAGTCTTGTACAGCTCTGAAAGTCTTCTTGACTTATAGGAAGTGTGTTGCCCCACCAACTTTATCCACAATGAGAAACACTGTGAAGGGAAAAGATGATCTATTAATGGTGATAATACCTGGCTTTGTATGATAGGGAAACATAAATGCATACTAATTCAATAAAACTAAAAAGCAATTATATAATCAAACCTCTGTGTATTTGTCCTGCCATCAGGATCTCCTTACTCATTATCTCTTTCAAAACACACACACACACACACACACACACACACACACACACCTCTTTGAATTTAGAATTGGTAAATCTTCCAAAAGTCAACTCTCTTAAGTCCTGCAAAACTTACCCCTATCAATTTACATTAAACCTGAGATTGAAATAATTCCATCTCAGAGGTCAGTCATATTTGGGCTGATGCCAGAAAGGAACTGATAGCACCTCCTTTAAGAGATCAGCGTAGGGGAAAGGAATGATTGGAAATCAAAAAGTTTGACTATTTCTCTTAGTTTCAAATTCCTTATCTCCCAAGTATCGTGATATCAATGTAAGAATTAAATAATATAATGTATGTAATAAACTGGATGATAGTGCAGGATTGTTCTTCAATAGATCCTACTGTGTAGTTGCTGTCTCTCAAAGTGGATCTAGGCATTTCACATAACCCAAGAGAGTATAGCCTCACTGAAGCCTTCTGAATGTTGTACCAACCCCCCTTCTGTCCCTTACTTTTCAATAGACTACAGAAGTGAATTTAGATCACTGCTATGTTTACTTTTAATGTTTTTTTCTCTTTGCATTAAAATTACATTACCTTTTAATAATGCCTGTGTCCCTAACTGTAATAACTAAGTCAGAGATGTAGATAAACCCTCCCTATTCATTTTCTTCTTTATATATAAAGCAATATGCTAAGGGGTGCCTGGGTGGCTCAGTGGGTTAAAGTCTCTGCCTTCCCCTCAGGTCATGATCTCAGGGTCCTGGGATCGAGCCCCGCATCAGGGTCTCTGCTCAGCAGGGAGCCTGCTTCCTCCTCTCTCTCTGCCTGCCTGTCTGCCTACTTGTGATCTCTCTCTGTCAAATAAATAAATAAAATCTTAAAAAAAAATAAAGCAATATGTTAAATGGAAGTTTTAACTGAAGTACTAGTTATGAAAAATGACTGAGAAACATGTTAGTTATGATTTACTACACTATAAGTTGTCAATGAAAATATCTGAAAACTAATTATATAATACTTGGATCCTCACCCAAAAACCTCTTTCACAGATTATAGATAATAAAGGATCAAAAGATTGTAGACAGCTTAAGGGTTGAGAGCGTGGGGATTGCTGTGCTGGGGCTCTCACTGGTCCTTCCTGCAAAGGCAGGGGAAGGTGGCATGATTAAGATATCATCCCAAGCCTAGTAAGAAAGGTTCCATTCCAAGGAAACCAACAAGTTGCCTTCAAGGAGCCCATAAGGACCCTTCAAGAGAAACCACAGCTTTAAATTTGCTGGGTGCAGGACACACAAAACCTACATACAATAGTACCAGTGAAGGTTGAACTTAATTGGCTTCCTTGTTCATCTTCCTTCCCCCTGTACCAACCTGAGGGATTAGAAACAACATCTAGCAGTGGAGTTAAAACTGAGTGACAAGGAGAGAGAAGATGGCCACGATTCACTTTTCCGACAGCCGGAGCTCTGCCTTAAGCTAACCTTAGCTGGCATAGGAATGGAAAGGCACATTTTCTTGAATAGAGATGAAAATATCAGTTGATATATGTGACTTAACGCTTTAATTCACTGAGCTAATAGAACTGTTTACAATTTAAAGTGACCAAAGAATTTTTTAGTATTTAAAAATGTCTAGAAATTCACGGGCTCTTCATCAAGCTTTCAACCAGTGGTAAAGGATAATTTTTATCTTCTGCACAGGTTTTAAAGGACAGTGGGAGACAAAAATAAATAAGCTTTCTAGTGCATCTAATGAGTCCTAATATAGATTATATATGCACATTTACTCTCCATCAGGATATTAAAAAAATTCAATGATTTAAAAAAGCCTCTCATGTTAACTAAATAGAAATGTGGATGATAGATAGATGATAGACATAGATAGATGATAGATGGATGATTAATAGATAAAGTGTAAATACATACATACATACATATGACTCGCAAGGGGGGGTACTTAAACATTCAAGGCAGTGTATATGTAATGTACAAAACCTGTTTATATTTTTCTATTAACAGGTTCTCTTTATCCCATGGATAAAATATATATGTCCAATCCTTTGAATAACTGCATTGTTTTTTAGAGTTGTCCCACCTTATTACATAAAGCTTATTTTGTAGAGCTTATCAAAACAAAACAGTCTATTAATAGTCCATTTCTTTCTTCCCTGGTTTTCCTGTTCCCACTGATTCTCTTCTTGGTACCTGAGCCTGGACCTAATCATCGAGCATTTTAGGTACACTCTAACCACAGATCTAATTTCTGTCTCTTACTCCAGGGCCACACCTGCCCTGTTAAACTGTCAAACCCTGATCAATTTCACCATTTGTTTCCTATTTATCAATTCCCTTGAGGCTGAACAATGCTTGGGAATATTTCATCAGCTTGCTGATTGGCATCGTTTCAAGTTATTATTCAAACTCAGCTGCTCCCTCAATGTTTCTTGGCAAGTTATCTTTGCAAAACCTTAATCAGATTCTTTGTCAAACCTTGAAAAGTCTACTAACATCAAACTACCTTCTTATTTTAATAGCTGTTCTGTTTTTACTTTTCTGGGGAAAAAAAATGGAGGCCTTCATTTATGAGTATACCCTCACTAATCTTATATCTTCACTCATCTTTTTTTTTGTCATTCTTCTCTTTATTGCCGTCTAAAATCAACTTTCTTTATAAGATATATCTTTTTTTTTTTTTATTTTTCCCCCTCATGCATTTCTTTCTTTCCTTAAATCAGTGCTTTTCAGTTAGGGGCAGGAGAAGCAATTTTGCCCCCTAGAAGATATTTACCATAGTGTAGAGACATTTTTGATTGTCGTGACTGGGGAGGCAGTGCTATTAGCATCTGGTTTGGAGAGGGTGGGGATGCTGCTGAACATCTTAAAATGCACAGACCAGCTAGTCCTACAGCAAGGAATTATCAGGTCCAAGAAGTCAACAGTGTTAATGTTGAGGCAACCTGCTCTAAGGATATGAAGTCCGTAGACTTCTTCTAACACACAAACATAGAGACAGCTGGCTCTCTCTGATAACATTTCCTATACAATGCTTCCCCAACTCTTTTTTTACATCCAGATTTGTTAAAAAGCACTATATAGTTTATATCTTTTCATTTTGTATACATGGGAATATTAGTTCCTAATGACAGCCTTTCAAAAATTTACTAAATATCGCCCAAAGTCCATGTTGTCTAACAACTCATTGATGATATTTGACATTAGGGAGTAGTTCTCTTTGCGTGAGACTCTCAGTTCATTTTCTCATGATACAGTGAAAAAGCCATGGACTTTGGAACTGACACATACTTTTTTAATCCTAGATCTAAACTTCACTGCCTGGGTAACCTGGTCAAGCTATTTAATCTCATAACTTCATGTTCCACATCCTACTCCCTTTGGATTCAGGTCATATGCTATTTATTTTTACGTCTTTTCTCCTCCCAGTTCCTAACACTTCACTTAGCTGATACTCAAGGTTCAGGAAGTTGAGGAAATTATTGAATATCCTCTAGGTATGAATTCTATATTCCTATCCCCGTACTTTCTTTTGACCTCCTTGATCTGTAGTTTCAAACTATGTCCAAGTAGCTCTAAAAGGTTCCACTCTCCCTCAATTTATCAATTTCCTCTGTCAATTTCATAATATAACACATTATTACCCCCATCTTGACTTTTGTCAACCTTCGTAAAATAAATGAGCAGATGGCATGTGATAAAATGGTTTAGACTTATTTTGAGTAACTCCAGAGGACAGAACCAAAACCAGCATTTCAATGTAAGAAAGAAATTACTCCTACTTAAATTGTTCAAAATGAAAATGAGAAGTATGTTAGAATCAGTGATCATTCTGTTAGTGGAAATAATGAGAAAAGCCTAACCTGTTAGCTTAGTACACTAGATTGAATGCCTGGAAGGAATCATGATATCAAGAACAATGGACCCAATGGAAGACAATATGGTTTAAGGTCCATTTGTCTTATTAACTATGTTCACCTTGATCAAGTTATTTGACTTCTCTAAACCTCAATTTTATAAATCTTATGCAATTGATGTTAGATTTTGCATAACTGATCAGGAAACATTTTGTAACATATAAAGCACTATGTTTTTAAGTTATTATGACTTTGAGGATTTATTTCCACTCCTGAGTTAACCGTTTCAGTGATAGAAGTTATATAATTATGCAAGTAATAATAGATGAAAATATTTACATATATGAATATATATATAAATGAATATATATATATTCATTTCATTCTCATATCTTAGTGGAAGAAATACAGAACACAGAAAATTAGTTGTTTTCTGTCAAAAATATTATACTAGTAGTGAAAATGGCAAAAGTTTATTTTTTATTATTATTTTTTATTACTAGGGAGCATTACATAAATATCAAATTTAAGCATGAAAAAGTCTCTCCTTGATTCACATATTCATTTCCATGATCTCGAGTTAATGTTATTATTGTTCTAAAGAAACCACTTTGAATTTCAGTCTTTTTAGATATTTGTAACTTTCTACTCTGTTACATTTTAAATAATTCATTAAAATTATTACTTAAGTTATTATTTATTTATAAACATAATAAACTTTAAATATTTTTCTAGAAAAAATAAGCACTAAAAGAAGCAGACAAGAATATTAATAAAGGAAGCACCTTAACAAAAATTCATTTTTGACACTTTAACAATATTCTAAATTACAAAAAAAATATTTGAGAAATGAAGATTTTTCTCCTGTTTGCTGTTCTTCCCTGCTCTGCTTTCCTGGTCTTCCTTACTGAATTGCAGGATCATTTGGCACTGTTCTAGCATAATCAGTTGAGAAAAACAAGAACACAGTTTCTATCTCAAGCTTGAGTTTTCCAGGATCTGCTGTTGCCACATCCCTTCTTGTTTGAGTTAATCACAAGGGTGGGGACACAGGCTATTCCTGACTTCAACAATTATTCCTTTTGCCTCATACCCATGGGATAAGTGTTTATAGATAAAGTGATGATCTGCAGCTCCTTGAATGTGCTTCTCTGACCAACCTTGGGGGAAGAAAATGACAGGGCACAGAGCATTTGGAATCACTTGTTCTTTATAATGCTTTTAAAAACTAAATAAGCATTGGATTTTCAAGCTGTTCAAAAAAAAAAATATCATGGTTTAGCTTTTTTGAAAACTGAGTAGGACACAAGGAAAAGGGTTTTCCTTTGAACCAAAAATATTATTTATTGTTGTTATTGTTGTGGCAGTCCAAGAAAAATCAATAGTTCATGTGTCACGGTCTTTTTTTTTTTAAGATTTTATTTATTTATTTGACAAAGAAACATAGCAAGAGAGGGAACACAGGCAGGGGAAGCAGGAGAGGGAGAAGAAGGCCTCCTGCTGAGCAGGGAGCCCAAGGTCGGGCTTGTTCCCAGGGTCCTGGGATTATGACCTGAGCCAAAGGCCGACACTCAATGACTGAGCCACCCAGGAGCCCCATATCATGGTCTTTAAGAGAAAGATTTTTTCAAGTTTTTTTAGGCCCCCCAAATTTGTCCTCACTGTTGTTATTATACATTTAAAAGCACAGATTATTAAATCGGTTACCCTCAATGTCGGTGATATTTTAGTCTATTTCTCTCATGCAGTTTCTATGTATTGCCTTGAAAATGCCTTTTCTAAGCACCTGAAGTTAGAAAAGCAGGGTGGATTCAGCCAGCCTCTAAGCTTGAGCAGGTTTCCAAAATCAATTTGAGATGTCTCTTGCTCTAGGGAATTGAACTGATTGTTAAAACTGTCTTCCGACTTTGGTTATCCTTCTCATTTAATACTTTTCTACATTGCCTTCCCTTTAGAAATTGTTCTGCTTATAAAAGGTGTTCCTAAACGCGTGCTTATTTCTCTTGGCATTCCATATTCATGTAGGGTTGATCTTTCCAAATATATATTTTAGCAATTTTTTGCTTTAGGTTCCCATGAAAGCTTCCAGTGATTGAAAACAATGGGTGAATAAAAATACAGTTATGGAGTAGTTTGCATATAGGTTAGACAAAACAAAATTTTTGCCAATAAATTGTTCTCTCAATTTTCATTTTGTTCCTAGGCTAAAAAACATCTAACATTTAGGCTCCTTTCACAAACACAGCTTATGTTTGTACCATTAAAGCAAACTAAGCCTGCTGTGATTAAAGTTTTGATTAAAGGGATCTTGTAAGTCCTCATCACAAGAAAAAACATTTTTGGAAAAAAAATTATATTCACAATAGAGTTGTTTTAAAACAAGAAGTAGAAGACCACGTATTGAAATTCACATGGACAGGAAAGGAAAGGATATTAACAGAAAATAACTCAGATTGACAAAAATTAGTAATGTCAAAAGACTTATTTATAGATTTATTTATTTATTTATTTATTTGACAGAGAGAGAGAGAGAGAGATCACAAGTAGGCAGAGAGTCAGGCAGAGAGAGGGGGGGAAGCAGGCTCCCTGCTGAGCAGAGAGCCCAATACGGGGCTCAATCCCAGGACCCTACAGGGCTGGGTTCCAGGACCCTGAGATCATGACCTGAGCCAAAGGTAGAGGTTTTAACCACTGAGCCACCCAGGCAGCCCATTAATGTCAAAAGATTGGCTCAGTCAGTTAAGTGTCTGCCTTGGGCTTAGGTCATGATCTCAAGTTCAAAGATCAAGCCTGCTTAGGCTCCCTGCTGCTACCAGTACTGGCTACACCTCCTTGCTGCCATTCCAGTCTTGCTATTTTGTCTATTCTAGAATAAAGTGAGAAATCTTGGGAATATAAGCATTCTTTGCCAATGATTGTATCTTTAGATTTTAGGCAATTTATTTTCTACTTATAATCTACAATCTGTAAAAATGAAGAGTAATTGAGTACTTTGGATTTAAGAGACAATCTGTCATACTAAGGAAAGTGAATTTGTGCTGAAATATGAAAAAAAAACCACTTTATTTGACAAATAGTCATGCCATCTACATAGGGAATGCAAGCTTTAAGTATCCTCTGCATTTACCTTTAATTGAACAGTAAATCCATTCACAGAATCTTGTAAATCAGAAGGTATATTTTCTCTCCCAAAAAATGCTGAAACAACTTCCTACCCATAACTCACACCTTTTAATTGACTCTTGGAAAATTCCATTGAAAAATGGTATTCAATGAAGTCATGCAACCCTCCTCAAATAATGTGTCCAATCTTTGTATCTAAAGCCTACAACTAGCTTTCTTATGTTGATGAACTTAGTTTTAAATACAGTTGAAAATAACTTCCTTTACTTTTTTTTCTTTTTAAATCACTTATGGCATGGTTTTCAGATCTTGAAAAATGTATCTTTTCCAAGGAAGTTAGTCTTCTCTGAAATTGCCCTCAGTCTGAACTAAGTGTCCCTCATGTGGCTCATCATAGAAATCCCTGGTAATCTCTAATCTAACATTTACTTAGTGTATTCCATTTTTTTTTTAACTTACATGACTCCACAACTGTACCTTAATATCCTAGAGGAAAGGGTCTGTATTAGTCAAGGTTCAGCCAGAGGATCAGAACCAGTAGAAGCTATATGTTAATGGACTTATTGCAAATAATTGGCTTAGCTGATTTTGGAATCTGGTTAGTCAAGTCCAAAGTTGGAAAGCAGGCCTTTAGGAAGAACAGGCCAGAACTCCAGTGTGAGACCTGAAGCTTCAGTTACAAGCAGAATACCTTCTTTAGGGAAAGCTCAGTTCTGCTATTAAGAATTTCATCTGAGGGTTGCCTGGGTGGCTCAGATGGTTAAGTGTCTGCCTTTGGCTCAGATTTTTATCCCAGGGTCTGGGATTGAGCCCTGCATCAGGCTCCCTACCCTGTTTCTCTATCTCCTTCTACTGTTCAGCCTGGTTGTGCTCTCTCACTCTCTCTGTCTAAAATCTTAAAAAAAAAAAAAAAAAAATTCAACTGATTAAATCAAGCCCACCAAGATTATCCAGGATAGCTTTCTTTACATAAAAGAAATTGATTGTAGACATTAATCACATCTACAAAGCATCTTCACAGCAACCCCTAGTTTAGTGTTTGATTCAGTAACTGGGTACTATAGCCTAGCCACACTGACAAAAAATTGACCATCATAGTTTTTTCTTTCCCCCAACTCCCCTGATAATAAATGTAAAAATTCAGAAGAATAGAAACATATAACTTACACCCATGTACTCCTCACCTATATTTGAAATGTGTTAAAATTTGACTAATCTGTTCTATATGTGTGTATGTCTATACATTTTTGAATTATTTGAAAATATATTCCAAACATCATTACACTATACCTCTAAGACTTTTAGCATGCATCTCCTAAGAATGAAATTCTTCCAAATAACCACAATTGTATTATCCCCCTCCTAAATAAATGAACAACAGTCTCATGTAATTATCTAGTAATCATTTCATATCCAAAATTTTACAATTGTTCTGTAATAATAAAGAATGAAGGAAGAAATTAAGGAATAAGAAGCAACGAAGAAAACAAGAAACAAAGAGGGAATTTTCGTCCCAAGATTTAAGGTCAGCGAAGGGATGAGTGTATCTAAAACAACCCCTGTGTTATACCCTCTGGACTCTAAGTTCAGTGTTGGGTAAGGTCATTTCTCTATCAATGCCAATTTGAAAGGCTGTGACTATTTGTATTACTACTATTATTGATAATATGTTATCTATAACACTGGAAGTAATTTACATTTAGTTCATAATTATATTTATTCTCAATTTTAAAAACACTGAATTACTGTTGAGTTGCTTAATAAGATTTGAAATTAGTATTAAATAGTCCTTATGATGAAAGATTCTAGGCAAATTTTGTGTAAGGAGAATGGAAAGATGAGATAGATTAGAACAAAGAGCCCATGTCTGAATTCTCTGGGCTGCTTCGGCTCCCTTCCTCATTTAAACGTACTGTTCACAAATCCTCACCATCTTTCCTGCCATGAGTTAGGAATTACTTAGCTTAATAATCCTCCATCTGGATGTACCAGCGTTTTGTGGATATATTTCTCGTAGGCATTCCTTTAAAGATAACAACTTCATGCGTGACAACATTCCAGTTTTCTTTCATCCGTTTAATTCCTCAAGATGTTTGCCTGCTTCCCCAGGATATAAATCCAGTTTCAAACAGGATTTGAGGAAGGATTACCTCAAAGAATGTTATCTGAGACACTTAAAAATGTTAATTGATGATTTGAGTATTTGCTTAGCTAGGCTGGTTCTTCAGCTGCTTAGAACATTCTGTTCCTAGGAGATAGTTTTACTGTAGAGCAAGTGATTAAGAAAATAGGCAAAGAAGTAAACATTCTGAAAATTAACCTTGTCTGACTTCAAATCAACCTCGGAATTTTGTGCCAGGATCCTAGGAGAAACAAATAAACTTGATTGTATTTGTGTCCTTCACAATTTGAAGAATTCATAGAATTTGTTAGAAGTTCACATTAAGGCAAAAAGAGGCCCCACCCTGAGCTCCTGACTAGCCTTTCCACAATAAACTGAAGACCTGAAACATGGCCATTAGGGATATCACTATAGTATAAAGGGCAATAAATGCCATTGTATTGTCCAAGGACAATAAATGCCATTTTATCTCCACTCCCAGTGTACATTGCTTCACAACTTGCATTTGCCTGGATGTAATGAGTCGTTTTGTAAGAACACAAGGGAAGAAAGCTTAAGAACTAGTTGTGTAGACAAGGAATAGAAAAAAAAAGAATTTCTTGATGGAACGGATCTATAAGGCAGTTGCATCAACTTGAAATACGTTATCCACCATTTTAATAACAGGTACTTAAAGGGCCTAATATGGATCCCAAAGTTTCTGAATTCAGAGCCTAGGCTAATATTAAAGAAATCGCATTGGCTTTGATAATTTTTGACACACGTTTCTCCATTCTTTTGCCATTTTATATGCCCCTTGATCTTCAAAAGCAACTCCAACTAAAGCTTTTCAAGGCAAATATGCCCTACGTACCCTTTGGAATTCTTTTTAGTTTGGAAATAAAGTGCCCCAAGGATTCTATGTCTTCACAGAAGAGCTACAGTTCCCACTTTTAGGTCTAGCATAATCCACTGATTGTCCTTACACACTAATTAATAAGAATTATTAATTAGAATTTTTAATAAGAATAATTCTAGGCACATGCAGTATGTTAACTCCTGAACCCCTTTGGTCAAAACTTTAGTGTCCCACTCCTTTTTCATTTTTATGAGATTGTGTTGTGTCCATTTGCAGTTGTTCTTATTGTTGTTCTGTGTGTGTGAGAGTTTGTTTTGTTTTGAGAGTAGAATTTTCTAAGTCTGAATTTTAAAAAAATGTCTTATTTGCCATACACAGTGAAGCAATTTGAAATAAAATCTATTTTAACCCTTTGCATCCTGGTAATAATAATTGTCTTTATGCTTCACTTGAAAGCTATTCCAACTTATCTAACACTTATGTCTCACTGGGCCACCAGAAAAAACATATGTTATCATCTTGTGAAACCATACCTGTGTGTGTGTGTGTGTGTGTGTGTGTGTTTCTATTGAGAAAAAAATGTGGAGTCCGTGAATATTGTAATGAAAAAAAATTGGTGCCAAACATCGGCTTACAAATAACACTACTTATGCCATTCATGGCCAAGAAGAGATTCTTTTGCTACGAAAAACTATATGCATAGAAGGTAAAAGCTGAAAAGTAAGAATAAAGATCTAATAAAATATTTAAAAGCTCATAATTTGGATTGTATACATATGGACTTCGTGGAATAACTATATCATAAATCACTAGGTTTACAGCCATTAGTAAAAGGTGAAAACATGGCAGCAGTAATAATTTTATCTCTAAAAGTAGTTCTGCTAAAACTCTAAGTGCTGATGTTTTCCAGGGCCCTGGTCCCCCTGATCTGTTCCACCTTCTCTCTCTGGATCTACCCTCTTGCCATTAAATACTGTCTACCAATGTGACCCACATTAATAACAACCTTTTCCTCTTGTCTGAACACCAGAAGGAGACATCACCTATTTATGTGACATTTGGACTTAATTCTAACAAGTAGATAAACTTTGCCATATCAAGTCCTCATCAACTTATCCTTGATGTGATCGATATCATCAACTGCCCAGTAATTTACCCCAAATCATAGCAGTTATTTTCCATTCCTCATTTTCCTTCATTCTCCCTATTCATTTACAGGCAAATCTTCAGGCACTTTTACGAAGTATATTCAATGTCTCTGCTACTCATTGCTGTCACTGTAATACCAAGTCCAAGCCTCCATACTACACACATGGACAACCACCATAGACCCTTACTGAACTCCCACTCTCAAATCCATTTGCCCAGAAGCAAACAACATGATATTCCAAAAATTCACATCTAAATTTATGGTATTCTCTTGCCTGAAACTTTCTCATAATTTTCTATTTCACTTACAATAAAATTTACATCTTTTACAGTGGCCATAGTCTTACAGGATCTAGCCCCTGCCTAACTCTCTGATTACACACTATATCAATTATAATTTCCTCATTACAACCACGTTGGCTTTCTACTTTTGCAAGCTTACCAAGTTGGCTTCTATTGAAGGGTTTTTGCACTAGTTGTATTCTCTCCTGATCCATATCATTGGTTCCATCTTGACATTAAAATTTAAATAGGATTCCCTCATTATAACCTGCTTTATTTATACAGTTTGAAGAAATCCCAGTGATTGTTTTTAAATTATGTTGCTCTATCATGTTACTTGCTTCTACACAAAAATATTTTATTTTTTGTATCTTTGTGAATGGAATAGCATATTGTCCTTTTCTTTTGCTAATCTAATATGCTTATTAATCCATGAATGTCAGCTATAGAGAATATTTAAATAATCTAAGCCTCAGTTTCCTCACATGTAAAAAATGAGGAAAACTACCTTTAACTATCTCATTGAATTGTTATGTGAATCGAGTCAGGTTATAATGATGAAAATGTTAGACAGAAAAAAATGCCATCTGATGGAAAAAAGTATTATCATGAGTTACAAATCTGGATAACATCATAGGTCATGGGAAATCTTTCCTATTGGAACACTTTACAGTAAACTCTGAACTATACAACTCAATGCACCCATCATCACTTAATATTTATTCCAACTGCTACATATATTTCTATATGAAATAGTTTTTGTTACTCCCACAATCAATTGGCCCCAAGTCAATGCTTAGTATCACCACTCAAATGATAACCCTTAAAGATACTGGATTGCTTAAAGATATTCCATAATATATGATAATTCTGAAAAATAAGATATTTAAGAGCTGGCTCCCTTATGTTTTCTTCCTCAAACATGTCTTCACAATCACCCATCACACTGATAAGAATTACTCAGTTCCAACAGAAAGCACACAGAGACACTGCATTCTCTAAGCTCTGTCATCTCCATCTACATAAATGCACAAAAACGCCAGTAATAGTAAAGCTATTGTGTAAGCAGCAGAATAATGACTTCTAAAATGAAACCTAGACTATTAAACTGTCACCTTTTTTCAGATGCCTCCTATTCTACCATAGATTAGAAAATTTTAAGACAATCAGGATTTGTTCTTAACATTTGGAATTCTAAGAGTGTTAAACAGCTGCCAGTCAACAGATAAATCTACAGACTATAAAGATGTCAATGTACAAAAAAAAAAAAAAAGATCTGTTATCAACATAAGAGTCCTGAGATGTATTAAGTATGTTTGAAGAATAAGGCACAAATAGTACAAATAGTTGCTGATTACCATATTCAGCCTTCTGGCAAGGGATGACGTCAGACTACTTAATGAATCTGTGTAGAAGGAAAATGATTTATACACCGCCTCCCCCCCACACATTATTTTGCAATCACATTGGGTATCTTTTTGTTTAGAGTACCTATCAAACATACTTAGAAATGAAGAACCACAAGTTTTCCTATTGTGTTCTTCATTTTAGTTTCTAAAATTACACCAGGATTACCCTGAATTTTTTAATTCCCGAATTCATTTTTTCTACACCACACAAATCACTTTCATATAAAGCTAACAACAACAGAAGTTGGTGCCACGGTACAGCTGAGCTAAGCCCTTAGTAAATGACAAGTATAAATCAACAGAGACACTAGGCAGAGGAGGATTCCAATCACAGGGCACGTGCTGACCTTACACTCCCTTGATTCTATTCCTGCTACTTCTTGTTCCAATTTGAAAGAGCTGAAAGTCCTACAGTTATGCCAATATTTATTTTGGTGATCAGTAATCAAATGGAGTTTACAAGGGAAATTAAAAAAGTTTTTTTTTTTAAAAAAACACTATTGATTGGCCAGATTGTTCAGACTTACAAGGATTAATTATATATTTTTTAGCAACACTGAATATTTTAACTTTGTTTTGGTTTATGCAAGTGACAAATAAATTCCCAAACCCTAACTATTAGTAAAGTTTTTATTTGGGGAATTCAGAACTTCAGAGAAGAAACAAGCTATGGAATTTATAGGGGGCGGGAAAAAAAGCCCAGTGGAAAACTTAGCTCTATATTATAATAGGTTAATTGTAAAAATATCCTCAATTATTCTCCTCCTGGTATTTATATCTCTTGCAATGTGTTCAAAATTCCTCCCATTAGGTGGTAGAGTCTATTCATCCAGCTTTTGAAAATTTGCTGCTTTGTGACTTGTTCTGTCCGAGAATACAGTTGATGCAATGCTATATCCATTTCATATTGAAACCTCAAGAGGCCCTGTATATAATTCCACTCACTCCTTTGAAACTCCTCTTATGCCATGTGAAAAATCTAGACTAACGTGCTAGAGAATAAGAGACCTAGGAGGTGACCTTACTGTCCTAACCAATACCATCCTAGACTGACCGGCACCCAGACAGCTTCTGAGCACATGATACAGTCCAGCCAAGACCAGTAGAGCTGCTTCCTTAACTTACAGCTAAAATCAGGTGTCTGAGTAGAGCTAAGACCAGAAATTCCCAACTGACCCAAGATTCATGAGCAACAATCAATGCTTTGCATGAGTTTTATTGCTCAGCCTTATTATGTCAATAGATAACTGATTCATAAAAAAACACTTCTGAGAGCTGCAAGATATATCTACTCTATAGCCTTCTGGCTCTTTTGGAATTCAGGCCCAGAACTGTTAGGAGATATACTTCTGAGAATCAATGTAAGTTGAGTCTAGCTACTTCATTCCTATATCCACAAAGATAAATGAGGACCATTACATTGTCAAATGAAAAATAATATCTATTACATGCTTTAACTAATATGTTTCTAAGCAAGGTCCAAACACTCTAAAGTGTATTCGAAAAGCTAGAATCAGCCAAATTCCTATCTACTTTAAGGAAAGGGACATGACTATTCTTTGCATTGCCAAATGAGAGGCCTGGTAACAAAAACAGCCATTTTTTTTTAAGACTACAACATGGATGGCAAGGCCCTAAGAGACAAAGCATCACAAGGCCCTAAGAGACAAGGCAAGCCAAACTCAAGGCAGAGACGAGCTCTAAACCAAGGAGAGCAAACAGCTGAAAGGAGTTATATGAAGAACAAATTTCTAAAGTAGGTGAAATGAGGGAAGAAGAAAAAGGATGGTGTAGGGCAAGAAGCAAGGAGGCAAGGTTCTTGGGTGTTTTTTTCTAGAATATCAGCTTATGTTTCCAGCTCTCCAAACCCAACAAGTTTTTTCTGTGTGTCAATTTTTGGCTTCATTAGGAAGCAAGAGGCATAGCAAATGATGTGGTATTTGATGCTGTAGTGTGGTTCACATATTTCCCTTTTTAAAAATGAGATGTTTAATCTCCGTATGCTTGGAGCTTTGTGTACCAACAACCCAAAGTTGAGCCCTGCTCCAGGAACTGCCCTCAGCCAAGCAGAGCTGCCTTGGTCTTCCTCATCCCAGAGAAAGGACACATACATGGACTAGCCAATGTGGGGGTATACAGGCCTGGTCCCTTTGCCTCAAATAAGAACATCTATGAAAGGTCATCCCAAGGCCCGAAGCTCTGCAGGGAATGGCTGAGGCTCCTATTGTATCGCTGGTCCACTCTTCCTACTCCCACTCTCTCCACTTCTTTCTGAGTATAATTCCTAAGAACACACCACAGTAAACCAAGTAAATATGAATCCCCATCTCTCTGCTGAGTTCATAGAACATGAGAAGGACAATCTCCAGTGCCAAGAGTGGGCTTAGAGAGCAGAGTTCAAATGGGAATGTTAGAGCTGTTTCATAGGCCACCTGGCTGGTAGGTGGATTTAGTAGCCCTTAGGAGGTAAAATTGCTGTAGCTGCTAAACTTTCCTTGGCAGACAGGAATAAATGCATTGCTGAGTGCAAGATCTCAGGCATTTGAGAGATGATAGGAGGTAATAATTACAGGGATCATGGAATCAGCTGGCTTTTGCTGGAGGCTCACAACATATTTAGAAAAACTGCAGTGAAAGGCTAAAGGTGATTAATCACCAAATGCAGGCTCAGTGTGGAATTCAGACGGCATCCCAGTAGCATATAAAAAGATTCTCATCTCCTATTGCTATAAGGGAGAAAAAGCTGAGTATCAAGCCCATAACTTGACTATAAAATTATAATATAAACAGAACTCTAGTGAAGGTTGAAATCTCAAGATCAGCAACTCTGTGAAACCCTGTCAAGGTCCTTATTCAAAAAAGTAAAATTCTGCAACTTGATATGGGGATATGAGGGCAAGGCCTGGAAAACCTTGAATCTCCAGTGTAGGCAGAATAGAATTCTGCAAAAAGGCCACATTTTTCCCACTTGAAGTCTCACTAAACCCTTTGCAATGGGATCATAGACATATTCATTTATTTACATTTTATCTATGGCCATTTTTGTACTATAACAACAGAGTCGAGTAGTTGAGGCAGAACCCATGTGGCCTAAAATATTGGCTATCTGACCTTTAAGAAAATGTCTGCCAACCCCTGGTCTAGAAGATTTTGACAAATATTCTATTACATGCCCCCCATACTAGAAGAATTATAAAGTCTAGGTCCAGTAGTGATTCACAGTGGATCCATGGGTAAATGTACTCACCCAAGGGTAATTTCTTTGGTCCCAAAATGCATAATGGAAAAGATCATGTTGATGGTTGGCAAAACTACAATACCACTTTCTTCTAAGATAAAGTCCAGCATAGCCAGGACACTCGGGTGGAAACTTTTAAAACTGCCCTACAATACCTGTCTGGCCAAGGGATTAAATTTTAAAAATTACATCTTAGGAAGAACAAATATTACTGAAAATTTTTTTAATATATCCATACCATCAAATTGTCATCTACAAAATCTGGAAACATCCTTGTGAACGAGTAGACTATTATAAATTCAAAGTGGTGATAGTCCCCATTGCAGCCAGATATATTTTCCGCTGGGCATATTTTCTTGGCCAGAGCAGATTCACACGGTCTCAGATATATAATGCCCATGAAATATAGTAAATGTGTTTTTTTGATTCCTAAAAGGAAGTAGAATAAGATACAATTATATTCATATGGGATGGGCTGCAATATATGTTTATTTTTTTTTCTTCTAGGGCTTAGTTTACAACCCTGTCCTATATCATAATTGAATCTGAAAGTACTTATACTCAGCACATTCCACAGAACATCACATTGATCCACTATATTGGTAACGTAATATGAATCCGATTAGATCAGCAAGAAGTGGCAAGTTTATTGAAAGCCTTGATAAGATGCCTGTACTCCAGAAAGTGGAAGATATAAGCTACAATGATAAAAGATCTCACCATGTCAGTGAAGGTTTAAGGGGCCAGTGATCTGGGGTACACTGGAATATACTCATCAAAATAATGGATTTTGCATTTTTAATTTCTTATAACTAAAGAGAAAGCACAGTTCCTGGTAAGCCTCTTTGGCCTTCGAAAGTAACATATCCTACACCTAGGAAAATAATTCCAATCCAGTTAATGAGCGGCCCAGAGAAAGAAATGGATCACCCTCAAGTTCTGATTGTGATGGAAGCAGTTCTGACACTTGAGTCATGGGTAGTAGACTTTATACATTAGAGGAATCTTTAGTGGGCAGTTTTGGGACTAGCTCTAGTCTTAGAATTACAACAAAGAACCCTGGATACTGGATCAAAACCATATCATCTAAATTTACAGACTCAAAAGCAGCTCCCCATATGTAACTGGATTCTGGTAGAGACCAAAGACCTTACCATGGGATATCAAGTGACGATTGATCACAACTGCCCGTCTTGCACTGTGTATCTGTTATAGTCAGAAAACCACAAGATCAGGAAGACCTAGAAGCCGTGCATTTTTAAAAAGAAGTGATGTGTTTGGAATCAGTCACAGAAGGCAAATATAAGCTACATAGTAGGTGGCCCAGACCACCATGTCATTCTTTATTGTTGACCCAGCATCTCTCCTTTGGTTTGTATTCATGGCCATAGAAGTGACCTCTTAGGGGCCATCTGACATAAGGAAAAAGGATGAGCTTGCTTTCCAGAGTCCTCAGCTTAATAAGTAGGTTCAAGCTTAAAATCAACTGTTTTTTGTTGTTGTTTTTTTTTACAACAATCCCTCTCAGAGATAGCCCAGAAAGATAATGATGTTTGTAAATTCATCCACCAGTCAGATCTTTTGATGGTGTACCTTGTCACTTACTCTTTATGGAAATATAAAAGGTTCATGATAAGCATATATACAACTATGTAGGCAATAGCTAATGGCTTGGTTAATTGATAGAAGTCTTGAAGGAAAAAGATTGGAAAAACTGGAACAAAGCAGTTGGGAGCAGAGGCATGTACATAAGCATAGGTTTTTGCATGATATTTCAATGCCCATCAGAGAGCATTCACCAAAAAAGAGGCATTAAACAATATAGATTTAATAGTAGTCCATTGACATCATCAGCCCATATCTGTGTTCAGCCATCCCTCTGGAACAGAACAGATTTAAGAACAGAATAGTTATAGTGGCAGAGATGGAGTGATGCATGGGCCCAACACCATAGAATCTCATGCAAATAAGGCTTATCTAGCTACTTCTCTAGTCAATTGTCCAATCTTCTAGCTACAGGGAACAGTTGTTGAATCCTTGACATGGCATTATACTTCAAGATAACTGGCCAGACATTTAATGGCAAGTTGCTATCCTTGGACTTCTTCGAATCTGGAAGGGACATGATTCATCCTGAACTGACATACATTCTAGGTATTGTCTTCCCTTTCCTGGCTGTAGGACCTCCACCAGATAGACTACCAAAGGGCTTACAAAATGTATGCCCCATCAAAACAAGATTCTGCATGAAATTTCTTTGTATAAAGAGATCCATTTTGCACAGTTGAGTTAAGGGAGTGGGAATACAACCTTAGAATTAATTGGTCTTATCACATACTGTATTATATGATATGCCAGAAGCTATCAGCTAATAGAACAACAGGATGGTCTTCTTAAGGTACAGCATTGTTATTTTTAATCACTGAATGTGTTTGTTGGAAACAATGAGGTCAAGGATGTGTTTTGTTTTGTTTCTGCACTTTAAGGACTTTGATTAGTACTCTGGCTTACAGACCACCTGTTTATCTGTAGACTGTTACACATGATAGGAATGAAACTCTCTTGTCAGGGTCACTATACTTTAGGGCTTATAAGTGCAGAAATATCAGACACAAATGAAATGGTAAATGGAGATTATCTATTTGTATATTCATATCTATCTAGGATATTAATATGAATTTGGAAACTAAGGAAAAATTTCCCATACATCTTCTGTGACATGATTTTACAATTTCACCTGTCCAAATACTTTAGATTTACTTTAGAAGAAGTCAGGTTCTCTTCAGAGAGCATGAGAACTTGGGTTGTGCTACTACTAAAAATTCTACTATTCCTCGAATGTCTTCTTAGCAAGCAATTCCAATAGATGTGCTCAAGAATACAAGAAGAAAAACATCAAGTTCTTAAAAAGTACATGCAACAATACACACACTTTAATAAAGTAGTGACATTACTCTTAAATTCTATATTTTCAGTATTTATATATATTTAATATAGCAGTCTATATATTCAGTATTTATATATATTTAATATATCAGTCTATATATTCAGTATTTCTACTGAAATACAGAAAAAAAATATTGACTTGCTAAAAACTTAGTCTGATATAAAGCATGAGCTGGGTAGTAGCAGAATAAAGTGAGAAGAATATTGATAGAGAAATAAGAAACATGTACATTTAGTTATCATACCTTTATACTAAATTTAATCTTTACAGATGGACTTACAGATGGACTTCTTAGAATGTGTAAAACAAAAGAATGTTTAGCAACATTGTTTGAAAAATATTTCCATTAGGAAGATAATCATTTATTTGCCTATTAAAAATAGAAAACGCACACATGGAAACATACATACTCACACATATCACTTCAAAAATACTTTCAGTCCCTAAGAAGGAATATTTCCAGAATCGATTTTTCATGACTATTGCCTAGAAATCACCAATAGAAAAGAGAACAATTTTTCCTTTCCTCTCCAAGATACTGATGTGATAACAAAGATGCTATATGAACCAATCCTAATTATAATCATTCCAATGGTTTCTTAAAATGTATTAAGTATAGATTTTTTTGAAAATTATTTTGAAATTAACTATATCTATTCATTATTTGTCACATTTTAAGGAAAAAATATTTCTCGAGCATACTTTGTTGAAAAAATTGTGGTATATTTGCACAATCAAGTATTTATCTTATATTCAATAGACAAATAGTGAATTCAGAAATTTTATTGTAAAGGAGGTTTTTAATAAGTCAATTTAATGTAGTTTCATGTTAGCTTTATCACTGGATTTTAATTTAAACTCTTATATTTTAGGATTATAAAATCTAAAATGATGTAGATAAAGTGAGTTAACATGATTTTCAGATGGTATGGGAAAAATTGTGCATCACTACGCAAAAATAAATATTGAACCACACCTTCTGCCGTATATAAAAATTATGAAACATCCATAAGGAAACTTCTCAGTGCATGTGAGTGCACAGACACACACACACACACACACACACTCACACACAATCTTGAGTTAGTCCTAAATTTGACATTCAGCATAAGAATTATAAAAGAAAAATTATAGGGGTGCCTGGGTGTCTCAGGTGTCTGGGTGTCTCACTACATATATACATATATATATATATATATATATATATATATATATATATATATATTATATTGACCTCTGGCGCTATATATATATATATACACATATGCCTCTGTCAAAATTAAAAACAAAATAAAAATTAAGAACTGCTTTTTGAAAGATACTGTTAGGAAAATTAAAGCACAAGTCACAGACTGGAGAAAAATATTTCAAAACATATATGTAATAAAGAACTGGTATCAAGAATTTCTGAAAACTTTTATGATTAATAACTATAAAATACTTGAAAATGGACAAAATATTAGAAAAAAACACTTTTTCAACATCATGCATGTATCAATACTTAATATTATTTATTAGAGAAATGTGGCTAAAACCACAATGAAATTTCACTAAGCACCCTTTTGAATGGCTTTAAAGTCAAACTATGGGTATCAGGTTATGGTGAGGTTATTGACCAGTTAGAATTCTCATACAATGCTGGTAGTAATGTAAAATGATATAGCTACTTTGGGAAATATTTTAGTAGTTTCTTACAAAGTTAAATATCCATTCACCACACAGCTCAGAAATCCCCTTTCAAGGTAGATCAGAAAGATAAATGAAAACATATGTTTGTGTAAATACTTATACACAGATGTTTAACAGTTTTATTTAATAATCACCCAATACTAAATCCAAATGTCCATCAGCTGGGAAAAGGTATACAAATGATGGTTTACAATAGAATACCAAAAATAGCACAGTAGCACTGACAAATTGCAAATGTATCATGCTAATTGAAAGAAATTACAAATGGTCACAAAAATTATGATTTCATTTATATGAAGTTCTGCAAAAGGCAAAAACTCTGTGGACAGAAAATGGTTGCTAGAAGTTGGATATGGAGAAAAGATTGACCACAAAGTGGCATGATAGAATTTTGGGGGGTGACGGAATTGCTCACTTGCACATTGTGATGATTTCCTGACTGTATGCATTTGTCAGAATTCATAAAACTGTATAACTTAAAAGAGTGAATTTGACTGTGAGTAAATTACATTTCAATAAACCTGACTTAAAAATATAATTCAGTAACCCAAGCAGAACTTAGGACAATTTCTGGCACATAGTAAACACAAGAAATACTAGTTGTTGTTGTTGTTACTATTATCATCATTATTATTGAAATGATGGAAACATTTTTTGACAAATTAATAACTATAATTTTAAAGTGTAAGAGAGTGACACAACTCATTTAATTTCATCAAAATGCTACCTGCTACAAAAAGTGCAAGTCTTTCTCATAAAATTACATGAATATGTAAGTTAAGTGAATAACATATATTTGCTTTTTAATGTGTAGGTCCCCAGTGCAAGCAGGAGCCTCACAAATTATTTCCATTCTATAGAAAAGTGTCCTATTAATATTTCAAGTCATAGAAGTAAAACTCATTTATAGCTAGCTAGAAATGTACTATATAGCATATACTGATTTACAACATTTATTGAATGTTTATCATGTGCTAAGTACTAACTATAAACAGTAAAGCATCATGTTTTCCATTAAAAAATGTTTTATTAAAATTCTCAGTTTTTAGTATTTTTAAATATTTTTATTTAACAAATAAAACATTTTCTCAGCTTACAAAGTGTTAGTTGGACTTTTGCCAGTTTGATTACTATTAAGGAAATCCAACTAGATTAATATGCCTTTTGGGGAATGGGCTGAGATGAGAAATTTAATGCATTTCTTACTGTTATTGTTTCCCTGACAACATAATTCTATGAGTTGAATTTCAAGTCACAGAATATCAGTTTATAGCGATTAACAAATACAACCATCCCTCTCCAAACTGAAGAAGTTAAAGCCTTGAACAAGATTATTATATATCTCCAAGCACAATACACCCCCAATGTGTAGACAGCACACTATTATGGCAGTAACATAGGAACATCAAATGTCTTCTTGCCAGTATCTTCTCTCAAAGTTATGTACCCATTACTTTCACTCTCGAAGACCTCATAGTTCTTCAGAGAATGGTAATTACCCACAAAATCTGTTTTATATTCCTGAGTGGAAGGAGAAAAAGGAGTATGAGTAGTTCTGGTTGATAGGATGCGGGTGAAAATAATTTAAGTCATTTCATTAAAGTATCTTATTCCTTAGTTTGAGTTCTAGGTTCAGAGGATCACCAGAGGCCCTCAAGACAACAGAAGGCTTTGAGACGTTTGGCAACAATGAAAGATAGATGGACTCTTTCATCAGCAGTGAAAGATGGTGAACCCAGTAAACACTGGGAAGAACCCTACAAAGGATTGAATATCTGCAATGAACTTGATGGGGTAAGGATAAATTCTACTCTCTGCCAAGATGTAGACAATTAAATTTTACAGCAATTAGCCTACCCTGATAAATATAACTGGTATTGTGAGACGGAAGGAAATGTTTGAAAAGATTTCATATCTATAGTCTCAGTGCAGCAACTAAAGAACAAAATCATTAATTATATGTGAAGAGAGAGATTGAGATTAAAAAATAATAAAAAATAGTAATGTAGTAGATTAGTTTTTGCATCATGCAAGATCCTGTCAGTCCCACCAGATTTATCCACTCACCCTTTCTCAGACTCAGGCCCTTCACTATTTCCTGTCAAATAGGCATCATGATAATTCATGATTTCCCTAGTCAGGACCACTGCCACTGCTTTACCAACACTAGAAAATGGGGCAACCCTTAAGCTCTGTGTTGGCTGAGATGGATAGATTGCTACCTTCACAATGGCCAGACTGGACCCAAGTACTATCTGGTTTTTCTGACTGCCCAGAAAAGCCAAATTGCACAGCCTGGAAGTGTAGGCAAGTTAATGCTTTGTAGGGCACAAAATGACCAATGAAAAATAAGACACGATTTTCTTCATAAACAAGAACTAAAAAATGCAAATAAGAAAAACAGTTTGCTTAGAACAGGTAAATGTTTCACTATAAAGCACCCACATTTTCTTGCATATAAATAAGTTGATTTAGACAAATGACACTAACATATAAAATCAATTTCTCAGTGAATGGGGCTTCTGGGTGGCTCAGTCTGTTAAGTGTCCAACTCTTGTTTTTGGTTCTGGTTGTGATCTCAGGGTCCTGGAATCCAGCCCCACATGGATCTCTTGCTAAGTGCAGAATCTGCTTGAGATTCTCTCTCTCTCCCTTTGCACCTCCCCACCCTCCCACACTCTCTCTCAAAGAAATAAATGAATAAATAAATAAGTACATTAAAAAAATAATTTCTCAGTGAATAACAAGGCAATTTTTCTCATAAATAAGCACTTTGAAGCTAGAAATAATGTGAATACTTCCAAAATGAAACGGACAGGTATAGTTTTATAATTTTGGTAAATATTTGGATTCTGTGCTTTTAAATCACCATTGAAACTTTGAATCCACATTTTGACCTAACCCTGGAAGGTCTAAAAAGCAAATTATGGCCTAGGAAAGTTGTAATTATAGAGAAGCTATTGTGTATAAGGCAAGTAAATGGAACATTACTTTTGTCCAATACAGAATTTTTTAAAGCATTCTAGTTTACTCAAATAGAGCAGAGCTGAATGATGATCGGTGTGGTCATGTATGTGTTTGTGTATCTTCAACCAGACCAGAACTTTGGCTGATAAATATTCACAAAAAAATGTCCCCTAAGCTTCAAATAAATTAAATAAATTATCTGTTTAGATGTTTTTTAGATGTTTGCTTTTACTCTAGGACTTTTCAGGAGCACTTAAATTTAGAGACTGTTAGTAATATTTTTAAAAATCTTAACATTATATTAGGTAAATAGTTTGAAATCAATAAAGTTTATTTAAGAAGATTAATATTTAAAACTGGAAATAAGTAACTCAAAGAAGAATTATGGGAGATATCATAAGGATATTTCATTAATTCTTCAGCTTTTTAAATTTTGTACTACCAAAAATTTTTCAGAAGAAAATGCTTAGGGAGATCACACATACAACACATTAAGGAACATCATATAATGATTCTGAAATATAATTTTGACTTGTAAAATGACGCTCATCAATGCAACAAACTTTCACGGGAATAAGATCACTTGAGGATAAAGAATATTGGATTGCTGCACAGCCATGAATTATAAATTCCAATCAGTTTGACAGATTCAGCATAAAAAGAAGAAAATGCAAACTCAGAAGTTTAAAATGTAAATATGTTGCCCAAAACATTAAAAAATCAGTTTACATGATACTTTCAAAGCTGTTTTTCAAAAAGACTGTTTGTTAAGTAGATGGTATTGCCTATCCTTTGACGTTAGTTCTCCAAAAGAGGCTGTCCTTCTATTCACTATGAAAATAAAAATATAAATACATGTTTTTTTTTTCACATTGCTCTTTAGAATTGTCCCATGTTTACACTAATTCTACCTAGTGAGTAATTATAAGGCTTTCTGTATAAAGCTGTTGTTGTAGGGGAATCTCTTTCTGATTGGCAATCATACCATTGTGGAAGAATTCATCTCTGAGAACTCTATCAGTGGGATTAAGTAAGCAACTCAAGAAGACAGCAAAGGGTCAAAAGATTTGGAATTTTTCTGGCCATGAGATAATCAGTGAGGCCCTATGAACTGCTGGGTATGAGATCATTTTGGAAATATTTGCCCCATGCTTGTTATTGAGTAATTTTATAATCTGATTTTGGGACAGATCACCAACATACTAATTTTTCTCACTTATTGCTGCAAGATTTAGTTATAGAACCCTTGTTCTGTACAGTGCTGCATGCTTAGTGGTGTGTATCAAAGCCCAATTTTGCCCAATCACAAAGCCATTGGAGGAAATTCTAAGAGCACTGATATCCCCCAAGACTCACCCATCTCCCTCTACCTTTGCCTGTTCCTCTCTTAGTTCAAAATCCTATCAGTGGCCTAGGATTGTGGCAGAAGTTTCAGACATATACATCCCATTTTAACAATAAATTTCTTTGTAGTCTCTGTATTAATCTAGCCCCACTGGAACTCTTTCTCAACCTTCCTTGAACTTAAATTACATTGATTCTTTATACTTCATCTTTATCCAGCTGTTCCTTCTTTTTATTCTACATTGTACCACACTTAGATTTTCATGATCCAATCTTTCAATTACTTTCACAGAAATCTCTTTGAATTCTTCCATTCCAACAAGTCTGGCAAAACCCTAACTAGTCACTTCATTTTGCTTGTACTTCTAAAGCTAAATGTTGCATATTGGCACGAGTGTCAAGTTACATACTTCAATCTTAACAGAGTTCAGGGAGGTTAACAATACTATATTTTTCTGCTTGGGAGTCAAGAGCACCCTCAGATGTATCTTGTCATCCAAATTAACACTCCCCTTAGAATCTCATTTCTCCTTCTCCTTCTCATTCATTATATGTCAACCACATCTATTTAATGATCTAATCCAGAAATATAGGTGTCACCCATTACTTCATTGCCTTTCCTACTTGTTAACTGCCATAATCAGGAGGTCAAATCTATTCTGATAGATATTTACTTTTCTACAACTCCACTGTTACTTCCTTGTCAAGCTACCCATCATCTTTTGTATAGATCATTGGAACAGACTCTTTAACTCACCTCCCTGCTTCCAACCTTGCTCTTTGCCAAAACATCCTATACATGGAAACCTAATTGTCTTCGAAAATGCAAATCTGATCATTATTCTCTTTTGCTTAAAATCCTTCAATAGTTTCTCATTCTGTTTAGGAAAATGTCTGATCTCATTAGGACTTAAAGGCACTCTATCATTTGACCATGCATATTTATCCAGTGTCATTTCTTATTACTCCCTTCTCCTTTTTCAATCTACATCTGGAAACACTGTATTTTTTATATTTTTATTTGACTTCTTGGACAATACCTTACATACAATCTCTTACTTCTAGAATTTTCCTTTAGTTTTCTCTTTGGCTAAAAAAGTGCTTTTTTCTTCTCTCACTAAGTCCTATTTACCCTTCAGATTTGTGAAGGGTTTCTTGAAGCACATGGACTTCTTATTATACCAAACATACTTGAAAACATACTTGATTACAAACTGTTGCTCGCTAGTCATACTCTCCACTAGACCATGGCTTTATGAAGGTAGAGTCCCTCTATTTTGGCCTATGTTTTCCAGCATCCATCTAACACTCTTAGCAAATATGGCAAAAGAATCAATGATCAAGTTCTTAAGAGGAATGTCTGTTAGCAGACACTTAAAGAAAAATGTTAAGTTTTAACACTGGCAGTAAAATAAAAGGAGTTAGAGCCTACAGATTAAGAATTAAGAACAATGAGAAAACACTATTAAGAATGATGTGCCAAAAAAAAAAAAAAAGAATGATGTGCCAACAAATTTGAGAACATAAGAACAGAGACATTTCTTGAAAATACAATTTATCAAAATTAACAAGACGACAGAAAATATGAGTGTCTTAATTAAGGAAGTTGAATTTGTTCCCATAAAGAAAAAAGATGAGATAGATAGAATCAACCAGTAAAACTAACATTGAAGAAATAAAATCAAAGTTACATACTTTTTTTCAAAAACAGAGCAGGGGGGATAACATTTAACTCATTTTATGAGACCAACCTATTACAAGTATCAAAAACTGAAAAAGACCAAAAAAGGAAGGAAGGAAGGAAGGAAGGAAGGAAGGAAGGAAGGAAGGAAGGAAGGAAGGAAAGAAAGAAGGAAGGAAGGAAGGAAGGAAGGAAGGAAGGAAAGAAGAAAGAAAAGAAAGAAAGAAAGAAAAAGAGAAAGAGAAAGAAAGAAAGAAAGAAAGAAAGAAAGAAAGAAAGAAAGAAAGAAAGAAAGAAAGAAAAGAAAGGAGGGAAGGAAGGAAGGAAGGAAAGAAGGGAAGAAGGGAAGAAGGGAGGGAGAGAAAGAAAGAAAGAAAGAAAGAAAGAAAGAAAGAAAGAGAAAGAAAGAAAAAAGAAAGAAAGAAGAAAGAAAAGGAAAGAGATATAGTAAAAAAATAAAGAAAGAAAAAGAAAAGAAAAGGAAAGGAAAGGAAAGAAAAAAAAAGAAAATTGCAGAGCAATATTAGCCATAATCATCATTATGGGCTCAATTGTGTCCCTTCCAAAATTGGGTCCCTGATGATTATAAGCCATAATCATCATTATGGGCTCAATTGAGTCCTAAACCCTAGTTAAATGGATGCCGAGGGCATTATTTGGGGGGGGGGGGCAAAATAGCACATACTAAATGATTTCATTAATAT
>CM052799.1:181276107-181327259 GCA_028533885.1 Nasua narica | reverse complement strand
CTCTCTGTGTGTCTCTGTCTGTCAAATAAAAAAAAATCTTTAATATCACATTCTTGAAATGACAAAATTACAGAACCAGAAGACATTTTGGTTTCCAAGGGCTATTGGAATTCAAAGAGGATGGGTGTAATTACAAAGAGGTGGCACTAGGCAGATTTTCATGGTATTTTGTTTGTGGTGGTGGCTATGCCAACCTAACCTAAGTTAGAAAATGATAAAACTAAGTATATAAATTATATTAATGTCAATTTCCTGGTTTTGACCTTTCATTATATTTATTTAAGATGTAATTTTTGAGAGAAACATGGTGAAAGGTACATAGCTCTTCTCTGTACTACCTTTGTAATTTCTTGTGATTCTGTATTTCACAATTAAAAAAAAACAATTAAAAGTAAATAGTTAAGAACCAGTGTTTTTAGTCGATTGTGAAAAACAAAAAATTAAAAAATTAATTACTAGACAAACTGAAATGAAAGAAAAGATATGTAAACCCATTTATTTTTAGAATCTGGAATATTTTTCTATTTTTATGAACATAATCAGAAAATAATTTATAAATAAAAAGTAACTTAAAAACTATATTACTTGCTGAAAGAATATTTATAAGCTATTAATATAAAGAATTGCGACTATAGTACCCGTCTTTCTAGAATCCCAACAAAACTGAAATGTTATTTCATGTAATTAACACACATATACACACTTTGAAAATACTCTAAGTATTTAAAGATTTTTGATGTGATAAATGCAAACAATTTCTTGCTAACATGTCTAATCTAGGTTCTACTGACAAAAATTCATGACATGGTGACTATGCACTAAGTTTAGATTTTGTTTTAATAATACTCATTATACAGAAACTATTCTCACATGTATTGCTAGGAATGCAACTAGGGTCTTTAAAGTAATTTCAGTAAGCTCACCTTATTTGTTTTTAACTTGTATCCAAAAATGAAGCCAGTGATAGTGTGTTTTCAAAATTCATCTTCTGGTTTTTGTTTTATTAATTTAAACTTCCATCATGTTTGGAGCCTTCATCAGGCTCCAAAGGCAGTTCTAATGGCTTCCACTTGGCCTTTTTTCATAATAGCCCTCACAGCACACATCAGGGAACAAATGTGGGGATTCTGCCACCTGTTAAGTAGGTGTAAAAATTAATAAAAGGAAATCTCATTAAAATGGAGCCAGGACGCCAGAAGGGGGAGCTCTCATGTCCTATGACCTGTGCTCAATCACAGAATGGAGAAATGGTATCTTGCATATAGGATTAATCCTATACTTTACTACCCCAGCAGAAGAAGGAAAGGTTTTCTTCTCACCCAGCAACAGTACAGCCAATGAAAAATTGTCACAATTCAGCCAAGGAAAAACCACTACACTTCAAAATCTCAGTTTATTCCAATGGATTTTTTTTTATAACAACCCCTCCCAACTAACTCCCCACTTTCCTCTAGGAAAGAGTATGTCTCTTCTTTATTCTCCAGATTTGCCTTTGGTTTTTCCATAGCTGACTTGTGTCAAATTGGGGTTTTCTTCTATTTCTGAATAAACACATTTTTGTTGGTAAAAAACTGAGTTTTATTTTTAATGTCAATATGTCTATCACAATTACATGTTCTGGAGCTGGGGAAAGAACCACAGGTTGGATTTGAGGATCCAGTGAACCCACTGTGAGAAGGACCTCAGTAAAATTCATTGATTATCTGATCTCCATAAGCTCCTACTCTCACTAGTGGGCCATAACAATGTTCTTGGTCTCCTGAAACTAGTGTCAGTTTAGAGCCAGTAATCCAAACATATTAATGATTTTTTTTCCCTTCAGTGTGCAGGTACCATGGTCGAAGGCCACATGGCTTTAGAGGAAAGTCTGGAAGAATAGTATAAATTTTCAGTATTATATAGGAATCTTTCTTCTTCAAAGGACCTGACCTTCTCTTTATTCAAAATGTTCTAGGTTTCTAGGTTTGTAAATGTTCTAGGTTTCTAGGTTTGAAGTTTACAAATTCCTCAATTCAATCAGGAATTGATTGAGAGGTTATGACTCCATTTTTATGATTCAAATTCACTTGACCTGCAACTTTTCCATTTATACAAGTGAAGAATTTAGTACACTTCCTATTTCACTTCTACAAACACCATGATGAACTAGCCAATGCCATAAATCTACATGAGTCAGATTTTTGCTTTGAACTCTGCTGTCTATTATGGTAACTACACCCACCTGGCCTTTGGTGATAGAGTTCTGTCACTTGGCCTTCCTGTCACCCCTGGGCCCAATTATTCCCAATGCATTTAGTTTTTCCAATTGAGTAGCAGCAGTCCTTATGATAAGTTCTGGCCTACAGGGTACAATGGATACAGAGCTTTTCAAGGATGCTTGGGCCCCCTCACAAACTTATTTCTCAAAATAATAGAAAAAAGCAGATCTTCCGACTCTCCCAGTGTGGGTGAGTAAGTCTTAAATGATAAATCCACTCTAACATTCCAATCTCCATAAGCCTTTTAATCCCTTCCTGTATGGTAAATCACAGCAGGCTGGGCATTTCCAATTCACTCAAAGTGGGTCATCTTTTGGTTCATGTTTCAACCAACCTAACAAATAAACCTTCAGAGCTTTTTCTAATCCCTCAAGCTGCAGCATTCAATGTAGAATCTCTGCTTATGGGCCCATATCAATACACTTAGCTTGATACAAATTTATGTTCTTTCCCTATTATCCCTCATTCTTGGTATTCATTCCCACACAAGTTCCCTTGATTTCTGCTTGTAAGAATTAGAAAAGCAGTTCTTTTGACATGCAACACACCTCCTCATGGATCATACATTTTACTTCATCTTTAGGGTCCTCTTGGGACTTGAGTCTAGTTAGAGATTTTGAAACGAAGAAGGGTAGTGGGGTGGGTCCTGAGGAGAATCAGCATTGTTTTCTTCTCATAACAGCTGCCTTAGAGACACCATTGCTGCCCTAGAGACACCTTCCTCAGGCAAGGCAGGGTTAACACCTTCACTACCACTGATGGTGAAGATGCCCTGATACAGAAGTTGGGCAGACCGAGTCCACTGACAAAGACTTATCAGAATTTAGGGTCTCAGCATCCACAGCTTCATTAGGGTCTTCCCACGAGTCCCCTTCCCAATTTACAGAATCCCATTTTTTCCCAGTTAATGCCCTCACTTTAACAGTAGACACCCTGCAAGGCCAGGGAGTTCAACTTGTATTCAGCCAATCACAGGAAGAGATTGTATTTCATTTTCAGTAATTTAAACCCCGCAGCTACAGGAGATAAAGGTCTCTCCTTCAGGGCACACATGGAAGCTCTTAGGTCATTTATACAGCACTTCAGCTGGGAATTCAAATCTCCGAGCTCATGTTTTCCTTTCACCACCTTGTCTAGCAGTATTAGGAGCAACCAACCAGTGTCATATTCCTTAGTTTTCAAAAAATCTTTGAAAGTGTCATATACAGAGTAACTTAGCTCCTTGCTTTTTATGAGAAGTTGATTAGGAGTATCCACTGCAGATATTTTATCTCTATATAAATTGTTCATACCGTGTATGAACCAAGTGCTGTCTTTACTATTGTAAATAGGACAATTAGCATGTTTAGATCTAATCAGATTAAAGAGGCAATTCCAGAAGCACCAGGAGGAATTCAGAGAACTCATCCTTAGTATTCTGCTCCCGTAAGGGGCACCTGAGGGGCCCACTCACTTAAGCGTCCAACTCTTGGTTTCCACTCAGGTTGTGATCTTAGGTTATGAGATTGAGCCCCAAGTTGTTGGGTTCTGCACTCAGTGGGGAGTCTGCTTTCCCTCTCCTTTTAGATCTGCCTCTCCCCTTGCTCATGCGTTCTCTCTCTCTCTTTCTCTGAAATAAGTAAATTAATCTTTAAAATTGCTCTTGGTGGGACGTCTGGGTGGCTCAGTTGGTTAAGCAGCTGCCTTAGGCTCAGGTCATGATCCCAGGGTCCTGAGATCGAGTCCCACATTGGGCTCCTTGCTCAGCAGGGAGCCTGCTTCTCCCTCTGCCTCTCCTACCACTCTGCCTGCTTGTGCTCTCTCTGTCAAATAAATAAATAAAATCTTTAAAAAATAAAAAGTAAATAAATAAATAAAATTGCTCTTGGTACCAAAATGTGTATTATTCAGGTTTCTCCGAGAAACAGAACAAATAGTATATGTATAGATATATATACAGGTTTACTTGAGGGATTGACTGATATGATGATTGAGGCCAAGAAATCCTACAGTGTGTCATCAGCAAGATGGAGGCCTGGGAAAACTGGTGGTGGTGTTCTAGCCAGCCCTAAGGGCTGAGAGACAGGGCAAATAATGTGTAAGTCTCAGTCCAAGTCCTAAGGCCCAAGAACTAGTAATGCTGATGTCCAAGGGCAAGAGAAGATGGATGCTCCAGCTCAACCAGAGAGAGTCAATTCACCCTCCCCCTGCCTTTTGTTCTGTTAAGGCCCTCAATGGATCAAGTGATGCCCACTCACAATGGTGAGGGCTACCTTTTTACTTATTGCACAGATTCAAATGCTGATCTCCTTTAGAAGCATCCTCATAGACACTCCCAAAAATAATGTTTTACTAGTTATCTGGGCATCCCTTAGCCCACTCAAGTTAACAAAAAAACCATCACGCTTTCTAATAAATTTTGTGATGATAACTTTTTGCAAGTATGAAATAGTAACATTAATATCTACTTCATTGATAATTGTGAAGATAAATTCATAAAATCTGTAAAAACCAGTCTTTTCAAAGACACTAAGTTTGATTTTTGCCTTCTTATTTCACCTGCTATTGAAAAAACTTAGCTTCATTCCTATCATACTTAGAAGGGTTAATACCATTAGATATATACAAAGTATCATATCAAAAGGGAATTCTATCACTGAACATCTTTAAAAAGTTGGAACATGTGGAGCATAAGGAAAAACATGGAGGACATTGTGAGAAGGAAAGGAAGAGTGAATTGGGGGAAATCGGAGGGGGAGATGAACCACGAGAGATGTGGACTCTGAGCAACAAACTGAAGGTTTTGGAGGGGAGGAGAGTGGGGGGTTGGACGAGCCTGGTGGTGGGTATTGAGGAGGGCATGTATTACATGGAGCACAGGGTGTGGTACATGAACAATGAGTCTTGGAACACTGAAAAAATAAAATAAAAGTATTTGGGGGGAAAAAGTTGGAACCAAACTTGTTTCTTATCTTACTGAAATATTAAGAAGTTTTTTTTTTTTTTCAGTAATTTAAATGTTTCCAACAGGATTTTTCTTCTTCACAACATCATGCCCCTTCACACAATAATGTGAGTTTATGGTCAGCTTTCATATTATTGTTGGATAAACAAAATAATCTCAAATTCAGTCTCTTAGCAGTTACTTAATTTACAAATGTTAGTATGCTATTAAGCACTCTGTTGATTTAAGCTGACATTTTGTGCAGAGCAATACTTTTTTGGATCAATAGAGTAGTGCATTGATCAGTATTTTTGGTGCGAGCACTATAGCTGAGTAACTCCAGAAAGTTTTCAGCCATAAATGTTGTGCTATCAGTCCATACTCCTACACAAAGCTTAATCTCCAAATTATATTGGCTAACCATATATGGTTTTATACAGTTCAAATCTAGTTGTTTTAAATCAACAATGAAGAAAAAAAGTCCACTTATCAACATTAGGTTAAAAAAGAAACTATAGCTGAAAGAATTCTGTGTTAGTAGTATCAGTGTATTAGTCTAGTTGCAACTAAAAACACTCTGCTTAGTTTTAATTATCCTGTGAGTTGGTCTTCCATGTCATCACCCACTTCCTGAATACATAATATCATTGGAAAGTGGTATTTGATTGATCTCATACCACAGATTCTTCCAAGCAAACATTTTTTTCAGGCAAATATCTATATTACCGTTTTTCACTGGCATGTCAGCAATTGTGTGTTTTATTTAGTCTCAGCAACCCAGAGTGCTATTTTACAAGAAGCCCACATGGCACCAATATTTATATGTGCAATGTTGAACATCTGTTTCTGTCAGCTTTTTAACTCATTAGTCTTTTTTATGAAGAACACTTTTGATTTTGAACATATTTATTTATCTGCTTTATGTAAACACAAGTTTTGATGGTTTCATCCCTTAATTATCCAATATATCTCCACAAATAATACACACTGTGGTTTTAGCACATTATCATTAATTATGGTTCAAAAACTGATCTCAATATACGAGGAATTATACTTGTGAGTAAAAGGAGTATGAGCTCTTGGTTTTCAGCTCTTCAGAATGACTTCCATTGCCACCATTGGCCCGACACTGCCTGCTGCATTCACAAAGGTATATCTTCTCTAATCAAGCCTTATGTGACTTGTTTGTGCCTTACGAAAATTAGGAATAAAAATAAACACTGTGAATTGTATTTCCTTATGATTAATAATATTCAACTATAATTTGACATACAGGTTTCAGTAAAAGCATCAATTATTCTAAAAATAAAAATTATAAAAATACATATAAAAGTTTACATTTTCTCAAAATTTTACATCCATTTTGGGTTACAATGGCCAAATTAACCTTAAAATGTCACATGTTAAAATATGGTCCTACTTCTTATGGCTAGCATGAAGTTTGTATCATATGTGACTCAAAACACCCTAACTGTTTTATATCCTGGTTCAGAAATGAGCTTGCTGATCACAAACTTGGATGGCCTAGTGAAATTAAATTGCTCCAACACTTTGAAATGTTTACTCTTAAATGATTATACTTATCTTGCCCCAAACTAACAAAAAAGAGGTTTTCACTGGTTCTAGTACACACACTCACACTTCACCATCCCGTCTAGAAGGCAAAGAAGGATTAAAAAAATAATAATAACAGGGACGCCTGAGGGACTAAGTTGGTTAAGGGTCTGACTTTGGCTCAAGTCATGATCTCAGAGTCATGGGATCAAGCCCTGCTTGGGCTCCCTACTCAGAGGGGGGTTGGCTTCTCCATCTGCCCTTCCCCCTTCTTATGCACTCTCTTTCTCAAATGAATAAATAAAATATTTAAAAAAGTAATAATGCTGCAAACATACATAGTTATAGATTGTGGTATGGCCATAAAAGAAAAATACAATGTGATATAAGAAAATGAAATAAGAATCCTATATCTATCTATTGAAAGGCCAGGAAAATCCTTTCCAAGGGAGGATGAATGAATGAGGGGCACCTTCTAGGTAGAAAATGAGAACACATCAAATTACACAGAACCCAGAACTGAAAGAAGGCCAGAATGGCCATAGGTTGGGAGAGAACATTAAGTCCTAGGAAATAAGCAAGGTGAGGGAGGAAACCCCAGAGACTGCTGGGTACTCTATATTATGATAATGAGTCTGAATTTTTTCATTAAAATGCTATTTAAAGGATACGATTAAGTTGTGGTTGTGGGGGTCTTTTATAATAAGATTTGTACCACATGTGCCAGATTGGAAATAACTATTGAAAGGAGTGTGGGACTCAGTGTTAGTTTTGGTGTAGAAGGTAGGACTGAGAAAGAGGCCAAAGATATGGCATTTTTATTTTTGATAATTTGCTGTGTTTGTGTGTTTCCAGTTGTTATTGTAGCATATTATACAAACTCAATAAATATCTTTTAATGAGTTAACAAATAAATTTATTTTGTATGCTGTATAAAAAGTATAACTTTTTTCCTAATACAGAATTTCCTGGTGTAAATAAGAATGTAAAGTACATCAATAATTCATAGTTTTCTTGGTACACCTGGGTGGTTAAGCAGGGTTGAGCATCCAACTCTTGATTTTGACTCAGGTCATGAACTCAGAGCAGCGGGATTGAGTCCCCTGTCAGGCTCCACACTCAGTGGGGAATCTGTTTGAGATACTCTCTCTCCTTTTCCCTTTTCCCTTCCTCCTCTCTCTAAAATAAATGAATAAATCTTTAAAATAGTTCATAGTGTTCCTAAGAAAAGATAAAAGTAATTGTGTTAAATAAAATTATAAAATAAGGTTTTGATTGTGATGGCCGTCCTTAAACACTTCTAAGAGTCACTGCTGGTAAGAGAGCATTGTTGTTGATAGCTTGAGTTCAACTTTTCTTAAATATTTACAGGATGACTTTATAGATAAAATATAGGAGTAACTACTTGTGCTAGATTGTTTTATTGCAGACAATTATTCATTCTTTCTCTCCTGTAAAGAAATTATTCACTGCTGCTCATTGCCCTGGAGTTCAAGGGGCTCATTATGGAAAGACAATTTATTCCCTGCTCCACTGACCAATGGAATATGAATGGACATTGTATATAATACATTGGAGAGGAATCTTTAAGATGTACTAATAAATTTTGCCAGCCCATTTGTTTCATCTTCTGTCTGGGTCCTGGATTGAAAATATATGGAGGGTTGTCACTGATCTCAGCTGTGCATAGCTTAAACAAGAAATACATATTGTTTTATTTTGCAGCCACTGAGATTTCATGGTTACTTATTCCCTCAGCAAATCTGCTAAAACAATCTGTACAGTGACAATTTGGCTAAATGAATTGTGGCAAAGACCTCATCTTTATTTTACTCACTGCTGAATTTTCAGTGTTTGGACAATACTAACATAGAGTTAGAACTCACTTAACAGCTTTGGATGAATTAATAGAGTGGAGAATTGAGTGAATTAAATAAGAGGATAGTCATCTTCATTAGAGAGCACATTTTGGCAGTCAAAGTAAGAAACAGAAAAGAAGGATGGATATTGGAAATGGAGTCACATTGGAAAAATCCAAGAAAAACAAGTCAGTTACCTTTTATGCAGTATGAAGAAGTTGACAAATGTAGATTTTTCCTCAACACACTCCAATTTGCCTTCTTGCTCTATGAGTTTCCCAAACATCCTCCTATTGCAAATATTGAAGGTTTCATCTTTCGTGAGATTTCATCAGTTTTCTACGATGTTGAACCACCACATTTTTTGGAACTCCTTCTCCCTTCTGCAATGCCACACTCTGTTGGTTTTCTACTTATTTCCCTGAGTTCTCAGGCATTAAGTGCTGACATTACTTACTCATAGCTTTGTCCTAATCCTTCTTTCTTCACACTCCATACTTCCTAGATGATTTCATCTATAAATACAGCTTTGGCTACCACCTATTCAAGGATAACTGACACAATCACATCTCGAATATTTACCTCGAGGTTGAACTTCAGCTTTGGATGACTGGCTCTGTCTGACACCTGCGAACAGATATCTCTGAGACAGGGAGCAAAGCCAAGGGCACCCAATGCTTCTGGGGGGGTTCATAGGCTAAGAACTAAACACGTCCATTGATCTCTCTCTGGTGTTAGCAAAAGTTTTCTTTGGTAAAATGATAAAGGTAAATTCAAATAGGAGTAAAATGAATTAGGCAGTGATAAGGAAATTGAGTAGGGTGTATGAATAAGGACAACACTGGTGAAGTTTGTTATGGGACAAAGAGGTGGGTTGTCATTTTCAGGTTAAAGTGCATGCTTTGACATTCAGGTACATTTCACATTTGTGGGATTAGTAATAGAAAATAAAAACTACATTATATCTTATGTTAAAGGAAGGTCTTATGTTAGATGAGTAATAACTATGCATTTTAGATACTTTTCTGCCCTAATTTCACATTGAAAATAAGATCTTGCCAATTTTTAAAAGTAAATGTTTGATAGATGGTCAGTTACTATTTGTGAGTTTAATTTACTAACATTCTATAAGCCAGTTGGACAGAATACTAAGGCCTCCACAAATTTATAAAGCACAGTTAAAATGTGAGATCTAGAGTAGCAAAGTATATTCCATATATCTCTTTTCACCTGGAAATAAACATCTAAATTGACATACTTGAGATTTTTTGCTGGGCGTAATGATTATTTTCTGTGTCAGTTTGGCTAAGCCATGGTACCCCACTGTTTGGTTGAATACCTCTAGATGCTGCCATAGAGGTAATTTTTAGAGATGATTCACATTTAAATCAGTAAACCCTGAGTAAAGTGGATTACCTTCCATCACATGGTTAGGCCTCATTCATTCCCTTGAAGGCTTTAACAGGAAAGACAAAGATTCCCTAAGGGGCTGTAATATCAACCCTTCTCTGCATGCCCAGCCTTTGGGCCTGCCTTGCAGATTTTGGACTTGCCAGTTACGTGAGCCAATTCCTTAAAATAATTTTTAAGAAAGAAATATCCTTATTTACAAATAAGATTAACTATATACCTACTATACTAAAATATTTTTATGTATTTAAGGTATATATACATATATATCTTATATATTTAACATATGTATTTCTCTTGAGAACCCTTATTAATACACTAGGATTCTCTTGAGATTCAAATAGAAGTGGGAGGCAATTTAAAGAGACTTTTACAGGGCTTTTAAACCACAGGTAATATTCATTTTTTTTTAACGGGGTGGTAGTTACATGGATATGTAGTTTACTAATCTTTAAAATATATTTTCTATATATATTCTCTGCAGTATTAATGTGTTTCACAATTGAAAAAATAAGATGAAAATTAAATTTGGAAAATTTAATTTCCAGATGAGTATACAGTATATAATATACAACCCAATACCTATTCCTTTTGTTTATGAGATGGTACCGATTCTAGTTTGTTCTCTATATAAAACAGGTGAGGTCTTAACCTCAGATACGACATTTTGGCCATGTATCTTCTATTTTATTTCTTTCCTTCTCCTTCTTTTTTAAGTCCAGTAAGCCTTTCTACAGATAATCTTTTTGTTTCAAAGATTTTATTTATTTGAGAGAGAAAGAGAGAGAGATTAAGAGAGAGCCAGCAGAGGGAGGAGCAGAGGGAGAGGGACAAGCCAGCTTCTAGCTGAGCATGAACCTGATGCTGGGCTTGATCCCAGGACCCTGAGATCATGGGAGATGGCAGATGCTTAATGGACTGAGCCACCCAGGTGCCCCTACAGATAATCTTTGAGACTTAATGATATAAGAAATAAAAATAGCTTGCCTTTAAGAAGCCTTCAATGACCAACTCGTGATTAAATAGCCTCTTACTATATTTTCTTTATCCCTTTTCCATCAAACTTCACTTAAGTCTGACTTATCAGTTTCTCCAATCTTGCTTCTCCAATCTAGAGCTATATAGCAAGGTGTTTTAATTGAATAAACTGTATGAACTAAACCTTGCTTTTTTAGCTTTGAGATACCAGTCTCTCAAGTGAAGTCTTTAATGCATGTCTACTTCAGAAAAGTTCAGAAACATTGTAGTTAACTGGAAAAAGGTAATTTGGCATGTTCATCATTCTTTAAGCCACACAATGTAAGTACGTCCCTCCCACGGAGGGCGGGCCAAGAATCTATTCTAGAAACACAGAATTGGGTTGCTGTTCTGGTATAAATCTCTCCATTTTCAGCCATCAACTGCCCAGAATTGTTCAAGGAAAGGAGAAATATGTTATCAATGGGAACTAGATTCTAGTCTCATTCTTTGTTAATCTCTTTTTCAAAATGAATGAGAAACCCAACTAATGAAAGCCTCACTCATTGAATTTCCACCAAAAGATATGCAAAGTTTGAAAATTTTTCTCGACTTCTAGAAGCTTTTGATTGAGATTTCTCATCTGTAGCCCAAGCGATTTTTAAGTTATACTGTTCCTATTGTAAATATGGTGATCTATTTGATTCCAGTTTACTTTTTAACTATCAGTGACTTTCATTTGCAATAGAAAGTTTGTCACATCCTACTCTGATTTTTAGAATGCTGTCAAGAATGGATTAAAATCAGAATAGAAAAGTGTCTCTACTACAAGTATACATGTGTATCTATAATGATTATGCTCTATTAATAGGCACATATACTTTGTGACAAATATACTTCCACAAAGTCACTTGCATTGACTGTTTTCTGTGCAATTTTAAATTAGTCAAACATGAAATTGCTGAACATTTGGTTTCTCTCTCTATGCAAAACTTAAGTGAGGCTATATGATGATCAAAACATAACATTCTGGACTTTAATTGTTACATTAATTAGTCTAATACATATGCGGTTTTGAATTCATTAAAATGAATTTCCTTTAGACACTTTGGGTTTGCCTTCTATGAGATCCATTTATGAATTGGGCTGTTTGGCTGATGACTAGACATTGAAGAATGAAGGAGAGAAGTTTTCATTTGCTTTGGTGAAAATTTAGCCACGTTCTTTTTAGGGGGTTGACTTGTTTTCCATCACTCCTCATTGATCCTAGAGAAATATTTATGTAATGACAACATAGAAATATTTTATAAAAAGTAACATATCTTTCCATATTCCTTTCAACTCTGAAATTTCTTTTGTAAATTTTTGGATTTGTATTCTACTCCCCCACAATCCTGTATCATAAGAAATAGAGGTCTATATACAAAATCAATTCAACCAATTAGAATAAAGTAACTTTTTTTTTAAATCAGGTATAATTGACATACAGGATATTAGATTCAGATATACAACATAGCAATTTAATATTTGAATATATTGTAAAATGATCACCACAAAAAGTTTATTAACATTCATCACCACATACTGTTACAAAAAAAATTTTGTGATGAGAACTTTTAAGATCTATTCTTTTTTTTTTTTAAAGATTTTATTTATTTATTTGAGAGACAGAGAAAGTGAGAGAGAGCATGAGTGGAGAGAAGGTTAGAGGAAAAAGCAGACTCCCCATGGAGCTGGGAGCCCGATGTTGGACTCCATCCCGGAACTCAAGGATCATGACCTGAGCCGAAGGCAGGTTGCTCAACCAACTGAGCCACCCAGGCGCCCAAGAACTATTCTTTCAGTAACTTTTAAATATGCAATATAATATTAACTATAGTCACCACCTTGTACATTACATTCCTGTGAGTTAGCTGAAAATTTGGAATGAAGTTATTTTTAAATCTAGGTATACTACATATTTGACTGCCTTCAGACAAACTTATATGGCATTGCTATATTTGCGGCCTCATTCCAAAAATAGTGGTGTCTAGGCAACACTCATGTTAAAATTCCTGTAACATTAACATGAAATGAAATCAATACAATGGAAGTTTTCATTTTATTTCAATTTGCATCTTTGTAGAATAAGTAGCAGAATGAAATAACATCCAAACTCTAGTTTCAGGTGTAGTTATTATTAATGTTTTTATAGAATTTGCAGAAGCAAAAGAATGTTTCAAGACCTTTGAAACAAATTATTATGATTCCAAATTCTAACCCTAACTATTCTAAAATTATTATAACCTGTGATACCATGTGAAGGACAAGAAAAATAATAAACCTCTTGGCAAAATGTGTTTCTGATATCATGAACTAATATGGTTGCCCCTTGCCTATAAATAATAATGAACTGTAAATGAGGATTTACTGTAAACACAGTTTATACCAAAATGAAAAGATGATTTAATGTGAAATAATCTGCCTGACTGTATAATTATTAATGCAATTAATATATTTGTAAATAAAGCATACTATATATTACAATCATTTAATATCAAATATTCTGTAGAAAATTTCAGTTTGGAATACTGTCTGAATTACTTGCTTCAATAAATATAGTTTAAAACTTCCATGAGAACAGAGCTCCCTTAAATGTTAACTAGTTGCATTATTTTTCAATTTTGATAGCCTACACTGTAGATAAAAGTATATCTGCCGTTGAAAGTAATGAGCAACTGGCCAGGCAGTCTGTTCTTTTGTACTGAACTGGTAAGTTGATTTTTAATAAGTTTAAAACAAAGTCAGTAAAAATCTAAATTTGTCATTCGAGATTAGATATGCAATGGCTGACCCTGACAACAGAAAATAAAAACTAAAATATGATTTAATATAGTTCAGTATCTGTCCTGACAGTGACATTAATTTCTTCAAAAAACACAAACAATTCTGAAATAGTTCATTTTTTATTTTGCTTTTAGGCTAATTTTGTTTGTTAAAAATATGATTCTACATTATTGCCTATTTTTCTAACTGTTCACTCGAATCTATGAATCTATGCATTATATTCTTTTGATTTTCTAAGAAACTGTCAGGCCTAACTTTTGACAAGTTAGAATTCATGCTATTATTGTACTACTGGGTATTTACCCTAGAGATACAAATGTAGTGATCCAAAGGGGCACATGCACCTGAATGTTTATAGCAGCAATGTCCACAATAGCCAAACTATGGAAAGAGTCCATATGTCCATCAACAGATGAATGGATAAAGAAGATGTGAGATAGCTATATAGAGAGAGAGATTTTTTTTTTGGTGGTATGCAAGTCATTTTATTCAGAATTTTGTGTTTTGTTTCCTGAATCAATAAGTACTATACAAAACAATGTAAAACTGGCTACCATTTTTCCTCCCCTGCTCCCCCACCTGGAAATAATCCCCTGGGCCATTTAACTCAGGGATTCTCCAGATTTGGTCCATCAAATGAGGTTGAGTGACACTGTGGCCTCTTGAATCTTCAGAGGCAGTCAGCTGGGGTGGGGGAGAGCACCTGGGGTTTGGAGGTTGACTAGATTACGGAGATGGATTAGTGTTTTTGGGAAAGAGACAGAGCCTGGAGCAAGAGACTGCCCCAGAGAAAAGGGGTCTAAAATGTTCATGGTTCCTTCTTTTGCCTCAAAAAGTGACATTTATTCAAAGAAAAAAAAAAGAGAAAAATGACAAGATGTCCATCCCCTTGGCTCCCTTCTCTCCCCCCTCCTGCTCCTCTTCAGCCCCCCAGACTGAACCCTGGCTGGGGCTAGGTAGCAGGACAGCCCCTCAGATGAGGTCAGCGACATTGAGGGGCATTGTCATTAAGACAATGAGGTAGATATATCTACATTGAGATAGATCTATCTATCTATCTCTCTCTATATATATGTATATATCACACAATGGAATATTATGCAGCCATCAAAAATCTAAATCTTGGGGCACCTGGGTGGCTCAGTGGGTTAAAGCCTATGCCTTCGGCTCAGGTCATGGTCTCAGGGTCCTGGGATCGAGCCCCGCTTTGGGCTCCTGCTCAGCGGGGAGTCTGCTTCTCCCTCTCTCTGCCTGCCTCTCTGCCTGCTTATGATCTCTCTCCCTCTCTGTCAAATAAATAAATAAAATCTTTAAAAAAAAATTTAAATCTTGCCATTTGTGATGACATGGATGAAACTAGAGGGTATTATGTTAAATAAAATAAGTCAATCAGAGAAGGAGAGTTATCCTATGATCTCTCTGATATGAGGAATTTGAGAGGGAGGGTGGAGGATCATAGGGGGCAGGGAGGGAAAAAATGAAACAAGATGGGATCAGGAGGGAGACAAACCATAAGAGACTCTTAATCTCGGGAAACAAACTGAGGGTTGCTGGGACGTGGGAGGGATAGGGTGGCTGGGTTATGGACATTGGGGAGGGAGGGTATGTGCTATGGTGAGTGCTGTGAATTGTGTAAGACTGATGATTCACAGACCTGTACCCTTGAAGCAAATAATACATTATATGTTAATTTAAAAAAAGAATACATGCTATTTATGTAATTACTTATACACAGATGCATTTGTTAATGAATGTGCATACTAATTACAACAAGCCATGTGTAAAAAGAAGTACTATATATTAAGAAAACGACAAACTCAAATAAGTGAATATTTTTAATTAATTTGTATGGATTGACAACAGTTTTGTTAATCTCTTAAGAAAGCATTTATTAAATCTCTCAAAAGTTTTAATTACAAGGTAAAATTAATGATTGGAATGTAATTCTCCATATGGCTAAATAAATAAAATTATTAATGAGATAATAATGGGACTGTTTTTCTTTGTAAATCTTTTATATTTATCCAACTATACTGGTGAAAGTTTCAAAATTTTGTTATAGAAATTATATTTGCATTTCTCTTAGACCCATATATGTAAAAATTAAGTCAACTTACTGTTAGCATATCTCCTTCAAGAAGAATGTTTGATGCATTTCTATTAATTTTTCTCATCATAACTAATAACTTAACCTCAGCTTCCTTTACAAAAATTGCCAAAAAAGAGAATACAAGTAAGTAAAATAATATTTGTAAGTGTAATAAAAATTTAAGCATACAATATCTGAAGTTAGCCCTCTGGGATTATAGTCAGACACAATTTGTTAGCTCCGTGACCTTGGAATAGGCATTCCCTTCACAGACTGAGGTTCCCCATCTACATATGGTCGATATGATAGTACCCACTTTGGAGTCCTTCTTAGGATTACCGTTTTTAATGTAGTTAAGGGACTTCCCGTAATATCTGCTACCACACAGAAGGCAGCCATCATTGTAGCTCACAAAAGCACATCTAACAATGTTGCCTGAATCTCAGTGGCTGGGAAAAACTGCTTAAAATGGAAAGAAAAATAAGTAAAAAGGATTTTGAAAAAAAGGAGGAAGAGACAGAAGTTAAAACTTTTCTGAGAGAAACATGGATTTTAGCATTCAAAAACAAGTACTGTGAATCTTTCAGCAGGAGTTGAAACTAGCAGCAAGAGAAAACAAGGTAAAATATGTTTAAATTGGAGTTCATTCAGATTTGGTAGGTATAAAAAATATGCTCAAATAAAGAACAAAAGCATCATAAATGGCATAACACTGAGATAATCCGCCTTGTAGAAAAAAGTGACTTTACTCCTTTCTCTTAAAGAAATTCATGAAATCACAAATAAGTTGGATCTTCAACGTTATTTTACATTGACTTTTCAGGTGTTTTGTTTGGTTGGATTTTTTTCTGTGAACCTAAAATCTCAATTGCTCCCTAATTTTTGATCTAGAGGAAATCCAAGGATGCCAGGAAAAGGACTGATGACTGGAAACATAATAGTAACAGGAAGAGTCACAATAGGTGCACCTGGGTTGCTCAGTGGGTTGAGTGTCTGACTCTGGGTTCAGTGTCATGATCTCAGGGTCTTGAGATTGAGCTCCACATAGGTCTCCATGATCAGGGAGGAGACTGCTTGTCCCTCTCCATCCCCCTCTGCTTCATCACCCTCTACTCCTCCCCCTTTGCTCTTCCCCTCTGCTCTTCCCATGCTCTCTCTCTCTCTCTCTCTAATAAATAAATAAAATCTTAAAAAAAAAAAAACAGATGAGATAAGAAGTCTCAGCTCCTTCATTCTGCATCAGTCACTGGTCCAAGCAATTTATAATTCTGACAACCGTACGTGATAATGATAATTCTTCCCATTTTACAAGTGAAGAAATCAAGTCACAGAGAACTACAGTAACTTTAACCTTAAAACAATGGGGAAGAGCTGGTTTATATAATGGTCCATTTCAAATATTTAAATTTTAAGGGATAGGAATGGCAAAAAACATCTTGTAGGTAGGTTACTTATTCTGAAGATAAATGTGTATTTCTCCTACTACAGATTAATCGCTGAAGTCAATATGAATATGGTAAGAAAGAAAGATATTTGGTATTGAGAGAACTTTCGTCTGCCTTTATGATCTAATTCCTAAAACATGTTTGCTTAAATAGCATTAATGATATGAACAAAAAAATTATGTAATTTTCTGGAGTCTCCATTTTGTTATTAATAAAATGTCAAGAGTGATGATGTAATTCTTATCTTTGCTCCTCTATAGGTAATGTTCCCTATCCCAACCTCCAGCTTCTTTCAATATTTTTTCTTTGAGATTAGCATTTAAATCAGTGCACGTTGAGTGAAACTGTTTCATCTAATCAGTTGAAGGTCTTCATAGAATAAAGACTACCTCTCCCTAGCAAGAAGGAATTCTGTCAGCAGCAGGCCTTTGGACTTGAACTCCACACCAGCTATTCCCTTGTCCTGGAGCCCACAGGCCAGCTTTGTAGAATTTGGACTTGCCAGCCTTCATAATCATATGAGCCAATTCCTTAAATAACTCTCTCTAGATAGATGAGTAGAAGTTTAGCTATACATACTCCTTATTGGTTCTATTTCTCTGGAGACCACACACTGATAAAAGGGGCACAGATAATAAAGAAATAAATAAGAAAGCATGTTACATAATGATAAATTTTATGGGTCAAAATAAAAACAGGAATAAGGATAAGGTATGTCAGAAATTGGGATTTCAATTTCAAATGAGAGTGAAGAGTACATATTTGAGTAAAGATGTAAAGAAAAAAAATGGAATAAGCCCTGTGGATAATGAGTTGCAGAAGTCCTGAAATGAGAAAGAGTGAACCCAATGTTCAAGAAAGAGCAAGGAGGCCAGTGTGCCTAGAGAGGAATGAATAAGAGAAAAAGTGGTAGGAAAATAAGTCACAGAAGCAATGAGGGACAAAATCATGGAGAATTATACAAGAGAACGTCAGGATTTTGGCTTTTAATCTGAATAAGATGGAAATTTTTTAGAAAGCTTGAGCAGGAGAGTGGTATGTTCTAAACTGGGTTCTCAGACCATTCTGGCTGCTGGGTTAAGAATCATCCAAGGAGGACTTCTCAGTCAAGAGTCAATATCATACATTATGGGATTTCTTAGATGGAACTAGTTTACACACTGTAGGGGCTGACTAACCAGTTGTGAAGTTTTTAAGGCAGGCCCCCAAGAAGAAAAGATCATGAGTGGTTTACTGCCGATGGGCAGTAAGCTTATTGTCCATAGGCAGTTAGGAAAGGAAGACTACAAAAGGGCTAGAACACATGAGCTGGAACTTGCTATCCATAAAGTGAAATCTTTTTCTCCCCCACAGAAAGCCTAAATCCTCTTTTAATGACTTTCCAAATGATTAAATTAGATGCCTCAAGGGTAACCTCTCGAATTTCAAATCTGTTAATTATGGACTTTAATTAATCTGTAAAAATCACTCAAAGCAGCACCAAGATTGGTGTTTGATTGAATAACTGGGAGGAGCTGTGCTAATGCCACAATATTGGCTGCTTACTTCCAATCCTCCACCTGTACTCGAGACCATCTCTCCTGGCCTACCCTATTGAGAAGCTTACTAGAAGGAGAATTCTTGGAAATATAGTTTTAGTCTGACCAAGCTACTAAGTCATAAAGACATCATAAGGAAAAGGAAGAGAAGCAAAGACACCAATTACACAGTGTCCCAATAACCAAGAGATTATGGTCGTAGAGTGGGAAGATGTTAAAAGATAGAGAAGAGTAGGGATAGGCATGGAACTGTTAGAAGATAGAGAAGGGTAGGGATAGGCTAAAACAGGAAATATGAATCTTGAAGGCTTCAAGGCCAACATGGTTGTAGACCAGAAACACAAGAAGGTAGGGAAAGTAGGGATCTCGCTGTGAGCCTAGAGAATTCTGGGGCCCCTCTTTCTGTTGGACACTTGAAGGCTGGGGCAAGAATGGGCCTTATATTTTCTGATTTCCCACAGGAAGCTTTTTGGGCCCTCCCCAGCTTTTCTCCAAGAACAGCTTTAGCCTTTAGCATGAACTCCTGGTTCTCTTAGCACAATGCCTTGTACGTAGTTAGCTTTCAATAACTACTAGTTACCATGACTGCCATCAAGTTATCAAATAGTTATACTTAGGCTTTCCTTTCTAAGTAAGTTATTATTGGTACACCTTCCACAGAAGGAGTTATACTTTTGTTTCTCTTTAAACTGGAACTTTAAAACTTATAAATTGTTGAGGAGCTAGAAGGTGTTAAGGTCATAGTTTCAGAGTCAATATAATTTAATTTGAACCACAAAGCTGCAGTCTTTTATAGCTGGGCAATCTGGATGATTTACTTACTCTCTTTGTATATTTCATTATCTGTCAAGGGTTCTTTTGAGGTAAGAGGGAGTATTATTTACAATCCTTCAGCTCAATGTAGGCTCCCAATTAAGGTTGCTTTCTTTCTTTTTTTTTCCCCTCCCCTGAAATCAGGTGCAGACAGACACTGCCAATGGTCCCTAGAAGCTCAGTTCCTACTCTCTTGGTAGGACTGAAGAGGTGCTCAGTGGAGCTGAGGTTCTTAGCAGAAAAAAAAAGAAAAAAGACTGATTCCAGTTCCTGAAGTTCCTCTTTCTAATAAGGCATCTTCCTCAGCTAGGAAGCTAACGTTTGACACACATTCTACTAAGGTTCCCTGTCTCCCAGTTCTTATAGTCAAAGAGGCTTATGGAGTCAAGCTTCCTCTCACATTCCCTGTCCCGGTGTGCTTAATCAGTTATGCTGATGCGGAGCATGTGCAATATTGTCAGCTGGCAGACTGTGTGCTCCTTGATACATCTCTGCTCATGTGTTTTTATAAGATAAATTCATTTCGGTACTGAACTACATGGCTCTAATATTACTTGTGTGTGAATGAAGCTGTGTGTCTTCTTGACTCTTTGTACAACATAATACATAATTGCTTCTATGACTATGATGACTATTGCTTCTCTGTACTTCCCACACAACCTTTATTTCACTTTGATTTTAACTGACCATTTATAAAAAAACATAATGACTCAAAGTGACATTTCATATCAGTGTGATTAGAAGGGAAATTAAGACATGCACAACCAATTATTATATGTTACAATTTTCTAAGCATTTTAATTATTTTTACTTTTTTAATTTTATTATTTTTATTTTTTTATTATGTTATGTTAGTCACCATACAGTAGTACATTATTAGTTTTTGATGTAATGTATATAAAAGTTCAATAGTCTGATTTCTCTTTTAAAAATGGAGAAATTTAGGGGCGCCCAGGTGGCTCAGTGGGTTAAAGCCTCTGCCCTTAGCTCAGGTCATGATCTCAGGGTCCTGGGATCAAGCCCTGCATTAGGCTCTCTGCTCAGCAGGGAGCCTGCTTCCCCCTCTCTCTCTGCCTGCCTCTCTGCCTACTTGTGATCTCTCTCTCTGTCAAATAAATAAATAACATCTTAAAAAAAATGGAGAAATTTAGGGGCACCTGGTTGGCTCAGTGGGTTGGAGCCTCTGCCTTCAGCTCAGGTCATGATCTCAGGGTCCTGGGGTCCAGCCCCGCATCAGGCTCTCTGCTCAGAGGGGAGCCTGCCTCCCCTTCTCTCTTCCTTTCTGCCTCTCTTCCTACTTGCGATCTCTCTTTCTCTGTCAAATAAATAAAAAGATAAAATCTTTTTTAAATAAATAAATAAATAAAAATGGAGAAATTTAAAGTCAGAAAAATGGAATAATTTGCCAGATAGAAACACTGCAATTCCATCTGTCTGACTCCAGGTCTATGCTCCTTTTGCCAGGATACAATACTCACAACCCTTCCAGGATACAATATGCACAACTGTAAAGGGAGGAGGTTTTTGCTTTATTAGTTTATCTCAGCCATTTTGTTCCCCCCGTAAAGAGCTTTTAAACTATGATGCCCATGAGTCTCTCCCATCTGTGTGATTTTTCTCTTTGGAAGTTCAAGGTAGGGCTGCAAATGATTTCATAATACACATTCCAGAATCTAAACCATATGGCTGTCTTCTATGTTTCTACAAACAGATCATGCTATCTCCACACTCCAGTAGCAGTACATGTGTGATTACACACTCAAGCAGTAGTTGTTACAGCGATGCCCTTGCCCTCCACAAGGAAAACCATTATCTAACATAACAGAGTAGTTTAGAAATCCTATGTGACACCCATCTACATTTTATGCTTCTAATATACAAAAATTGTAAAAAAATGTAGGTTTCATGGGAATTAAAAACTGTTTCAAATGCAAGGTATATTTATAATGAAAATTTTACCAATGTTTTTGTACAAATGCATAAACACTATGTTTAAGGAATGTTTCTTTAACAATACTCTGCAATTTATATTTTCATAAATGCTCAAAGTTTCCCCACTGCTGTGGTAGCTCAATGTGCTTCTTTAGGAAAAACAAATGCTGCTATACTCTTTCAATTTATAATTTACTGCAGCATTCAAATTTAGAGTTCCTTGAATAAATACTTTCTAATGTCAGAAATATTTGTTAAAATTATTCAGTCTTAGCTAAGAAAAAGAAAAGCTCTTTTAAGAAAAAGTGAAAAACAGTTTCAATACCCACAAGGGTATTTAAGCAAAGGAAGAGGACTCCCTAGAAAGACCCAACCCATGGTATGACTCACTCAATGAATGAAGCTTAACTGACCTCACCTGCAGAGAAGAAATGATAACCCAGATCCAGCAGTATCCATGATGAAAGTAGGGATTCTTCCAACAACATGATATATTTAATATATATTATTTGTTTCTTTGTTTGTTTATTTTTCTAAGTAGCCTGTTTAAGCCAGAAACAAGTCATGGACATGGAATAGATGTTCTTACTCAACAAAGAAGAAAAATCAACTTTTCTAGGACATATTTTTATGGAAGTATGAAATATTACAATTCAAGTGTAATATTCAAATGTGGTAGAATGAAGAGTTTATCCAACAGATAAACAAAGACATCAAACATCAAACTCTCTTGTTTACCTAAAAAAGATTATTTTTTCCAAGGATATCAGCAAAACAGATCTGAGTACATTTGAAAGTATTTTGCCCTTGGGAAAATTATTTGCAGGAATATTTACATCTTTAGATAATGAATTGGTGATAAATACATGAACACTGAACAAGTTTTTGCCTACTTAATAGTAAATTGTTCTTGACGATTTAATGTTATTACTAATGACACGTTAGTAATAAAATTATTTAATACATATTACTATCATAATATCATGTATTTGATTAATATGCCGTTCAACATTAAAGTGAAAATAAGTATTTGAAAGTGAAATATTTAACCAGAAACTAATCCTTTGAGCTTAGCATTATTTTCTTATGTGGGTGTATACACATTTATAAAAAGACCTTGTATTTTAAATGGCCAAAATATTTTCAGTGGTAATTTGATGACTTAATTGTAATAGGTTCCAAAACATATGGATTACATTTCCCAGTTCCATTATAATCCCATTGGGATTTTAAATAATGGGAAAAACCTCTTTAAAAAGAAAAAATAAAAAACACCTCAAACGTGAAAAATAACACGAGCATTTCAACATACTCCATATTCAACAGGATTTGCTCTTCCAAGTGTATAATTGACCTAAATCGTAAAATTTCTGTTCAAGTACATATTTTCTTTTCGTCACTGTGTTAAACATCATCTCTTAGGCACAACACCACCCAGTAATTTTCTTTTCCCCCATATTTTCTTTTTTAACATAACTGAATACTGAGTTGAAAGTACATGAGAAATGGAAGAAGCAGACCCCTCGAACTCAGCCAATTAGGTGTGTGTTTGCTTGATTTTTTTTTTTATATCGACTAGTGGGAAAAACTGACTAGATAAGAATTATTGTTTATTTTTTACCCTCTAATCTTTGTTCCAAGATTTAGTCACATAAACAGGAAGGATTTTTGTGAAGTACGATTATACAGAATTTAAATTTTAGATTCACGCTATATGAAAATACAATACTCGAAAACTTGCTTTTACTTGATTTGCAAGGGTAATCATTAGAATTCTAATCATACTTACCATAGAATATTCTCTACAGTTAAGACCGACAAATCCACCCAAGTTGCCTAAGATGTCAAGACTCCTTCAATAACATGTTGAAAATAGCGTTGTTTTTTGTAATTTTGAAGCAAATGTGTTTATTTTACTTTAACGTAGAGAGATGAGCAATTCTCCTTTATCTTCAGAACATTTCATCAGAGATAACTGTTGGCTAGACACAGAATTATCCAACTTTCTTAAAGCTTAAACCTCTGTCTTATAAAATTCCATGTAATCTTTGGGATGCACCCATTTTTCAATTTCCAAGTTAATTTCTTGTCATCTTTGATTCATCATTGTTCATGTTTCCTGTCAGTAACTAGCTTCAAGGCCTGTCAGTGTTCTGGATTCAAGGTTTTCTTTCCTTTGTACTTTGCTGTCATTCTAGTCTTGATTTTCATTGTTTTATACCTAGATAATCTCCTTAGAGCACACCTCAGTGCCACAATTCACCTCCATTTTAGCCTTTTCCCAAGATGTTTCTCATCCCCTGAAATCTCATGTCCTAAGCCCCTCCAATGATTCAGATAAGATCATCTTTTAAGACCAAGCTTCTATCACTTATCATAATCCTAGAATAACCTAAGGGATTAATAGAAGCAGGAGTAAAATAATGCCATTTCATTCATTCGGGTATTTTGGAAAACCTAAAAATCATTTTATTTTTGTTTTATGATCCTTTAAATTTTAATATCATTCTGACTATAATGAATGTGCATTCAGGACTTGACATTCAACTTTTTTTTTTTTGGTATTTTTACGACTTCTGCTATATAATTTGACATAGAATTATGCCACTGAGGATTTTTGTTTTTAGCATAAAATTGACATATATGAAATAGACCCTATATAAAGGACTTCAAAATAAACTTAATCAACCACAATATTTGTTGTCACAATCCAAAAAGTTAGAACTTTGGCTAGCTGAGGTCAGTGTAAAGCTGCTACTACCACCTGAAAAATACTTTGCCTTTATTCTTCCTATATTTAGATATCTTAAACCAAAGTTTTACCAAAACTATTAGTGGAAAGAATAATGATTTAATTTGTCTCATCTTAATCGAAAAAAAAGGTTAAATACAAAGCCTCTAGATTTCTACATTTGAGAAAACCTGAAATGTTTTTAAAATGATCTCATAAATCTTTCACAGTTATGTTATTATGTTCTGCAACACCCTTTTAAAACTTAGGACCTGGAACTCTGATATCCAGAGATGTATTGTCAGGAATACTAACAGCTACATATATGTCCTTGAGCAATAGCCTCAAACTTAGTTACACAAATTCCTAGAATTCTGTGAATACAACTCCAAAACTTCATTTCAAATTGGAAAACTATCCCAAATAGTTTATAAAAATTCAGACTTACTTTTTTAAATGATTTTTCTTAAGCAGAAGCACCAGTATGACAATGATCATAGAGGAACAAGGCAAGGCAGATGTTCTATTTAACAATGACAACAAAAATGGACTAGCAATAGCACCTTTCATCTGCCAGATATGTTTAATTTTTTTAAACAACATCTGTCCAAGAATCTCTGACAATGAGAGGTTGAATTATTTAGACAATAAGTTTCTTCTAAGTTTCTTCTAATTATAAGGTTCTCTGATTATATCAAAATTTGTTTAAAAACTACAGCAACACAAAAGGACCAAACACACACACACACACACACACACACACACACGATACATGCCACATAAAACTAAAAAGCATACATATTCTTCACGTATATACTCTTTCAACTACAGTAGAAGTAAGGTTCCTTCCAGAACACAAATAATTGAAGAATTTCTTCAAACAAATCCAAAATTCAAATGAAAACACCAAAACCAAGAGGGTTTATTCAGAGATCAGGATGTTACTTCATAATACAATATGTAGAAATAGTCTGTGCATTATTGTACGCACACATACACATGATCTCACACCAGAAGGCCTCAAGAATCCTTGTGCAATGTGCACGGGCTTCCATGTACGGAATTGTTGTCACTTCCAAACACATTGTCCTATAGAATGAAGGATAGAACTTGGGTCATTGATGGAGCCAAATGATAGAGATAAACTACGATGCATCAAATGTGTCTGATGCGGAAAGATGCCCAAAGATGGCTTGTTAACAGTAGGGAGAATGCTCCTTCCTTCCTACCAAATCCTAATGAAAAATGTAAGATGAGTAGTATTTGGGGAGCATTTATTATGAACTAATTAGAGCATGTTGAGTGGAAATGGATAGTGAATAATTCAAAGGAATTATAGTCCCAGCTTGGAGCCTCACTGCCAATACTGATGTTCAGCAACACCAGTCCCAAAGGAAATGGGAGCAGGAGGAGTATAAGTTGTCAGTGTGATGAAATGAAATAGTTGCAACTGCAGATGGATTATTAACTAATATTGACTCTTACTCTGAAAGCTGTCAGAGCTTTGCTATGCGGCACTGAAACAGCTGGGAATTTTCTGTCATGAAGCCACAGGAGAAACATTCTAGCTGGGTTGAAATACAAAAGCTAGATGTTGACGAAGGACATAAGAGTTATAAGTTTCCTTCTGGATCAGACAAAATGAACACAACTTTTTTATTCTATTGTAAGATATTTGCTTCTTTGATTCATCAAACGTGTATTAAGCCCTTGCAAAGTGACAGGCACAATAGCTTCTTGACAGTTGACACCAATCCTGCTGTTACGGACATTGCGATCTAGAAAACACTGAACTGATCATTTAGAATTTTTTATAAAAAGTGGCAAAAAAAAAAAAAAAAGACTATACTTTTAGGGATCACTCCTATGGTTTGTCCCTAGAAGTTTCTTTGAACATATAGAATCCCAGAAACCACGAGGAGGAAGTATGGTGTCCTTTCCTGAGCATGAAGCTGGCTCTGGGCGTAGCTTCTGCAGCTGCCCCCTGCCACTGATGATGGAAGAGCGCTCTTCCATTGGAAGAGCGAGAAAGAAGGGAAACCCTCTCAGCGAGAGGTGGATGGGGGAGGGAGGGAAAATAAAAAAGCTCCTCATTGGTTAGGCTAGGATATTTTTACAGGATAACTGCTGTAAAAATAGATCTAAAGATTTAGGGGCTCAACTTAATGGAAGTTTATATGTCATTCATATTTCAATTTCAAGCAAGTAGTTTAGGTTAAGGGACTTGTATTCATCCCTGGTGACATCCTTGCCCTGCTGTTCCGCTATCCCATAGGGCCTCTCAGTCTTCAATAACTGCTAGCAGAAGGGGTCAGACCATGAGGAAGGCACATCTGCTTCTTGAAAGCCTTGGTCCCAAAGTGGCACACACCACTTTTCCTTTAATTCAATTGACTGATGACTAGGACAACTGGTACAATGACTAGTACAGTTACTACACATAGTAATAAGGGAGTGGTATAGAGAAAGAAAATGTAATAATTGGTTTGGCAACTACTTTCCAGCTACAACTTCATGGTATAAGAGTAAGAGTAAGAGCAAAATGGAAAACATCACTTAATAAGCAAACTTGTCATATCTGGGCCTATAACTGGTCATAAAAGAATTAATAAAAATTTACTTCAAAAAGCTTGAAAATATTTGATATGCAAAAATATTGTTTAGTGTTTCATACAACAATTTTATTTTCTGGCCAGGATTAGGTTTATCATAAGTAATATATTTCTTTTGGTGAATGTCTGGGTTGAAAATTTGCATAATAGTGGTCTTCCTCAAACAAGGATAATTCCAGCACAGGAATGACTGACTATTCAAGAAATGAATTTTGAAACTACATTGGATTGTTGTAACATGAGCAAAAATCAAACGATTATAAAAAAATTGTAATATCAAACCCAATTCCTATTCTTATTTTAAAATTTCCTATTTTGTTGATGATAAGAATATGTTTATAATCCAAAGTATTTTGTATTAGACACATCCAGATTATCAATGTCATACTATATTGTAAACAGATGATTTCTTTTTTAAGTTGTGAGATGAAGTATGGAGAACATTTGGAAAGACCAAATTACAGAGGGTAAATAATATATCTAGAATTAGGTCATAGCTCTCTTACTTTAAGTTCCCTGAAACCTATAGTAAATGCATCTCTTTGCCATTCCATCTTCTTTTTTAGTCTTGTATATCTGTTTAAAGCATTCATCCTCATAAATATACCTAAATAGTCTCTCATAGATGAATTAGAAGTATATAACTTCATTCCACATACTCAACTAGTAGAATAAAAATTTCTATTTGGTAGATGTTATCATTCCATTGCATATGTGCTATTACAACATTTTTTTTTTTTTGAGGAAGAAATGACCCTTGACTGAACATTTCAAAAGTAAAATCATGATGAGTTGGCTAATTTTTCCTGTCCCTTCTCCAACCACTTCTTTATTTGCAGCTTGGAATAGTCTTTTGACCCCATAATCTTTTCCTGGAATATGAGATCTAAATATAGTTCAGCCACGGGTTTCCTAGAACAGGTACTTTCTTGATAAAAAGAGACAGGTACATCTAGAAAAAGCCAAGAGTTCTCTACTTTTTCCCATCTTCTTGCTTTGAATTTGTATTAGTTTGCCAGGGCTGCCATAACAAAGTATTACAAACTGGGTGGCTTGAGCAATAGAAATTCAATGTCTCACTATTCTGAAGTGTTAGTAATGTGAAATCAAGTTAACTGCAGGGTGGTTCCTTCTGAAGTCCATGAGGAGAAGGATCTGTTCCAGGCCTCTCTCCTTGGCTTGTAGACCAGTCTTCTCCCTGTGTCTTGTCATGTTATCTTCTCTCCATCCATCTGCTTCTGTGCCAGTTATTTTTATAAGGATACCGGTAATATTGGATTAATCCTTAATCTCTAAAAAGTAAAGGTCACATTTGAAGGTTATTGGAGTTAAGACCCCAACATTTATTTATATAAATAAATGTTGGGGTCTTAATATATATATATATATATATATATATACACACACACACACACACACACATATGTGCGTGTATACATTTTTTTTTTTTCCGGGGGAGGGCACAATTACAACCTATAACAGAACTCAAATATGATGTTGAGTTAGAATATCTGTCTTGCAAAACTGAAGCAACCAGTATGAGAATGAGGTCCAAAACACAAGATATGGATGATGGACAGGAAGAATAAGAGTCACTGATGGCCCTAGAGAGCACCAGCCAATTAGGTGGGGACCTAATTCAGAATAACAATTTCTCTAAAATGCATTTCCATAGTGAAAAAAATATACAATGATTTGTTAATAATTTAAACATTCAGAGATTCTTGAAAGATTTAGAAAAACCTAAGATTAGTACCATCTTAAGCATTGTTTATCTTATGTTTGGTACATTCAAATATACTACTCTGAAAATGGGTACATCTTATATTTAAATTTAATAATTGATTTATATTTTCACATTGCTTACTTATAAAAATGCTTTATAAAAGTGATTATTTTTTAGGCATTTTATTTTGATTGCTGAATAGAACATATCCAGAGAGTAAGATATTCTAATTTCTTCATTTTCAAATAGAGCCAAAACACTTTGTTTCTATAAAAATGGACTCCAAAATATTGTCTCTCAGTGGTTTGTAAAGAATTCAGTTAATGACATATTAAATTACATCCCTCTGAATGCTTTCACTCCTATTTATATTTTTTCCTAAGCCTTACTCCTTGAAGGTCTTTTTCTATATAGCAATATTTAACTTGGCCTACATAATTATGATAGACAAGATAATATCATTGTCCCATAATGTTGAAGTAAAAGATTTTCAATTCTATAACATGCTTTTTATTTTGATGTTGTCATCTATAATGTCTGTGATGCCTGTGTTTTAACCACTCGTGCTAATATTCTGTATTTAATCCCCATGATATACACTCAATCTGTTTCATCAGTTCTAAAACAAAACTCTTGCTGTCTAATTGAATCATGTTTGCATTTCCAGCTGTGTGTAGGCAGCTAGCCACATTCTTTTCTATTCATATAAACAGACTATTAGAATTATGTAAACAGTATAACTTTTAAATGCTCATTATGTTCCATTAGATCTATTTACTAGACTCACATAATCTCAAAACATCAAAATTTGAAAGAAAAGAATTTAGATTAAGATAGTATTCTCAGACTGGCCAACAATGTATATACCTAGTTTTATACAAGGAAGAGGAAGCAAAAATCCTTTTTTAATAAGGAAAACCTGAGGAAGTGTAGAAATGGAAGATTCCATTTATAGGTAAACTAAAGTATATGTTTGATTTAAGGACTCATGGTTGAATGTACATGAATGTATCAGATACCAAATTTCTGAGTTTAAACAATATTTAAATAAACCAATAAAGGTGACATTTAGAATTTTTACTGTGGGAAAAAGTAGAAAATCCCTCTACTTCAGCGTATTTCTCGTTGGTTTAAAAGAGGACAGTATTTTTGTATTCCTCTCACTCATTTGGCTAAACTTGTAATTGATATAAAATTAATAAGGTGTTTGTTTAGAGGAGAAGAAATAGTCCAATGGATGGAAACAAGATGAAAGTGCTTTAGAGAAAATAAATGGTTTTATTAACTTTCTATTAACAGTTATTATTAATGAGTACTCTAATTCTTGATACTGAAATAATGGTGTAGAATAAGTCCTTTCTAAATCAAATGAATTGATGCTATGTATATTTATGGCATTCCAATAGTTTAAAATCATATAATTACAGGGTAAAAATAATTCTAATGACAAGTTCCCTCAATAATTACATAATCATGCTATTGTATGGTTGGAAAGAATCTTACGTATCAAGAAAGCATCTTCCCATTCAACACAGAAATCTCTTATGTTTCCTCCATTAGGAAATCAGGAAGGTTCCTTTGAATATTCCAGTCAGGAAGAATTTCAGTGTAATGATAGGGCTATAGGATTCATTTCTGAACAAAGCTGTTTGTAATATAGATTAGCTTAATAAGATCTGCTTTTCCTTAATTGTCACTAGATTTACCTTGTTCCATCTTCCACTAGTTTACAGAATGAATTTAATCTGTCTCAAAAATACAATACATTAACCCAATGCTTTTATTCCCTACTTGATTTTACGATCCTGGAGGGCAGAAACACTACTGATTTACCAACCTGTTGTCATAACCAAGCCTATGATAGGTGTTCACTTATTTGTGGTATTAAATGAAAGGATTCTAGCTCACCTGGGTAGCTCATTTGGTCAAGCATCCACCTACCACTCAAGTCATGATCTCAGGGTCCTGGGATGGAGCACAGGTCAAGCTCTCTGCTCAGTAGGGTATCTTCTCTCACTCCCTCTTGCTTCTTCCCCACTGCTCATGCTCTCTCTCTCTCTCTTTCTCTCATTTGTTTCCAATAAATAAATAAATAAATGGAATGAAAGGGTTCTTTACATAATACTCTATAGGATTATCATAACCACATATCTCACACCATCATAGCTTATGAGAACCATTTACTGTCGTTAACTGTATTCTTCAAAATTCTGTTCAGAAGTTAGATGAAACCTCTCTCTCCATTTCTCTCCTTTAAATTTGATGCACTTAATCTAATTTGTATTCATGTGGCTTTCCTGTTGCTAAGCAACTTAAAATATTCTAAAAATTTCTGAATTTTAACTTAATTTTAGTTAAATAAAAGATGTCTTTGGGAGAGGTACAGTTATATTCAAGATCTATAGCTCTGATGGCTGGTACAGTAACCACTAGGCAAATGGAACTCATGAGTACTTGAAGTGCAACTATTTCAAATTGAGGTGTGCTGTAGGCATAAAATACACACTGGATTATAGAGACTTAGAACACAAAAAAAGGAACTAATTTTTATATCAAATACATCTTCAAATAAAAATCTTTAGGACAGATTGGATAAATAAATTAATTTTACTTGTTTCTTTTTACTTTAATGTGGCATTTTGAAAAGAGAACTTTGCACATTTTAGTTAGATATTCCCACTCTGGAAGAATTATTGATAACACTTTGCATGGAGAAATAGTCATGATCTGCATTCATAATTCTTGTTGGCTTACTATAACACTGTTAAGAAATATCAGAGTCTACCATTAGATTTTAATTCAAAGGAGATCTTTCTTCTGATAATCTAGTTACTTGCCAGCAATGCTAAAATCTGTTCTAATTGGGCTTTTCAATTTCCTCAATGATTTTAAGTGGTCTTTTATTAAACAACTAGATAGGGGCACTTTCATAAAGTTCTTTTTCTTTCTGCATTCAGCATTTGCATCAAGCATTTGTTAATCCTCTCAATTTGTTCCTCTAAATGATATTCATGGCTTTGTTACCTGACCATTTTTTTAAATATAAAATACACTGTCTCAAGCATAGATCTTAATTTCATCATCTGAGTGTCATAAATATCATTTATTTTGAAATGATTATTAGGAAACAAAACATTGCCACTATGAAAAAAAATACATGTTTCCTGTTTAATAGTTGCCATTTCAAGAACTATTTTTAAAGTCCATGTTAATGCTATTACTAACGTAAGGGCAATGTGAAGGTAGGACAGTACTATTTTCCCAATATTCCATTAGGGTTCCATTAAAAAAGATTTCAAATGACCTCACTGTGTCAACCGCTTCAGAAATAAGCAGCAATTCTTAAACGCATTTAATATTTAATTTCCAATTATCCTTTTAAAAGAACCATATCCTCAGTTCTTTTTTTTTTTTTTTCTCAATCATCGTTTTTATTAATTGGCTTTGTAGGCTAAAGTGCATAGTAAAGACCAAAAAGGATATGCATACATAGGAAAAGGACGTGTTTCTCAACAACATTAGAAAGACCTGAGATGCCTAAGTGTCTGTCCTAGGAACACTGGACCAAGGGAAAATGTATGCAGGCAGCAGGCCCTGGGGCCAGCTTCTGGTATGGATCTGTGGCCTGCAGAAGCTGCCGGCCTGCTAACCCAGTTCTGCTAACCCAGCAAAAGCTGTAAGAGTGTTGGGACAAAGGGTCACACTGGATAGCTGCTGCTGGTACCAAAGACAAGTTCAGTTCCATTCAGGGCCCTGGGGAACCAGCACTGCTACGGAATGTCTCCTCCTGCAGGCAAAGAAACCTTCACCCTCCCCTAATGCCAGTTGTAGGAGAGGGTTTGGGGGCATCACTGCTTAAGTTAGCCTGGGTCTGCTGCATAAGCCCCCAGCTGTGGTTAGCCACACCTTTCCCACTCTCCATGAATACTTAACTGGGTCAAGGTCAGTCACTGAAGTCTTTGTCTTATCACATGCCTCTGTCTGCAGGGGTGAGGGTGCCCAAGGAGGAAGGTGGGAGGGATTTGTGAGCTCCTTGAAAGGATAAGCAGTTCATAAACAACTCCTCTGGACCTCTGTTTATTAGAATTAAAGTCAGTCTACAAGTTAGAGCCTGGCAATCAGAATTGAGTCTGCTTCACTGAGTTCGTACTCTGTGCCCCTGGAGCACTGCAGAAAAAATATCAGACTGAGTCAGGACCCAGAGATACCGGTCCCACGTGGAAGCCCCAAACGTGCTCCAGGGAGCCTGTCCACTAACTTGCAGGAGAAAAAGAGAAGAAATCTGTTAACTTTGCTCTCAGTTCTGGAGGTAAAGTGCTTATTCTAGCGCAGGGGAAATCTAGAAACAAATGTAGCACCTATTTAAGGATCCATAGCCTCGGTTCTAAGTTTTCTGACTCACAAGTTAAGCAAGAATAATAAAGTGTTGCTGCCAAACTGAATTCTTTTAGAAATCCTGCAATAGAATAGGAATTTTCTTTTAGGGAACCAATGTGTGAGAATAAGCATCGTCCTAAGACTCGACCTGGTCATGGCAGTTACAATCTGGGACAGAATCGCATTCTAAGCTAATTCGTGGAGTTCTTTCCAACTCAGCGTAAACTACTAGATAAATACCTTCAGAATAAAGTTAAAAATACATTGTGAACATGTACCAAGGCTATATTTATTTATTCTAACAGCAGGTGGAATAGTTGCGAATTTGCCCACCTTTGATACTGAACACTTGGTAAATTCAGATTAAGGAAAAGATCTTCTGACAACATTTTTGGCCATATGATCAGTACACAACATTAGCAAAAGTTGAGACATATCAGATACTTGAAAATAAAGTTTGTTTATACATGGTGTTAATAGTGGCAGTCCCATTAAATTGGATTCCTTTCCTTTTTTCCTTCTCTTTGTCCTTATTATTTCCAAAATGTTTATGTATTTATTATTGTGTGTCCTGGTTCTCATTTCTATTACTCTTTGCTTTCATCTGAATTTTCAAACGATTTAACGTTCAAGGCTACCCTAGACTTCTCTCCACGTTTACTTTATTTATTGGTGTCCACCACATTTTTATATTTTCATCCCTGGGATTTTTTTCTAAGAAATCACTATTTAATTTCATATAACTTGGCCCCAGTAAATATTGCAGCAGCTGAAAAACATGACCTCTAAAAATATTGCCAGAAACCACGTAATTAAAAATTGTGGATATATACTTAACACACATACACACAGAGACCCATGGAGTTCCATTTCAACTACTTTTCTACCAAATGTGAAAGGTACAGATTTTGGTGGGGATTTTGGTGGGGATATATAGACTGACTTTCATAAGTAGATGAATTTTCAAATTTGAAAAACATAGCAATAATAGAGAAAATGTTTTATCGCTACCTGGAGGGCATTTCTTTCTGGTCTTCCTAAGAGTAGAAAATTTTATGTTATTATGTAAACATCAGTAGGGACGTTCAACCTTAAATATATAACTCTCATCTGATGGTATTCACTTCAATATTGGAATAAACTCTTTTCATATTTTATTATTTTAAAGTTGTATTTTTTTGAGAGAGAAAGAAACAGAGAGAGAGCAAAAGAGCAGAAGGAGGAGCAGATGGAGAGAATCTCAAGCAGACTCCTACCTGAGCTTAGAGACCTATGCGGGGCTCAAATCCCAGCACCCTGAGATCATGATCTGAGCTGAAATCAAGAGTCAGATGCTTAACCAACTGAGCCACCCAGGTGCCCCAAGAATCAACTTCTTTAAAATACCTCATATTTATTGTCCTCAAGGTAGACACCTTCCAGAAAAACGATGTCTTAGATCTTTCTCCATAATGTCAATGTAACAGTTCTTGATCAAACTTCCTAATATCATGTATGAAAGAAAATAAAATTTAGAAAAGAAAGTGTTAACATTTACTTTTTGCATTTCAACCAGTTATTGTGTGACTCTCATGTCATTGTGTCATGTTTAGATAGTTAAAATGTAACAAATCATTTCTAAACTTCTCCCCATAAATTTGATGTTTGACTTTCCATCACCCCATTATTTTATAAATGCTTTCCACCACACCATTTGCTTTCCACACAATTATTTTATAATTGCAAGTGAGAGAAAAGAGCACAAACAAAAATACTGTGAGGGGCACCTGGGTGGCTCAGTCAGTTAAAGGTCCGACTCTTGGTTTCAGTTCACGTCATGATTTCATAAGTCACAGGATCAAGCCTGTAGGGCTCTGCACTCAGCGGCGAGTCTGCTTGGAATTCTCCCTCTCCTTTCCCTCTGCCCCGTCCCTCACTTGCACACACACACACTCTCACTCTGTCTCTCTCTAAATAAACAAATCTTAAAAAAAAAAAAAAAAAAAAACTGATATAAGTTCTGTTTCTAACTATGAGCAAAAAACAAAAGTGACTTTTTTTTTTTGGTTGCTGTTCTTACAACCTAAATGACAAGTGTTTGGGTAAACTGGAGCCTTGTTCTAAAGAAAGTAGACCAGTTGCTTGAAAGAAATTATTGGCACTTGAGTATTTGACATCACTGTTTGATGCTTCTTTCAATAAAGACAACTTAGTAGCATGGAATGTTGTCCTCTAACCTTTGTTTTAAGGGTGTTGAGCATGCAGTTACAAGCCACTGCATTAACATTATTAGATATCTTTAATCAAAGACGGAATCCCTAATATAAAACACTTTGGTTTATGTTTTCTGTGAGTTTTAATGTCTCTAAGGACTTAGGTTTGTTTTTTGTTTTTTTTTTTTTCATTTGGTAGACTGTAAAGTATTTGGTAATATGTAAAGTATTCAGGTCATTGGGTTGGGCATCACTTTTTTGTTCCCCCTGGGTCTAGCTTTTGCATTAAATGAGGTTTCCAGTAACTTACTGTAATTAATAAAGTTTTCACCATTTCAGATCAAATACTAAGCAAGAAATAAAAAGGTACATCCAGGAGGTCTTTATCATCAGAATGCTTTCTCTCTAGAAAGAAAAAAAAAAAAAAAAAACGACACTCTATAGTAAACCGTGATAATTAGGATAGATAGATAATTATACGCTCTACTAGTAAAATGTTACCTATCAATGTGGAACACATAAAATATTCTCTTTTCATTTTTAAGGAATTCTCTCAGGATACAGGTTACAATTATCCTGAAGGTAAATAGTAAGCACATCAAATTGCAATTGGTATATTTCACAAAGATTGGAATTTATATGAGTCAGTAGAGAAAAATGGGATTCATTTTAGTTAGTTCACTGAGTGCCAAGCTTATAGTTAATAACATTTGCTAAATCAAATTAATAGTAAGTGAAATTGTGTCATGTAATATCTCAAAATAATTCTTTCCTTTGTGATATCAGTCTTATTACCACTGCAACCTCACAATCTGGTTCAATTTCTTCTTTTAAAAGAGAATATCAGGATTGTCGTTTTTTTTTTTTCCCCAATCAGGAATACACATAAAAATTAAAAGGATTACAGCCTACAATACTGTCTGATACAATGCTACAGACTGTGTGTCCCCCAAAATTCATATGCTGAAACCTAATCCCTAATGTGATGCTACTTGAACATGGGAATTTTGTGGGATGATAAGGTCATCAAGGCAGAGCCCTCATAAATGGGATTAGTGCCCTTATAAAATAGACCCCAGAGATCTTCCTCACCTGCTTCTGCTAGGTGAGGACACAGCAAAAGTGGAAAGATGCTGTTTGGGAATCAGGAAGTGGGTGCTAACTGGATATGGAATCCTCCCACGCCTTGATCTTGGATTTCCCAGTTTCCAGAACTGTGAGAAATAAATGTCTGTTGTTTATAAGCCATCCAGTTTATGGTAGTTCGTTATAGTGGTTGGAATGGACTAAAACACAATACTGGTATAATACTTCTGCATGAACACCAAGATCTTATTGCTAACAGAGAGCAAATCCCCAAACCAAAGTTAATTTTATTTGGTTAGTTCGCTGAAGTTGGATATTGGAAAAGATTTTAACAGTACAAATATTTCAACTTTGGCTTTATCTTGTTTTAGCTTCCTCTTTCTGAAGTATGGTTTTATAAAGTAAATATATTTTGTACAATCAACATGTATTATGTCTATAAAAAATATTTTTTAAGCTAGGATAAATAGTTGATTATATTTACTACACATTGCCAAGAGAGGCATTAGTTAGGCATTTCCAAGAGAGGCATTAGTTGAAATGGAAGTACAATTATTTTAGGTCCTCTGAGAAATAAGTAGGGAAGAATAAATAAATATTCTATCATCTAACCAACACAACCATCCATTCATTATTTTCCTCATTCTTTCATTTATTCATTTGTTTGGTTGTTCAGGCAACTAATCTTCATCAAATGCTTAATGTGTGCCGTATTGTGTATTGCAGTATATCAGCTACTTAAGATAAGACTTCTTTTTTTTTTTTTTAAGATAAGACTTCTTATCCTACTACCTCTTCCTAAACTCAGTTGTCTTTACTTTTCTGGAAAGCTTGATTGACCACTATTTTAACCAACATACAAATCTTTGATGACTAATTGGAAGCAGCAAACCCTAGATTTTTACAGGGCATGTTTTATGTAACATCTGGTCAACAAGGATCCTTAAGTTACTATGGACATGCTTTACCACAGCTGTAAAAATCCATTAAATACTTTACCCATCTTTTTCCACTTACTAATACTTGTTTCACTTGTTTGTTTGGTTTCTTATTATATTAGGAGCTGCTCTCAGTTTCTAGGATGTTGGAGGGAGATCCTGCAAGAGGAGGAGCTTATCCCTTACCAACCCCTCCCCTTCCCAAACATTCTTTTCTGTAGAAGTTCATATTTTCTATGTAATTTATATTCTTTTGTCAAAGCTGTATTTTCACCTCTAGGACACATTTGTACTTTAGCAACCACTCTACCTGTTTATTGGTTTTTCACAAACAAATTATAACGTGATTGACAAAAATCATAGAAGCACAATCCAGCTATAAATTTTTATGGGCAAAATAGAAGCTTATTAAAACAATTACACAGAGCAGGTGGCAATATAACATAGTCCTGGATAGAAGTAGGCCTAAATTTTACCCAATTTCCTAGGATCACTCAGTATGTTAAAAACTTTTGATCAGTCTACCTCCCCGCAGTGAGAAATCTAATCACAGAAATAGTTCTTTCATTGTGATTACCTCACTTATGACTTCACTGTGCAAATACTGGCTACTCTGGTGATAGGCTAACCTGTTGATTAAGTGCAGGAAATTGTGTTTGGCTATGTTCTATATGCATACTGATTGATTTCTATTCCAGCCACTAGCCTCTCAGGGTTCAAATCCTCCAAAATGGCTTCCTCTGAATGTTTTTAACTTATTGCTCTGTGAATATTTTACAAGTTGCCAAATCAAAACTTATTTTCCTCTTCTGACTGCCATAGAATATGAATCTCTCAGGTACCAGGGTCAAAAATTATACAATCTTTTATTCTTTCAACCTCTGCTGCTCGTCAACTGACAGTAGGTAAAATGATAAAGTTCTGTTTTACTCAATTGATCCTTTCTTTCCACACCCACTGCTACCTTAACCTTGAATGATTTTAAAGTTGTAGTTAAATGCACGTGGGCTGGAGCTCAACTCCTTGAATTTAAACCTATCCTAGTCTCTTAACTATATTTGTGATATTAGTCTAATCTCTTAACTTCTCTGCACCTGTGCCTATATGTCTAAAATGTTAATGAAAATCACATGCCAACATGACATGCTTGTTGGGACGAATAAATGGGTTAATATATATAAATATTTAAACCAATGCACAGAGTGTAACTTAAAAATTAACTGATTTCCCCAACTTCAGCCTTTCATTCATTATTTGTTTTATTTTATTTATTTTAAGATTTTATTTATTTAACAGAAAGAGATCACCAGTAGGCAGAGAGGCAGGCAGAGAGAGAGGGAGAATCAGGTCCCCGCTGAGCAGAGAGCCTGATGTGGGGCTCGATTCCAGGACCCTGAAATCATGACCTGAGCTAAAGGCAGAGGCTTTAACACACTGAGCCACCCAGGTGCCCCTATTATTCATTCTAAATCCAACATATTTTTCTCACTCCTATTTCTAAAACGTTTTTCCAATTATGTAATTTTTCTCTTAAAAAGTGCTCACAATTCTTATATTAGCAGCTGATATAACAAAAAACTCCTTAATCTGACTTTCTAAGGATTAGCCCTCATCATCTTTCTTACTCTCCTGAGGTCTAGTACACATGGTAGATACAGGAAAATAAATACTTTTCTAATTAAATTAATATGCTAACATGTTTCTTTAAATACTTTTTTTTAAAGATTTTATCTATTTACTTGAGAGAGAGAGAGAGAAAGAACATGAGAGGAAAGAAGTTCAGAGGGACAAGCGGAGCTGGGACCCCAATGCAGGACTCCATCCCAGAACTCCAGGATCATGACCTGAGCCAAAGGCAGTTGCTTAACCAACTGAGCCACCCAGGTGCCCTTTAAATACTTTTTGGAACAAAATGAAATTACTCTATATACATATATGCTTTCAGATTATAGTGATCAAAAATACATTTCTGGATATAAATTTAAAGTATTTTAAGAGAAAATATCAATGAATAAAGAGTTCAAAAGACAACAATGATAAGGGAAAATTTATACAGTATTTGTAGTTTTCATTATAACTTGGTACATTGAAGATAATTATCTTTATGGAATTCATTATAGTTCTGGTAATAAGTCAGTGGTCAAACTCCTTAGCAACCAGATTACCTTCTCAGCTCCCATTAAAGCAAATGACTTTTGCATCACCAAAAATGGTCTGTCAAACTGGGTGATGGTTTTGGTAATATGAACAAATATATGCAAACTAAGTCTCTAAAAAACATAGAATTAATCTATGAGTGATTATAGGTCATGTATATAAAAAACTAAAAACCGTTGGGATACCTGGGTAGCTCAGCTGATTAAGCCTCTGCCTTCAGCTCAGGTCATGATCTCAAGGTCCTGGGATCGAGCCCCGCGTTGGGCCCTCTGCTCAGCTGGGAACCTGCTTCCTCCTCTCTCTCTGCCTGCCTCTCTGCCTACCTGTGATCTCTCTCTCTCTCTCTGTCAAATAAATGAATAAAATCTTTTAAAAAATAAAATAAAATGAGATCTTCATCATCAACAAGATCAATAATGAGAATATAGTCTTCAGAAAGAAAGAAAGAAAAAAAGAAAGAAAGAAAGAAAAAGAAAAAGAAAATGCAGTCTTCAGATTCCTGAACCAGGACTGCATATATACCTCTAAAGCAGCTAACTTGGGCCCAGTCAGGAAACTTGATGTGGATAAAAGAGAAGAAATAGCAGTTGATCTCTCTCTGAGTAACCTCCCTAGAAACCACAACAAAATAGCAGAAAAGAATGGTTTAACATGAAGGTAGATTTGGAGGTAAAGAAAAAGCCAAGGGCAGTTCATGGATGAGCCCCTCCAGGTGGGGCTTACAGTTTCAACACAGAAGGCCCAATCATTAGACAAATATTTGCAAACTATAAATATTACTACAAGTAGTGCTTATCAAATTACAGATTTTACCAGAGTAAAATAGAGAGCCTCAAATTAGATTAGCTCTTCAAGGGTCTTAATGTGAAAATAATTGGTCCCCAGACTCTGCCAGGTGGCAATTCTGGGCATTGATATCTCCTGCAGGCTAATCTGGGCAAAAGGCAGGGGATAATCCCAGGCCTCTTCCCACATCACTACCCTATATTTTTCCTCATTGGACAACACAGGAAATTTTCAACAACAATTCCAAATCTCAAAGTTACATGAATGTATATTATACAAGAGACTGAAGACACTAGGCACATAGTTGCTTATCCAAATGCTTTTTCTAATGGAGTCAAGCTTTTTCAACCCTTTCTGCACACAAGTTTTGCTTAAGTTCTGACGTCCACATAACATGAATTAATAAGAATGTTGAGAGAGCAGTGTTAATTAAAGCTAAGGAATGGTACTGAAGTATTTTTCTGCTGACATAAAAGTAGTAAGATTTCCAACTATCTCACTACCTAAATGATACACTTTTGAGTATTTGAAATGTTTTCTTTAGAGGAGTGGACATTCATGACGAATCCTGAGTTTGAGACACTTATATTTGCATAATGTGCTCAAAGAACATTCCTGAGACCACATTCATCCGAACACAATGTAATACATGCTTTACAAACGACTTTTTACAGACCCATTTAGTTGTTGTTACACCCTTTGGGGAGTTAACTGAGAAAGTGTTCCTGTAACACTCTCAAATGTTTGGGATGCATTTTTTAGAAATTAATATCTTACTGGCATATGTGTTATATTACCTCATGTGCTTTTTTGCCTAAAACTTGATGAAATTTCAGGGGAAAAGAAAGAATAAGAAAGAGTAGCCTATCAGCTATGCAAAATCAAACTGCTTCGTGTTATGGATCTAAGCAAGCAGAGCTGGCACAGCGTGTCTTAATAGTGAACTACATGCCAGGGGAACAAAATACTTGCAGGATTCAAACAAAGGTGGTGGGCGTGAGGGAGGATTGGTGGATAAAAACCAATGGTTTTGTCATATTACAAACATTGAGTAAAAGGCAGAACTATAAAGACAAAGAGAAGAAGGATTTCTTGGTCTCTCCCTGTCAGTGAAATCTATGCATTCCAACTTTTTTTTTCCTCCTGACAGCAAATATTTTCACACTACACATTGCAGAGCCAGAGTAGAAGATAACTAACTCTTTATATCTGCAAATTCCTAAAACATGGACCAAGTCCAGTTTCTTTTCTTTTTTTTTTTTTTTTTGGTGAGGCTTTTGTTATCATGAAATCCTTTCAACTTGCATATATTCCTCTTGCAGCAAAAGTAATTTTTGTAGATTCCCTTTTCTCTCCTCTTCAGGAATGTGAACAGTTTGGGACATCTTGCAAAATCACATGTGTGTATTGATGGATATATTTTGCTTTAGATTTGACATATGCTGATAGCTTGCTCCCCTAGCATCAAATAAAAATAAAAACAGATTTCAATATCAACTTTAGTATAGTGGGCCAAAAAAAATTGAAAAACAACTGAATTTAATTAAGCACAAAGACAGTTATTGGGAGACAGTTTTGGACATGAAGTTTGAATAAATCCAACAATTTTATAATTCCTAGCTCATGTGAACAATATCACAATAATCATTTAAGAGATGGAAACTCAGGGAAATGAATGATTCAACTTACTTTCTACAAACACGCAGTCTATGGAACCAAGTGAAACTGAAATGTACTGGTTACAATTTTAGCACTCTCTAATGGGTGATTGATTTTTAGCAAATTGACTTTAGCAAAAAAAAAAAAAGGACTTTTAGCACTCTCTCAAATTTTAGAGAGAACAAAGCAGGACTTTAGACTTTCACAGGAAAAAAAATCAAAGAGAATCAAGACTACAGAAATGAATAAAAACTGATGGTGCTGTTCTCTTTACAGTTTACCAAGTATTTTTATATATAAATTTTATATATCAGTTTGGGAGTAGGATTAATAACCCATATTGGTTATAACAATAATGCATTGTTTACTAACTAACGCAGATACTAAATAGGATAGCTGTTAAGTGTCTCAAGAGAAATACTGAGTGTGCAGCCAGATTCTATTCTTCACCAAGATTTAGTGAATTGTTAATAACTCCTGTGGCAGAATGGAGAAAAGAGCCCCCAAGTGATTTTTACCATTCAATGTTCCAACAATGGAAGGAAAGTTGGCTATTAGTTAGAATGTCCTAGTCTTTATGTCTAAAAGCAAGTTTATGTAGGTTCTTTGTCCCCAAATATAAGTCAGGAAAACAAAGAAAAAGAGGCACGGAGACAGGTGGTAATGATTTTCAACAGTGTTTAGCCACTGAAGACTCCAACATGGAATAGGACAGCTCAGATTATGGAGAGAGTCCTGTGACCACTCTTAGGACCCCTGCTCAGGCCAGTGGGCTTTAACAAGTTTCCTATGGCTTGTGAAAGTTGCCTGTTCAATATTAAAGAATTTTTCAAGTCACTTGGTAGCTTAAAATAGGTCATGGTTGGAGTGTTTACACCACAAAAATTGTCAAATGCTATAAATCAGGGTATTTTCTTTTTCAGAAATCCAGTTTATCAGCATAGCACTGCCTGTGCCTAAAGAGTAATCTAGGCACTTTCCATGTTAATCCAGTGCTAAATTACTGCAATCTATTTATTAAGATGAGGGTGCAACTTTCCAGCAATGACTACTGAACACCCCTGATTGGGTTGTTGGTCGCTGGTTAAGAACTCTATGTAATCAATCACTGGTGATGTTGGTTAAAAGGGGTATATTTCATACAGATCATAGAATATTCATTTAAGATAATTTGTCAAGTCACACCTGAGCAGTGTAGTCAGTCAAGCAGCCAACTCTCAATTTCAGCTCAGGTCATGACCTCATGATTATGACATCAAGCCTCCCATCAAGCTCTACATTCAGCGTGGAGTCTGCTTAAGATTCTCTCTCCCTTTCCCTCTGCTCCTCCCCTCCTCTAAAAAAGTAAAATAAAAAAATAAAATAATTTGTCAGAAGTGGAAGGAGATTAATCTATAAAGGCAAGAGGTACATAGATAGGTAGTCACCTAGGGATAATGCATTGTCTGTTAACATTTACTTGGCAAAGTTCATTTCCTAGAGCTTTGCTTGCTTGCTGCTCAATTAAAAAAATAATCTTATCAAAAAAATCTTGTCAAAATATGCACTTCCTTTAACTCTCATAATTCTAAACCCAAGAACTCACCCTAAAGAAAATAACTAAATACATCAACAATGACAAACATGTACCAACATGCATTGTAGGGAAAAATACATAAGAATCTGGTAAAGCAAGTTATGATACTTTAAAAAATGGAATATTATACAACCATTGAAATAATGATGTAGATTTATTTTCCACTGACATAGAAAGTTCTCCATAACATAATGTTAGATGAGTCAAAGAAGGTGAAAAAAATAGTGTTCATAATATGATCCCTTTAAAATAAATATGATTAGGAAAAGTGCTAGGAAAATATACACCCAAATGTTAGCAGTCATTATTTTAGAGTGATGAGAATTTGAATAATTTTGTTTAAGTTTATATTTTTCATTTGTTTTCACTTTTTCTTCATTGAAAAAATATATAAAACATTTTTTTTACTTATATAAATTGTACAATATTTTGAAAATGTTAAACTAATCTATCTTTCTTTTTTCCTCCTGAAACTTGTTGGGCTATAGCCAATCTTTTAATATGGACACAGAGAAGAGGCTAAAAACATCCAGAAGGAGAAAGACATGACTTAAGAATTTCCTGTCAGACAGAAGAGAAAAGAATAAAGTCTTTGTAATTTACAGCAGATTCTTGGAGTGGGAGAAAAATAGAAGGATGGACAGAAATTTGTCTTCACCCATATGTACTCATCCCATACTCAAATTTCAAATCCCTAAGAAAAAGTGTTAAATAGGGAAAGTTTAGAGTAAAGAGACTTTGACCCATTTCCTGTTTTGGACCATGACTACATAATTGCAAAACTTAATGGTATGTGATATCTGTCTAATGTGAATATCGACATATATATTGGTCTCAAGTTTAACTAATTCAATCCTATATGAAGTTATCTTTATTTATGTGTTTGTTTTATGATGGATTTGGATTTGTTATAAATTCATATCATCGAGTTAAAAGTGTAATCATTGTAAGGCAAAGACATATTTTACAGTGTTGAAGTGGAAATAATCATCTAAGTTTTATAGCTTGGATTTTTTTTAATTAAGGAGAAACATCTAAAATGTATCACTCTAGATATTAACCTTTAACCTTAGAGAGAAATTATTATCAACAAAAGACAATGCATAAAATTTTTCATACCAAGATAGAGAATGTGACACATTTTAGTTAATCTATTCAATAGTTATGACAGTTTAATACAGAGTCTGGGAAACATTGTAAAAACAAGATTAATTATTTCTGACTGACTTTCATCTTTTTATAGAGTACAATTCTTTCTATTGGGAATAAAAGTAATATACATCATACTTTATGCACCCAGTTAGAGCTTCTTAGGGGTGAGGTGAGAAAAGTACAGTTTAGTCATTTAAAAAATACACACAAGCAATAGATTTTTGAACCAATCTCTTTTCCAGACATTTGAAATTATTTGGTGATTCCTATGGAAGATCTGTAGAGACGGAATTTATTTTTTATACATTAATATGTCCAGGAAAAGAAATATAGAAATATTTCTTTAAAGAAATATTTAAAGATAAATAAAAAAATAAAAAGGTAAAGAATAATAAAGAAACAAAATAAAAGAAATAATAAATAAAGAAAAGAAAAAAGAAAGAAAGAAGAAAAAAAGAAAGAATAAATGAAAAAATGTTGTTCATTTTCCCACTGTTGAGTCAAACAAAAAATCTCAATGTTTTGGAAGCATAAGTGAAATTATCCCAGTTTTAAACAGACTATTTTTCCTATCACTGTCTATATGGTTCTTGGTGTATCAGTGAGGATGATTTGGTCCCCACCAAGAGTTAACTAACTTATCAATATAGAAAATTTATTTCTGGGCCTCAGAAGACCTCCCTTACTCTTCTTGCTGAGCTGGCTTTTTCCTTAATCTATGTTTACTCATGATCGGTTTTAGAAACATTCTCTGAACATGACAAAGTCTATCAGAACAAGAAAGATGTTTCTTTCCCTGCCACTCATTATGAATGAATAGAAATATCATTCCTAGTCATCCTCAGGAGTGACCTTTTTTTTTAAGATTTTATTTATTTATTTGACAGAGGGAGAGACAGCGAGAGAGGGAATACAAGCAGGGGGAGTGGGAGAGGGAGAAGCAGGCTCTTGGCTGAGCAGGGAGCCCAATGAGGTCATGTTCATCTGAATGGGACCACTGCCTACTATGAAATAATTCATTAATGAGGTGAATATGGCCCCCATTTTGGCTTCAGCTTGACAGGGTTTACCACTCAGTCACATGGGAGGGCAGTGGACAACATCAGAGCTCTGCCACTATTATGTAAAAGTGGAGATATAAGTATCATTATAATGACATAATTTGACATTGAATTCAGTGAAAGATTTCACAGTTCCAGCTTAATTTTTCCCTTTTCTGCTATTAGCAAATTGATACTTCAGAGATGTCATTTAGACTTATGGATGTAAATGTGAATTATCATTTGATCATTTTCCATAGTAATCAGGGAATATCAGGTCATACTATAACCCTAAATTTCAATGGCTAACACAACATAATTTTATTTCTCATGTCTATAAAGTCCACCAGGGGTTTAGTTGACTCTGTCCACCATCCACTGACTCAGTACACAAGACTGTTTTATCCTTTTGACATTATTGCCTGAACGATGGCCTCCACAGTCTGATCTTAGAGGATGTGGTAGACAGGAAAATTACACATGGGATTACCATTGCTGCAGCCCCAGAGTGACACACTTCATTTCTTTCCTTTGTCCTTGGTCATAATCATATGGGCCTATAGCGATGTAGTTTCTCTTATTCCTGAGAAAGGATAACAGACATCATTGAACGGTATTATTTTCTATCCCTCTACTCAATAAATGTTTCTCTCTTCCCTGTGTCTATATCTACTCATTGTGCTTCATGTAAATATATATTTTTATTTTGCATTCAAAATCTTTGAAATAGAACATTATCAGTAAATCTGAATTTTTATGTTGCCAAGTCTGTGAATAGTCATGGATAGTCACTAACCTGAATGAATGTTATCCAATGAAAGGAGTTTGATGTGATAACAGTAATTTAAAACAAAAGGAACACTTCAAAACCCAACTTGTAAGATATGTTATTCCTAAACATCACCATTTTACTTTGATCCTCTCATCTCAACTCAGCGATATAAGTTACATGAAGTTCACTTTTATGAGGTTGAAGTTCAAACTCTAGCTTAAAAAGTTACATGGGAAAATACTTAGTTATTGAGGTATGACTCATTTGAGAAGTCTTGGTTTTCTCATTTTAAAAAAATCTACTGAGGAAAAAAAAATATATTGCTTCCTACAACTTCTGGATGAAGAATGTATTGAGTTTCTCACGCTGCTGAAACTCTCTTGGCAAAGTCAGCTTTTTGTTCTCTACACTATTTGATGCATGAAAGCCAGTGCTTAAAGCCAAACTGTTTATAAGACAAAGCTCGTTATTTTTTTAAAATAGACTAAGAGATCATATCTTGCATTATGATTATAGACTGATCAATTCAGCATTTACCAGAGCTTAGTTTGGATAACTTTCTTTTCTTAGAATTATAGGTAGTTACAGGGGATTTTTTTTAAGATTTTATTTATTTATTTGACAGAGAGAGATCACAAATAGGGAGAGAGGCAGGCGGGGGTGGGGGGGAGCAGGCTCCCTGCTGGGCAGAGAGCCTGATGCAGGGCTCGATCCCAGGATCCTGAGATCATGACCTGAGCTAACCCACTGAGCCACCCAGGCACCCCTAGATATAGTTTTAAAGAGAAAAAGAAAATGTGTGTGGGGGGAGAAATGTGGTACTTAAAGAGGATTATTAATGATTCACAAAATTGGAAGGGACTTTTGAGGTTATCTATTTTTGGGGTAACATGTGCTAAGGCCCTTCTTGGGTATAAATTATATATTTATCAAAGTTGCAGTCTTTCGGATTATTGTATCAACTATAAAGAGATAGGGTTCTAGAAATACTTGCTGGTATATATATATATATATTTTGGTCTAATTGTTCTGCTGATGTTATGGAAATAGTCTTATTTTTTCTAGGGAACATAATAGGAACTGTGCATCTGAGTATATGAAGAAAATATCAAAACTCAGTCAAAACACACACACACACACACACACACACACAGGTTAGAAAGAAGTGTTGGTGAAAGATACGGGAGGCAGGAGATACATCAAAGATTATAGGGGGAAAAAAAGAATCAGAAAATATATGATGGTGAATTTAAGATTGTCAAATATCTAGAAATTCAGAAAAGTCTTCTTGTCCATTTCTTAGATGGGGAATACAAATCCTTTTCTCATGAAAGAATGGGGCTAATTTAAATATCTAATAGCCAAAAATATTGGAAAGCTATTTCCTTTTCTCACTGCCTTTTGCTCTTTTGTTTTGCACATTCTATGTGCAGACTGGAGCCACATGCAAAAATCCACCCTCAATGAGCTTAGTAGGTAGAAGCTATAGGACTTGCCATTTTTCTGTTTAAGCCATAATTGTAAGTAAATCTAGTTTCAAAAGGACTCATAGGGCTTGGATTATTCTTTGCTGATACAGTCATGGTTCAATTAGCATATTTTTAGCTAATTTACAGGGAAGTTACGTGTAGTCCTTCCAGCCACTGAGTATAGTAGCAGATGGAAACACCTTGGATGGAGTAAGGGATACGACTCAGGAAAGGAAAGCAAACCCAGTGCCAGATTTTGGATGAAGAAATAGAGCAAATAAGATGCAGAGATGCAAGTTAGAAAGAAAACTAAATGCAATAGAGTGGCCAACACAGAATTCAAATATTGAAAAGTGAAGGAAAGGGGAAATAGGACATACTCACAGTATCTTTCCAAAAGTTTTCAAACTCAGAATCTTGCTGAGAGAATTGCTTAGCCCTGCCAGTCCCAGGGATTGGACCAGAGATGAACTGAGCATCTAATCCAGAACTGTCACACTCTGGGCTAACAAGAATTCTATCAGATAGGTTAGTATGAAAGCTTGTTCTAACAAGCTTTTTGTTAGATGAACATGACTAAATTGTAATAATTCTATTTTTCACAAAGATTTTAAATGCCAGATTCTGAGATTTCTAGGAGAAGCTAAACACCAACAAAAAGTAATAGAAAGAAGCAGAAACAATAACTAAATAAAAATCAGGAAATGAATAAAGATATAGAGAATAGAAGCAATCCCCCATTAGAAATATCTGTAGAGACTGAAAGAAGAGGGACACCATATTTGGAGAATGAAGAAGGTAGATGACCAGCTCCTTCTGCTGAGCTATAACAAATCAAGGTCTCAAATCAAGTTCTGTGAAATGCAAACTTTGATATACAGATTTAAGACCACTTAGTTTACAGTGGAGCACTCTTAGAAACAGTTCCTTTGAAGGAGTCAAAGACATGAGGTCTGAAAGGGAAGAATCAAAATTTGATGTGGTCAAAATATTCTCAACAAGATTTCTGGAGCAAGGTGAATCTTTCAGAGTTATTCCTCCTTGAGGCAAGAGGCCAGCTTTTCGGTTCCAGTCAAGATGGGATAATCCCATACATGCAAGGTTCTCTCTATTACAATTTAAAATCTTGGGAATAAAATAAATATAGGAGAAGTCTGAAGATTAAATAAATAGGTGGATTACCTAGAGACATTGGACTTGAGGAATCCACAGTACTCTGTTCCCTGGATTTTATTATTACCTCCCGTACATTCCAGACAATGTGCTGCAGGAACTTCTAACCTGGCATTGCCAACAGACCTGCCAAAAGCAAACAAAAAAACTCAAGGAAAAGACTATTTTCCTAGGGCGCCTGGGTGGCTCAGTTGGTTGAGCGACTGCCTTTGGCTCAGGTCATGATCCCGGAGTTCCAGGATCGAGTCCCATATCGGACTCCCGGCTCTGCGGGAAGTCTGCTTCTCCCTCTGACTTTCTCCCCTCTCATTCTCAGTCTCTCGCTCTCTAATAAATAAATAAAAATCTTAAAAAAAAAAAAAAAGACTATTTTCCTAGCTAAAGGACAAAGGTGGCCTCGTAGCAGAAAGCGGTTTCTGTTTCAGTAATTGCTGCCCTATTCCAGCCAAAAACCAACATAAAAACTGCAATATATCCTCTGCCTACCCACATTTTCAGTGGGGCTAAGTGGGGAGATGACCTGAGTCCCACTCTCCTACCTTGCAGAAGCAGGCAGTAGTACTCTAATTATTCCATCCAGTGATGTCAGTAGAGCTCAGAAGACTACTAACTAATCTTTCTATTCTCAGCCCTTCAGAAACACATGGCACTTCCCAGCTAGATATTGTCAACAGGGCAGAACAGGGAGCTAATCTTCCAAGCATCTGCTTGTGGAAGTAGGTGGCAGTAATCTGATTCACCCACTAAGGTAGTGTTGGAGGGACCAAACAGGACACAGATCTCAATCCCCTGTTTGTAGAAACAGGTAGTACTGCTCTGCTTGTCCCAGAAGTGTGAACTCATTGTGGTCCAGCAATAAAAGAGCCTCCACCTTCACTCAGAAAAAAATGTAATGAGATTTTGCAGAGGCAGGCTATTTACCACTGTCAACCCCCTATATCCTCCACCTCTACCCCTTGCCCTCCCTTCCCCATATCAACAGAGCTGAGTAGGGAGCTGGACCTTCAGCTCCATTAGGCAGCAAAAAGCCTGGAATGAGGCTATGTGAAGCAGCACTGCACAGCACTTGATCCCCATCTCGTGCTAGTAAGGCTTAGGGAAGAATGAGCCTGTGCCTCTGCCCAGCATCAGTGAGACAGAACAAGGTATGCAGAGGCAAGGCTAGTTTGCACTTCACATCCTCCATTCTTCTGCCCTGGTGACAGTGAAGCTCAGCAAGAAGAAGCCAGCTGTCAGCAGCAAAGTTATGTGAGTCTGTCCTCTACTTTAGCTTGCATCATACCAGTGGGCCAAGCAGGAAACAGAACACGCAAGTCCTCTAGCCCCTATACTTAACAGATTAAATAGCACCTAAAGTCTCAATATTCAAAAATTTTAGGGTGCAAGAGAAAATCCCTCACCATACTAAAAACTAGGAAAGTCCAATTCGAATGAGAAAAAAACAAAAACACAAAAAAAGTTAGACACAAAGATGGAACAAATGTTGAGATGATCTGGCATTGCCTTGAATCCAGCCGTCAAAAAAATGCTTCAACATGGACTTGCACATTTTATTAAATGAATGAAAAAATATCAAGCAAACAAATAGAAGCTATAAAAAAAGAACTGAATGGAAATTGTGAGACTGGAAAACACAATAACCAGAAAATAAAATCTCCTCATTGAATGGGCTCAATATTAAAGACGACAGAGGATGGAACCACAGAACTTAAGAACATATCAATAGGATTTCTTCCATCTGAACAATTGAAAGAAAAACAAAATAGCTAATATTTGTATCATCAAAGTTCTAGAAGAAGAGAGTGAGACTCAAAAAGTATTCAAATTTTTAAAAAGACTGAAAACTCCCCAGATCTGTGAAAGACATAAACTTAGGATTCAAAAACTGAGCAAACCCCAAAAGTATAAAAAAAATCCATGCCAACAACAGTGGAGGAGTGTTCCCCTTTCTCCACATCCTCTCCAGCATTTGTTGTTTACTGTCTTGTTGATTTTGGCCATTCTAACTGGCGTAAGGTGGTATCTCAGTGTGGTTTTGATTTGAATCTCTCTGATGGCTAAAGATGATGAACATTTTTTCATGTGTCTGTTAGCCATTTGTA
>CM052799.1:181232196-181275607 GCA_028533885.1 Nasua narica | reverse complement strand
TAGTTCCTCGAGTACAGATCCTTTACCTCTTTGGTTAGGTTTATTCCCAGGTATCTTATGGTTCTCGGTGCTACAGTAAATGGAATCGATTCTCTAATTTCCCTTTCCATATTTTCATTGTTAGTGTATAGGAAAGCAATTGATTTTTGTGCATTGATTTTGTATCCTGACACATTACTGAATTGCTGTATGAGTTCCATGCCAAGACACCTAAAAGTTAAACTTCTATAAACTAATGCAAAGAAGAAATCCTGAAAACAGTCCAAGAGAAATAAGCATTAGCTATAGGGTAATACCAATTTGAATGACAATAATTTCCTCCAACTATGGAGATCAGAAGGAATGGACACAACATTTTTCAAGAATTAAAAGGAAAGAACTGTCAAACGTAAATTCTATATCCAACAAAACTATCTTTCAGGAGTGAAGGGGAAATAAGATTATTCTCAGATGGGGTGCCTGGGTGTCTCAGTTGGTTAAGCGACTTCCTTTGGCTCAGGTCATGATCCTTGAGTTCCAGGATCGAGTCCCGAATTGGGCTCCCAGCTCCATGGGGAGTCTGCTTCTTCCTCTAACCTTCTCTCCTCTCATGCTCTCTCACGTTCTCTGTCTCTCAAATAAATAAATAAAATCTTAAAAAAAAAAAGGTTATTCTCGAATGAAGGAAAACTAAGATTTTTTTGCTAGAAAAGTATCACTAAACAAAGGGTAAGGAAAGTTCTCTAAATAGAGATGAAATGAAAGCAAAATAAGACTTAAAAATTAAAGCAAGAAAACATGGGGGCGCCTGAGTGGCTTAGTGGGTTAAAACCTTTGCCTTCAGCTCAGGTCATGATCTCCAGGTTCTGGGATCACACCCAGCATTGGGCTCTCTGCTCAGCAGGGACCCTGCATCTGCTCAGCAGGGAGTCTGCATCCGTCTCCCTCTCTCTGCCTGCCTCTCTGCCAAATTGTGATCTCTCTCTCTCTCTCTGTCAAATAAAAAAATAAAATCTTAAAAAAAAAAGAAATATTTCTTTTTTAATGGTAGGCATTAACATGCAAAAATGATTTCACAGTCCTTCTCCTCTCTTGTAGGTCCATTTATGAATCGTTCTTAAATCCTCTTTTTCCTAACCTTCCAATCTTTCTCTTTCCAGGCTACTGACCAACCAGCCAACAGATTCTCTATTTTATAAACTACCCACAAGGTTTCTGGCTTTTCACAATTAGTTTTTAATTGGGAGTTAATCATTGTCAGTTTCCCACAGTTTTCCTCTTATACATCAATTTCCTCCAAAAACTATCAAATTCCATAGTCCTTCTATTTACCATTTTACTTGCATTTCTCAAATACTTGGCATGTTACCACTACCACTTCATTCTCCTCCACCATTATTCCACTACTGCTCACAGTCCTAGTATTTTAACAATTGCACCATTAGACTTTTGAGGCTCTATCCATGCTCTACATACCACCCTTGATGAGATTTTCAGAGCCAGCTGGCAAGAGAGTGACCCAGCTTTAAAAAATCCTTTTAAAAATTTCTTTTTCAGACCACTCCTCTGACTAATTGTCTTAGATTGTATCCCCAGGAAACAGATTATTTTTTAAAGGCATTTATTTATTTAGTCATTCATTCATTCATTCATTCATTCAGAATGTGAGAGTGGGGAGAGGGACAGAGTGAAAACTGAAAGAGAGAATCCCAAGGCAGACTCCACGCTGAGCACAGAGCCCAACACAGGGCCGGATCTCACCACCCTGAGATCATGACTTGAGCCAAAACCAAGTCTGAAGCTTAACCGACTGAGCCACTGAGGCATCCCAGAAGCAGATTCTTAAACAAAGATTCACATGCAGGGATTGTACTGGAGAGTGGTTTCAGAAACAACACCTGTGGTGAGTGAAGGACATGCCATCCATGGAGCAGAGGGTGAAGGTGGTATATTTGCAATGATCGCCAGAGGAGCTCTGGTGAATGGCTGGTCCTTCAGCAAGATCACTCACTAAGCCAAAGGGCCAGGACCTTCCACACTACTTCAAGAAGTCACTGGGAAACCCCCCTGGGAGAAGGTATGATTTTCTGCATAGCAGTTCCCTTCAGCTACGCTCAATTCCCAAGAGCAAATCAGCTACTGGTTATCAAGCCAATATTCCCAGTAACTGGGGGAGTGGGTACCTCCATCCTGAATGGGGACCCTGGGAAGTTACCACAGAATCCACTTCAATCTACCTGTGGTTATGAACTACTTTTCTGTTTCTAGACTACATCGCAGCCTCCTAAATTCGTGATGGTGTAGGTTTTTAACAGAGTTGGCCATATCCTTATTTCTGTGTGTCCTTATGATTAACTTCCATAACATAAGCTAAACAAGTAAGTTTCTAATAATTATTATCTTCTAGTCTTTTTATATCATGTAGGTAGTTAAATTCTTGTTAAGAAATGAATAAAAGTGCAGTCATTTTATGCTGGGAGATGATGAGGTATTAAAAACAAACAAAAAATTTTCTAGTATCTATGTGATTCTTGCCAAAAAAAGTGTATACAAGATTTCCCAAGGAGTGGTGTCAGATTTTCCTATTTATGATTTATGGCTATCAAAGAACCAAAGAGCCAGGACTATTAATAAATGTGTTCTTATAGATATTTAGAGAGAGTGTAGAAAATAGAAATGTAGTTAATGTATTCACTTGTTCTGTTATCCAGAAACTTATGCTGCTAAATCATCCACATTTGTCAAATGTCAGGGGGTTCAATTAATGGCACATTTTCATATTTGGCCTTAGGGGGTTAGCAACAAGCAAAATTTCAGTGTATTTTGTAACTGTATAGAAAGGACACTTATTTGTTTCCTTGTGTAAGTTTCATGTATGTTTCTTCATTGATATTACCACATATTCAAAAAAATACCACATCTTCTCTCAAATATTTTTCCAGCATTTATTAAATTAGAAGGTACATCCATAGTGCAGGTCTTCAGCTGTTTGAATTTTCGAACTAAACCCTTTCTTGTAATCAGCAGGCAGTTCAGCAATCAGAGCATTACTAGCCCATCAGAGGCCACCTCCAACCCCCCCCCGTGACTCCCATCAGACTATTTCTCCCCAGTAGTTAAATGATGCCCTAGATTCTAACAACATAGATTAGTTTTGCTTGTTTTTCTAGTTTGTGTAAATCATATATTAGCACGGCTCTGTGTCTAACTTTTTTTTAGCTCAACATTATATTTGTGGGATTCCTCCATATCATCTGGTATATTTCAAGCAACACATTTTAATTGATCACTTACTTTGTGCCTAGCACTGCTGTAGGTGCTCACCATTCATCTGTGGTCTCTATCTCCATTACTAATGATCATTACTGAGTATTTATAATTCCTACTGAATGAATAATTAAAAGCCAATTCAAAAATTTGATCAAATCCTTTGAAAGATCCATTCTGGTAAATGGAATTATATTTTAGCTGATCAAGTTGTCCAGAGCTCATTTTTCACTTGGCTTCATTTGAGTTTGTAGTCACCACAAAATGGAGAACAATGTATATGGAGCCTGCCAAGCTGAAAACAGCAGATATACATGTTATTTTTAAGGTAAAAAATACATATATTCTTTCCAGAAACTAGCTACTAGCAAGATTTATTGTTAAAGTCAACAGGATTTGGAAACTCATCTGGAAACTCTAACACAATGTCTGTTGAGTCTAGAAAACAGTGCTGAGATTCAATAAAAGAGAGGATTGTACTACAGAGCTTAGAATCATGTATAAATCCATTCCATGTTTCAATAGCCATTTGAAATAGGTAGCCAAAGTGCTGTTTACAGACTGGAAAAATTTTCACCAGATACCTGACAGTGTTTATTAAGGACAGAGTATTAAGTTTTCCGGTACTTTTAAAAATATTTAATATGCAATTTGCTAGGGAGGATATATCAACTTAATAAAAGGAATGGGAAAATAAATAAGTGGAGGTTGGTTGCTGTTCTGTAGAAGAGTCTCACTCTACCCTGCAAAGGCACGTGACTAAAGAATCTGCTGTAGCCTGCATTCAACTATATCTCATCAAGGCAGAGACTGGTAGGAGGCAGGGGAGATTAGCAGGTAGATCCAAACTCTCAGTGAACTAATGTGAATATCCAATTAGATTATGTCATTGCATCAGCACGAACTTTATAGAAAAAATAAGCCTAATTGTGGTTTACATGGGTGCAGGAGTCCTCCTATTCTGTATGTGAAGACTCTAGGGATATGAAGGACATTTCAGAGATTCAGGAAAGCAGTATTAATTGTAGATCCAAAAGAAGTCAGGAAGACAGTATCCCAGAAAATAGGACCACAGTGTTGGGAATCCCTGTGGTGGGAAGTCCAAAATTTGAATAAAAGCCAATGTAACTAAAATATAGAGTAGACTGGGAAAAGTGAAATGAGGTTGCCCTGCTAAGCAAAAGAAATATGCTGTAATGACTTATGGACCATGTAATTTACCTTAGCCTTGATCTTGAGAGTAATGAGAACCCAAGAGCAGGTTTTAAACAGCATAGTTACATGATTAGATTTGTATTGATAAAGGATGAGTATACACGATAGATTGAAAAAAGACCAGAGGTGGGGTGCCTGGGTGGCTCAGTGGGTTAAAGCCTCTGCCTTCGACTCGGGTCATGATCTCAGGGTCCCAGGATGGAGCCCCGCATCGGGCTCTCTGCTTAGCGGGGAGCCAGCTTCCCCCTCTCTCTCCGCCTGCCTCTCTGCCTGCTTGTGATCTCTCTCTCTCTCTCTCTCTGTCAAATAAATAAATAAAATTTAAAAAAAAAAGAGAAAAGACCAGAGGAGACAAAGTGAAGTACATGTACGTAGTGGATCTCAATGGAATGGTCATGCTGTGGCTGAATACAGAAGAAACGCTAAGTGAGGAGTAGAGAGAAATAGGTTTCAGGTTTTTCCTTCTAGTGACTATTTATATGACATGGAAAATTAACTTATCTGAATTTGAATTCAAATTTCAAAACTAATAATTATCCTAATAATGTATTCATCATACAATTGTGGGAACTCAATGGGACTATAATAAAAACTGAAGAACATGGTTGGTTGTTATTTTAATTATTATAAATTTAAACAATAAGTGAAATGACTATAAACTTGCCAAGAGTATGCAAATTAATCATGAAGAGCACAGCTATAGTGAGATCAGAAGGTTAAAGGATCTCAATTTTCCTAAAGAAATATTTAAGCAACTCACTAAAAATAATAACAAAAGTTAGCTTAAAACTAAAAACTTTCATAGCTCTTTACTTGGTGACATGAAAGAACACACCACACACACACACACACACACACACACACACTCACACATACTTTCTAAAGTAACAAATTTATTTACCAGATTCAAGAACACTTTACATTTTCTTGGAACATAGCATAGATAACACGTGGCAGGTAGCTTGTCATATTGAACTCGTAAAGCATCATATCGAAAAAAAGAATATATACAAACTCCATTAAGTTCAAGGGATGCCAACACCTTCTTTTCACTATTTTCTTTGAACACAGAAATCTTTCAAGTTTAAGTGTCGTCATTCTATGGAGTAAAATATGTTATTTGAACAAGATCTTAAGAAAATCATCTTCCTTGTAGAATGGAGTGGTGATTAACAGGTGACATGGAAAGAGAATATCAAGAGAGAAAAAACTGTTGCTCACAGCTTAATATAGAATGACTAGGGCTTTACTGATTACATAGAAGTTTAGTTTTAGATCCCTTCCAAAGAGGGGAATATTTTCCTATTTTTGTTCTGTAGGTAAAGATTTTATAACAAATATTTCTAGTTGTTGTCAGAAATGTGTTATTCGTTCATTTAAAATGCTAACCAAAGAGTACCTGGGTGGCTCAGTTGGTTAAGCAGCTGCCTTCTGCTCAGGTCATGATCCCAGGCTCCTTGGAGCTCCTTGCTCTGCAGAGATTCTACTTATGTGTTGTCTCTCGCGCGCTCTCGCTCTCTCTCTCTCTCATTAAATAAGTAAATAAGATCTTTAAAAGAAAATAAAGTACAAACCAAAAATGGCTTTCAATTGCAAAGACTTGCTGAGCAGGGAGCCCATATGCAAGGCTCTCTCAGGGAGGGAGGAAGGGAGGGAGAGAAGGAAGGGGAAAAGAACAGAAAATAAAAGAAAAAAGTTTAAACAAGGCTCATATTTCAGAACTTCAGGTTTTAGTTCTTAAGTTCAAAAGATAACTTGGGTTTTCTACTTTGATTTAAACTAATAAATGAACAAATAAGGGCTACATACAAAAAGAAATCATAATTATCTATACTATTGTCCATGGCTATTTGGTTACCTAGAAGTTACCTAAGTAAAATTGCAAAGTCTAAATATAGCAGTAAGCCTGTTAGAGCGGAGATATGCTATTTTTTGAGTTTGCTTTTATTTTAAAAGGAATATTCAAAGGCTCATTGAATATCTCCATTTTAATTACAATAGCTTTTGAGAGGTTATCTCTGGATCTATGCATGTTGATAAAACATTGAAATGCTATATTTGTCAGAGCTTACCCACTTGGGAAATCTAAATAACCAAAAAAGCTGAGCTTCAATTTTTCTTTTAATTGAGGCATAATTGACACATAACATTATATTATTTTCAGGTATACAACATAATGATTTCATATTTGTATATATTTCAAAATAATGACCACAATTAATTTAGTTACTATCTGCCCCCATAGAGTTACAATTTGGGGAAGTGACCTCTCTTCTTTATAGGTATTATTAAACATCATTTTGGTACAGAGGGGGAGAAACCTGTTTTAGTCAGGCATATAAAGCAATTTCTCATATAATTAGTTTAGAAGAAAGTTAAAATATATCTCTTTACCAATTGTTAGTAGCTGTGACGGCAAGAATACATGTTTTCCAGTAATGCGCTACAGCACCTTAATGGCGAACAAGGAAACTCCTACAATAGTTTTTACCATAGTGTGACTCAAAGTGTCTATCACACCTTATATATGACGTGTCTGGGCCCAAGCCAGACAAATAAAATAAGAATGGTAGCACTGATGATTTTGTTTCAAAATCGGGCTTAACTTGTACTTTTAGGACGTTGTAGTACTTTATAAAGTTGACTGCTGGATTTACTGTCTTTTACAGAATTCTGCTATATTGGTATTATTTATTATAAAGATTGATGGAGACAGACCAGGGAGATGTCAGAATCTGAAGTATCCTCTCAAGAGATGTAATTATGTCATGTGATATAATCTTTAATTGTGAATAAATGGAAAATAAAATGAGAATGAAAATTGAGCTTTTTCCGTCACCTTCCAAATTTTATGAAATACAATTATGTTTCCACAGGTATTAAAGTATGTAAAGTTGAGTTGAGCCATACTATTAAACTAGTAGGAATAAATCTTTTTATTTTATAGGAGGTAGGAAAAATATAACACTAAGCATGAGGAACACGTAGTCTTAGCTAGACACAGCCCTAAAAAGCATATTATGATTAGTTACATCAGCAAGGAAACAGTAAACTGCAATGCATTTCTCTGAAATTATTTGTAGCTTATTCATTCTGATATCTTATATAACTAGGCTTTTTCCCTCTTGAGTTATTTGCATATATCCCCATAACTTTCTTGGGTCTTAGAATTACATCATTACTCAAAATATTTCTAAAACTAAAACTGAACCACATAATTAAATTATTGCTATGTTTTAGGAATATTTAACTTTTTATATGTGGTCTGATATTATGGATAATATCCTTCTGAAATAAAGTGAACATTCATCCTAGTTTTTACAAGAGTGCCAATGGGGCAGTATCACAGCATAAATATGTTTTGGTAAATTTTCATAAAAATTCTACTTCCAATAGTACACATTTTTTAGTAACATGTAAATTTATGATAGGATAACAATTCTAACAAAACTTGTAGCAGAGTTATGTAGTTAAAGTTGATCTTTCTTCATCACTCAATCATTAACAATCTACAAGTTAAATAAAATAAAGGCAAATTATTGCAGACTCTCGATCGTAAAGCAATCAGTCCACTCACTTACAAATCTGTAGGCACACTGGGACTATCAAAGCTACATATTTTTACTGGATATGGAAAACATGGTAGCAATCATTATTGAATATGTATAAAAATTAGATAGCAAGAATGTACAAAAAAAATTAAAATATATGATATAAAAGAGAACCTAGTGGGAGTCCTTGGTCTCCTTTAAATGGAAAAGAAAAACAGAGAAGGGATCAGAGCTCAGAAGTTGAAAGAAGTGAACATAGCTCACTCATTCCCCCACAAAAGACATATGTACACACAGAGGGGACAGAAGAGAATAAAGAAGAGAATAAACATTTATTGAGCATGTGTAATGAGCCTCCGGATGTATGGATGCTAGCTAACTTATTTTTTCACGAACTTCATGAAATAGGTTCTATCTCCATTTTACAGATAAGGAAATGAACATCAGAAAGGTTAACTACTTTGCTCAACATTATATAATTAGTAAGCAAACTCTGGTACATCTAACTCAAAATGATACGATGTTTCTACTACCTGGTTTCTGATAGAAAAGCTTCCTTTCTTAAAGTTTTGTAACAACTTTTCATTTCACTTGACTTGGTATAGAGAGTAAATGTGATTAATTCCAGATGCAGAATATTTTACCAGAAAATGGTTATAGTCTTTGACAACTTAAACTATTGTTTAAGGAAGACTCAGAACAATACTGATTACTCTAGGGGCCATTTTTTTCTCTCTTTCCTACCTTCCTTTCTTTTCTTTGCTGATTTTTTTTTTCTTTTGTTTTTTAGACTCCAAAATAGATAAGATAGTCCAATAATGACTTTCGGATGGATTTTTTTTTTTTTAAGGAATATTAGTTTTCTTTTCCAACTTAAAAAAAAAAAGTACACTCTAGGGATGTGTGGGTAGCTCAGTTAGTTAGGTGTCTGACTCTTCGTTTTGGCTCAGGTGGTGATCCCAGGGTCATGAGAACGAGCCCTGCATCAGGCTCCATCCTCAGTGGGGAGTTTGCTTGAGATTCTCTCTCACTCTCCCTCCACTCCTCCACCCCCTGCTCCTGCCCTCTCTTTCTCAAATTAATAAATGAAATCTTAAAAAAAATACACTCTAATTGTGATTTTTTTCCAGTTCGTGTACCATGCTGCTAACTGCTCTTCAACATCTTCCAGTGTACATATTGAAGGAGTATGGAAACTCAGTTCACATTTTGCTCTGCTTTGCTAAAAGCCACTGCTGGTTGGTACAAACTTAGCCCTGCTCCTGGCTTGCTGAAGGGAGACATGTGGCTGGCTCAACACATGCCTATTGTTTTCATTTTGGCTAGGGCTGTATCCACGATGGACATTATGTCGAGCCTGGCACTTTGATAGAATGTTCCATCATTGGCATGTTTGCTCTACTGGTTACAAGTTGGAAGAAAAACACCTTTTCACAGCTAAGACAATCGAGGAACATGACAGAAATTTGCAGGAAAACAGAATATCAAAAGCAAAGAGAAACTCCATGTGAACCCCGCCCTCTCAGAGCCAATATGGCCAAGATAAACCTTATTAGAGGAAGATAGACAGCCAGTAAGAGGGAGGCACAGGCTCCAGCAGTTGTAAACATGTGACTTTGCCAGGATTGAATTATTAGTTCAGGCTGCGAAAGAGAAGAAGATTCAAACTGAGCCATAGTAGCAACATAAGAACTTGGAATTAGGGATTGAGCAGTGGACTAGAATTGCTTTCTTAAAAGAACAGCATGTTGATTTTTCGTTCATTTGTGCATAATCGGAATCTATATATGTCTAGTTTACACTCTAGAACAGAGAGCAGTGCTGAATAAGCATGATTTCTCTTCTACCTGTCACACCCTCCTATTCCTTTTTTCCATTAGTCCCTACAAGTTGCTTCAGTTAGAGCTAAATTCTAAACAGTCAAGCTTAATGTTTCCACTCACAGACATGTTCAATTTTATTTTATTTATTTTCTAAAGTTTTTATTTAAACTCCAGTTATTTAACATAAGTGTAATATTAGTTTCAGGTGTACAATACGGTATGATTCAACACTTCTGTACTCACCAGCACACGTGCACTCCTTAATCCCCAGCACATGTTTCCCCGAGCCCCCCACGTGCTTTCCCTCTGGTGACCCTTAGTTTGTTTTCTGCGATTAAGAGTTCAATTTTAAAGAGTAGCATAGAACTCTTAAATATCTACTATACATCGCCTATTACTCATGATTTGGGATATTACAATGGACATCGATTATTATTTTTTCTAGGCTCTAGTTATGACATTAGAGATATGAACTTATTCAGAACAATTTCTTTCTTTCCAAGGCTATGGAGCCTTCTGAGTTTTTAAAAATCTATTTTTTTGTTGTTGTTGTTGTTTTCTTTTGACCCCATCTCCCTTCTAAGTCATATTTTATGCATTCAATATGCCTTAATTTTTTAGTTCTCTGTTTCCTATTATAAGCAATACTATCATCAAAACAGTGAGTAGGAGGAGAGCTAAAAGGCACCGAGTGCTTCATAGTTCTCAAATAATAACATAGTTTTGATAGTTCAAATCGCTAATTAAAGAAGGCCCTAGACAAGCAAAATGTTTAGAAGCATGCACTTTGGATTAAGACAGCTCCAAGTTCAAGTACCCAGTGCTATCATTTCTAGCCATGTGGCTTTAGGCAGGTTATTAAACCTCCTAAGATTTGCCTTCCTCACATATAAAACAAGGATAATAACAGTGTTTAACTCATAGGATTGGTAGGAGGATTAAATAAAATAATGCACATGGAATACTTAGCACAATGTCTGGCAGAATAAGACCTCTGAAATAACTCTAGCCGTGCAAGTAGTGGTCTGCAGTGAGGGCATGTGATTTTTTTTTTAATTTTAATTATTTTATTTTTTCAGTATTCCAAGAGTACATTGTTCATTCATTCATTGTTCATGCACCACACCCAGTACTCCATGCAATATGTGTCCTCCTCAATGCCCACCATCAGGCTCACCCAACCCCCCATCTTTTTTAATATGAAGTCTGTAGTCTGATTATTTTGCTAACCATGAACATCCAAGCTAGGGGAACTGCTTTATAATGACTTTCTCTTTTAGAATTTAAGCAATTAAATCTACGATATAGTTCCCTAAGGTTGACTGTCAGTATATCTACATAGTTGCAGAGCAATCCCTCTTGTACTTACTGCATTCTGAAGTTATTTTGCTTCCTTTAAAAAAGACACATATCTCCTTCCATATTTAAACGTAGCATATTTATTTATTTATTTACTTACTTACTTATTCATTTACTTATCATGTTATGTTAGTCACCATACAGTAGAATGTAGTATATTTAAATGTAAACAATTTAAACCACTGTATCTGCTAACAATGATGTAACTGGGATGCCTGGGTGGCTCAGTGGGTTAAAGCCTTTGCCTTCGACTCAGGTCATGATCTCAGGGTCCTGGGATTGAGCCCCACATCAGGCTCTCTGCTCAGCAGGGAGCCTGCTTCTCCCTCAGCCTGCCTCTCCGCCTACTTGTGATCTCAAATAAATAAATAAAATCTTTAAAAAAATGATGTAACTATGAAAACCTACATATGTTCTATTTGTTTATTCAAATAATGTATGAATATTGTGCACTTATGTTACACTAGGGTTTAGGAATACAAAGGATACAAAATGGTGAATAAAGTACCTTAATGGGGCTTAGTTTATTGGAGAAAATAAATATGAATGGACAGATAATAAATAGCCAAAATGTTGTTTAGATTTTATGAAGAAAAAAATAGAAGCAAGGATTTCTTTTGAAGTGGAGCCTAATGAAGGTAGCGTGGTCAGAGAAAACTTTTTAGGAGAGGTGAAATATAAGCTATTATATGAAAGATAAGATGAGCAAAAGGAAGGTAAGGAGAGACGTTTTCTAGGTAGAGAGAACAGCCTGTGTAAAGGCCCTGTGATGAGAGAGAGCTTGGCAAGTGTGAGGAACTGAAAGTGGGATTTCACAAACAGGAGTTAAGACTTGAAAGGAAGACAGGGAATCATTCAAATTGGACAACAAAAAAAAATGACCTTAGATTTTAGCCCAAGGGCAAGGGCATTGAAAGAGCATGGGAGGATTTTAGGAAGGAAACTGACTTTATTTTATATTTAAATTTTATTTGATTGTTGTTTCTGCTGAATGGACACTTGACTGGACATGTTGAGAGTGAAGATGCTGAGACTAGTCGACAGTCTGTACTGTTGTTCAAGTAAGAGATGAGAGATACTTGGGTTAAACTTGAAATATGTTTTGAACACAAAATTTAGAGGACATAATCACTAATAACCATTCAAAAAAAAAGGACCAATCTTGATACCGGCGAGGATGTGGATCAATGGGAATTCATACACATTCCTGGTGAGCATCCAAATCAGCACCATCACTATGGAAAATCATTTTATATTATCATATAAATTTGTATAAGTTCATGCTGTTTGAATCAGGATATTTTCTTCTTTTCTGCTGGGCCCTGAAGAAACTCCTGGAAAGATATATGCATTCTCAGCTATGTTGTTATAATAAAAATTTACCTAAAAAATAAGCAGTCCAAATTTCTATCAACAGAATAATACATAACTATTTTGTTTATATATCCACTCATTAAAAAACAACACAGAAGTGAAAAACAAATGAGGCCAAGAAACATGCATTAATACGGATCAATTGTGTGAATATAATTATTATTGAGGTAAAAGAAAAAAACTATAGAAGAATCATAGAGCCAAGAGTCATTAATATAAAGAAGCAGTTCTCAAAGTGTGATCCAAGAATATAAAAATAATATATTTTTACGATGATACCAAAGTGAAAGGTCAGAGGTATTCAAAGTATGAGAGGAATTAGACCCTTGGCACTGAGGGCATCACCTGGATAGTGTGACAAGGAATGCTGGCAGCCTCTAGAAGGCTGGTTCCCAACTGACAACCAACAAAGAAGGGGAGACCTCAGTCCTACAATCACAAGCAACTGAGTTTGGCCAACAACCGGAACCAGCTCAGAAACAGATTCTTCCACAAAGCCTAAAGACAGAAGTACAGCTCTGCTAACAAGTTGGGTTTGGCCTTAGAAGACCCTAAGCAGAGGACCCAGTTGAGTCTTCCCAGATATATGGGCTGCAAAAGCTATTAGGCAATTTATTTTCTAAAGCTGCTATGTTTGTGGTAACTTTCTTCAACTGCGATAGAAAAGTTAACAGATTTACCTGTATTTAATTACTAATGTAATTCGGTCCTTTAGAGGTTATTGGTAGATTTCCAGAGTGTAACTATGGCTCTAAAGATTCTCAACATTTACACTGAGATAAATTAAAGCATGTGATTGGATGAATATCTCAATCCTTTACTTAAAATGGGTGATTTGGGAGAATATTTGCTCAGAGGAATAGTAGCCAACAAACAAGGCAACAATCCCATGTCTTTCCTGATAGCCCAAACCAATGCTAAATTTTCTCTGTATCCAGGATTGAGATCCAGATGTCAGCCTGAGGGCTACTACAACAGTGAGGAAGCCTAGCCATAACCAACGTGCTTATCCAAGGATTCTCCAAGGATATTGTAAAATGAAACAATTACACAAATTTTCTTTTCTTGAAACTCTTATAGTCTTTTAGAAAACACACATAAAATAAATTCCTCCACTTTGAAATGCCATTTTTTTTATTTTGAAGGATGAATACAGGAGTACTACATCAAACATATCTGGTCATATTTTACTCAAGAAGAGTTTCAGAAAGAGACCAGGAATGCAGGATTTTTTGTGAGTTTTTTTGGCGGGGAGAGGGATGGTTCTGTCTTCAATGGTGCCACTCATCAGGGTTTCAATTACTCGGCTACCACTTCTGAGTAGTAATATTTATAATCATTCAGATGCAAAAACTGTCAAATTAATGAAATGTAGAGCATTATATATTGGGGGGCTCTGAAGAAAGGTGGAAACAATTTATTTTAGATTGGTTAAGAAAGCATGTTAAAATTTCAGTAACCATTTAAAATATATGTTTTATTTGTAACAAAGAAGGAAAAGAAGGACATTAAAACAAGCTTAAAGAAAGAAATAGAGGGGCGCCTGGGTGGCTCAGTTGGTTAAAGCCTCTGCCTTCACCTCAGGTCATAATCTCAGGATCTAGGATCCAGCCCCGCATCAGGCTCTCTGCTCAGCAAGGAGTCTGCTTCCTCCTATTTCTCTGCCTGCTTCTCTGCCTACTTGTGATCTCTGTCAAATAAATAAATAAAATCTTTTAAAAAAAATTAAAAAAAGAAAGAAATAGAAATCACAAAATATGCAGGTAGAAATCAATACAGTTATATCATTGATTGAAATAAATTAAGTAGAATAAGTTCACCTTGTTAAGTGATAGAGATAGTGATCAGTTAAGTGATAGAGAAAACCAAATCTGTAGAAAAGGGTATGCTATTCAATCAATGGTGCTGAGACAGTTATTTATACAATAAATTAAATTGTATAAATACACACACAAAATCCATTTAAAAATAAAAGTATATGTCAAAACTTGAAAGATTTTTCATGAGAAAAACTATTAGAATTAATAACAGATATTAGTAAGGTAACAAGATACACTTGTATTTCTACATATCTACAAAATCAATAAGAAAAAAATCTTAAAAATGTTTAAAATATTATGTAAGAGAATAACTCTGTTGTCTCAGGGAAGGGAAATGTTAAACAAGGTGTAAGTAGCTAAAAACAAGAAAAGCAAAGATAAGAAAATTAGACATTAAAAAAGTTTCCACTCTTGAAAAAAGGCAAAAAAAGCAATATGTAAGGGAACATAAAACCCAAACACTGGGAAAAATATAAATAAAACATAATCTGCAAAGAATTTTATCCAAAATTTGTAAAGAATTCCCATGAATCAATAAGATAAAAAGCATGCCATCAAAAAAGAGAAGTGAAGACTATGTACAGGCAATTCCTAGAGGAAGAAATTGAAAAGGTGTAGTGTGTGTGTGTGTGTGTGTGTGTGTGTGTGTGTGTTTATTTGAAAATAGGTTAAGCTTCCTCAGTAATATGTAAATAAAAACCATCATAAGAAAAAAAAATCTTTATTCCCCCATGCATAAAATTGGCCAAATTAAAAAAAAAAATCCCACCTCCTTCTCTCTCTCTCTCTCTCTCTCTCACACACACACACACACACAAACACACACACTGTAAGTATTGCTGAGAACAAAGAACAACAGTATTTAGCCACACCTGATAATGGCAAGACTGTGTACCAAACAAAATTGGAAATGTGAATTCTCTACGGCTTCAACTCTCTCTATGTATGTTCAAATAAAAATATAGGGACAATAATGCTGTCACAGCATTCCTGTAAGACCAAAATATCCACTGAAAGATAAATGAATAAATAAATTGTGGAGGAATATGTTGAGTTCATCAATTGTTTGGATCATGTCTTCTTTCTTGAGATGGATATTGAATGCATGAGTATTTGTTATATGTTCTTTATCACCTTGAGAAAATGCAAGTATTTATAATTATTTTATAAAGGAAAACAGTGTGCTAATGTAATATAAGATGAACAAAAGTTTTGCATTTGAATCCCTGTCCTCTATTTGTAGTTTATATGAGCTTGAGAAAAATCACCTAACTTCCGGACACTTGTCTTTTCCACTGGTAGTTATATAATAGTCACACCTGTTTTACCTAGTCACAGAAACTTCAAGAAGATCAATGAAATAATGCATGTAAAGGTGCTCCGTAAGTTCAAAAATCAAACAACTATTAGTTTTTTTATAATTATAGTATTGCTTGTTATACTTACAATGAAAATAATTATTATAACTTAAGCAAGTAATTTTTTACTGTCTGGTATCTCTAAAAATGAGAATTCAAGCCAAATTGATAAATCAATTTTAAAATGTTAGTTGTGGAGGCTCCCTAAAACTTACTGAGAAATAAAAAACTATTGAGAAATAGAAGAATGATGTTTATTGGTTTGGGGAATGTAACAATAAGTGATGGTCGTAATACTTGTGGGCTATGATGAGAATTTAAACAAGCAAAAGTAAGACATCTAATACTATGCAGGACTAAAAATATTTATTTCAATAGCTATTGTTATGAGTTTAAATCACTTCATGCTGAAAAATGAACCAATAAACTTGGAATAAATTGACCAAGAGTTTCCTAGTGAATATGAGAGAATATAGCTAAAGATAATACTACATAACATATAAGATCAGTAAGTTTTAACTTTTTATTTGGTGATGTCAGAACTTCTATAATAGTAAAACTTTGGGTGAGATAATAGTCTGTATCCAAGTGTTAACAACTGAAAAACTAACTAGATTTTCCATCGTTATAAAAAATGGAAAGTATCAGCACAGAGAACAAACTTTTTGAACTACTCACAAAATTAATGGCACCATTTTTGGAGCCTATATATAAAATCCAATGGAAATGTGATGTTCCTGAGCAGTCTGTTAAAGTTCAGCTCTAATAAAGTCCTGCTTTGCAAAATGGGTTCAAAGCTGACCAATTCTGGTTCTATTCACTAATATATGATAATTACAAAATATTAGCACAACAAAGAATCATAGACAAAGTACTTAAAAAGTAAGGGCTCTGGAGTAAGGCCATCTAGGTTTAAATCTTCTCTCTACTACTTCCTGGCTGTATGACTTCAATTTATTCATCTGTAAAGTGTCAATAATAACAGCAAAAATCCTTATATAGATTTTTGCAGAATTGGATGAGTCAATCCATGTAAAATGCTTAGCACATGCTTCAACTTCTCATTAATAGCTGCTACAATAATGTGTTGGTGGAAAAACATATTTATCTGATAATTTTTCAATTAATAACCTTAAAAAGTTAAAGTTCCCTATTATCTGTTTGTATATCGTACACTTGCCTTCCTAGGACTCTGAATCACAAAGCTTATTGGTTATAAAGTCTGGCAGGTTTATACAGTATCTGTCTCTGTGGCCTAGAATTATAGTAACTTTGTCTTAGAATATTTTACTCTAATTCATAAACGATCTACTCTTTCTTTTTACCTTTATGTTCCTATATCCAATGATGTTTTCCAAAACTTTTTCTATTATCTGGTTGGGATTTCTTTAGATCTTTCTTTAGAAAAGACTTCTTTAGAAATTTTTCTTTAATAACCAACTTTATTTCTCCTAACTTAAAGTTCTTTAGCTAATTTCTCAGTGCTTATGCCATTACTTTTAAAGTATCACTTATTAGTAATGTTTATGTTCACAAATAAATTGTGTTTTCCCTGTTAAAGATGCTAATGAAAATAAAACACTCTGATGTACTGCAGGGAGATGCCAAATGTAATGTTATTCAACCACACCCAAGCAAATTCTCTGAATTTTTGTTTATCATCCTCATATGATTTCAGAATCAGAGGCTTTCAAAGTCACTGGGATCACTGCAGTCACCTCATGCAATCTCTTCATTTTTACATAAAAATTTCAAAAGCTGCATTATTCAGATAAATTAATCAAGCAAACCGGGATTATACACCAAATCTATTGACTGAATTCTGAGTCATTTCTGATGAAACACACCAGTAATTTAATATATCAGTAAAATGCCATAAAATATGACAAATAATTCACTAACTAGGAAAGTTTATTTAATATAGAACATATGACACATTATTCTATAAGTTTAATATTTCTAATGTTTTGGTAATGTATTAGGTTATAAATCTGACAGAGAGACAAGATAAAACAGCTTTAATTGTTCATTAAATGCAAAGTTGAGAGATGTTTTAGAAGCATATTTTCTGGAAGAGGAAAATAAGAAGGGAAAAATTTCAAAGAAAAAAAATGTGTTCTGAAATCCTAATGAAGAAGTATTGTACTCCTGGCATAAATTTTCCTTTAGATGATAAAGGCATCAATATCAGATTCCAAGATTTTAATCTCCCCTTTTCAATGTTAATAATTCACTGATAAAGCATTTGAAATATCTTATTCATTTCTCAGAAAATTTCTCCAATACCAGATTATTTGCAAGCCTATTGTAAAGACAAGTAATATAATGAATGAAAGTTCCTAACAATTTTTCCTTTCAACACTCTTCATATTTGGCAAACTGCAGATCATTTTATTTAAAAAATCCAATATTTCCTTAAGTATTTCTTTGCTCTACGTGTTCAAGAATTTTTGACTATGTATCATATGTGTTTTATAGTTAATATTTTAAAATGATACTCAAAAGTTTACTTTCAAGTAACTTTAGACCAACTTAGACCAAAAAATTTTTATATAGAACCAAACTAAAAGCCATACACAATTCATCTATTAGAGTTGACACATATGTAACTCGTGGATGAGATAAAAGACAGTTCTCTCTATTAAAAACATTTTTCACTTGCTCTAAAATAGGAAAAAAAAAAAGTAACTACTTTGGTAGCTTTTCAACTTTGGTACACCCATCCTTGGAACACTCTGGGCAGTCAGTTCTCTTTGGTATAGACTAAAGATTATTACTTCATTCATATTGTAATTGGCAATGGTGGTGATGTTTGTGATGGTGGGAAAGAGGATGAAATTATATATATATATATTTTTTTTTCTACTTACCATTAGAAGTGCCAAAAATGTTCTCTTAGAACTCTGAAAGTGACAATCTGACATCAATAACTATGGATGAGGGTCTGATCCTTACTCTGCCAGGACGGTCTTCCCTTGTGATATGGTTGGCCCACTCTCATCTTTTAGGTCTTAGGTAAAGGGCTTCTTTAGAGAAGGCTGATCTAGAGAAAAAGCAAATTAAAACAGCAAATCTCCTCTCCTCATTGACTATTATAGCCACTACAATTTATTTCATTATAACCCTCATAACAATCTAAAATCGTCTTGTTTATGTGATGATATACTTACCCATTGTCAGTTTTAACCTATTAATAAGGTCAGGCACTTTTTTATCCTATATACCATCACATTTAATCAACTTCTGTTTATAATTTAACATTTCATTTACATACCTGTAGGAAAAGAAAGCTCTGGCCATAGTGATATACTTTGAGTATATTACAAATATTCCCATAAGAATTTGGCATATCGGTTTGTGTATGTCTAGATCATTCTCTTTGAGTGAAAACAAAGGCCCTTTTGGGATCTGTGAAGTTGGAACATGGTTTCTTTATTTCCATGACCTGTCAGGAATAGGCAGTCCCTATCCCTACTTATTCTCATCTTGTTCTCACCATGAGACAAATTTTCTAAACAAGAAATTAGTAGGAGATCTCCAGGGGGACCTTAGCTTTATCCCTGATTCAGGTCCTGCTTATGGGCCACTCTGGCTAACTTATCTATTTTTTTCTTAGGTTTCTTTGGTTACTGTGGGTTCTGTAACTCTTACCTTGTCTTCTTGGCTAGACTACTTACTGTATACTTTCACTTCGTTCATTATTATAATCTTCTGACTTTCCTGGTTGGAATAACTCCAAGGTGATTACCACTGCATTTTTGGATGCCTTCCAATGATGAGAACAACAAGTCCTTTTTTTGAAGATTTTATTCCTTTTTAATTTAAGTACAGAGTTCAAAGTTTGGCAGATGTGTAACCGAGAAGAAAACTTCACTTAGAAATAAAATAAATTATGGGCACACTGGAAACCAATACACAGAATATACCTGCTCAAATTATTGTAAGTCAATACTATAGTCGTAACGTGAACTCTACCTTCTGTCAGTGGGAATCTAATCACCCAATAGGCAAAAAATTAACAAATTTACTTAAACTTGTAATAAGGAACATGGATATACTGGAACTAAAGGAAAACAAGATCATACTAGATCCTAGACACATTTTGCATTATAGACCCATAGAACAGATTGATAGGAATGCCTTCTTTTATGGACAAGACTCAGGAGCTTGATTAGGAAAAATCAAATATCATTTATTTTGTGGAGTAAGAAATTTTGGAAAAATTTACCAAGGAAGTATTTTTCAAGCTCTTACAAAGTTTCCATATGCCAATCTCACATTATACTTATCAACTGAACTTAACCTTTAGTTCAGGACCCAGAGATCCAGTGTTTCTATGGGATTAGCTCTTGTGGCTCATGGACATTAAGTGTTGTAATGTTTTCCTATGAGAATCAGTATGGTGTACAGAGAAAAGCCATGCTTGTGAATGCAATTAGACATTCCTGGGTTCCTAATTTATGTCTGTCACTTTCTAACAATGTAGCCCTGGGTATATTTCATAATCTTTCTACTTCTCAACTTAGCTATGAAATGGTGACAAGAATGCCTATTTTTCAGAGTTGGTATGAAATTGAGACAGGAATGAAAGTTTGGAGATTCAGAGGAGAACTCAATAAATGGTAATATTTTTATGACTATAACCCTTGTAGTTGAAAAACACAAGAGTATTAAAATATTATGGCAGCAGTTGATGAGGCAAAATTACATTATTAACAATACAAAATGAATTTTAGAGTCTTCTATTCCAGGGAAATAACTTATAAATCCTCGCATGACAAAGCAACATATCAATATTTTACATTGTTTTTGTCAATTCCACCATGAATTGAGGCATTCCCACCTATCATCTCTTGGAAGAGAGGAGCCTTGATAAGTAAGCCAAACCAAAACCTTCTTTTTCTGTTTTACTTTGATCGTAGCCATATTCTCCTTCTTGGTGTTTCTAGAACTCTGTGGGAATTAGATACAAAGAGGACAGTACAGATGAAGAATACCTGGCATTTATTTTAACGTTCTTTTCCTATGTTGTATTTTGATGTGGATTCAGTCCTTGTATGTCCTTCTCTCACAAAGGTAAAGCACTACGATTAATAAGAGAAAAATACTAATAAGCCAGCTGCACCTATTTTTTGTTTGGATGGCTTCAAATGATAATGTGACATGTTCCATCGATGGCAGATAAATACGTTTCTATGGTGTTTGTTTCATTTGCTAGAGCCACTGTCACATGCCAGAGCATGTGTCACCTACCATAACTTCCACTACACTTTACAGGGATTAATAGTACAAAAGCCTTTCTTTTTTTCTAGAAAGTGGCTTCCACAAACTTCTCATACTCACAATACATTGATGGATACAATAATAAATACAGAAGAAAACCTTGGATTAATGAGTAAATGAACAGACACATAGCCATGGAAGTTTGAAGAGAATCAGCTGAATCTTCCAAGTTTTGAGGGCTTTCTAGGGAAGGAGAGTATCACTAAGCTCTGAGAACAGGGAAACAGAATCCCCAGCTGAAATATCACTGAAACAGGAAAACAACATATATTGGACACAGACGTTGAAAGATGAGTATGCTATGGAAGAGGGACATTTAAGTAAAGGGAGATTCTGTCAAGAAGGACATCAAGGTGAAGTAGGCCACCAGGTGGCTAGAGAATCAGCAGCGCAAGAAACTGGAGGGTAAAGAACCAAATAAAACATGAGGAAAGAGAAATAACATCTAGAAAAACAGATCAGTGGAAGACGAGGGTCCTAATGCAAATCCTAAGAGTTGAATAAGAAAAGATCACAAAAAGATGTTTCACTCCAGATAAAATGGAATTTATAAACAAAATGTCTTAATTTATCAAGAGACCAAATTAAAGTCATTTAAAGCAGGCTTTTAAAACTAATATTTTTTTTTTCAAAAATCAGAAAGTGTCTTTCCATACTATTAAGCGATTTATGTTGACATTTTCTCATAGTTTCAAGAAAAGGACTAGACCTCTTTAAAAGAGAAAAATATAAAATGTAGAGATGTGTCAGTGGGAACGAGTAAGAAAAAGACAAAGAAGTGAACGGCAAATTTAAAAAAATTAGCAGGACTTGAGAGTTTTAAACACACAAAAGCATTGTTGTCATATTTGGGTCTCACATATAAAAATATTAATAATTATTTGTGAAGCAAGGAGAACCACACTTCAACAATTTTTAAAAATTGTTTTTGTCCATAATGGGATGGACATTAGACAAAAAATAATTTGATATAACATTGGTTCAGTTAGGTTGCCAAGTATATTATTCATCACAAATAGCAAACTTTTCCCCAATTTAAAAAAAGAGAAACTTTACAGTAAACTCTACATTGTTTTTTTCACTATAAAAACCATGATTTCTTGCTTGTTTTCACTTGCCATAAATCAGCTACTTTTCTAAGTAGTGATAAAACTCCCTTCGGAATGGAGACATTGTAAATTATGATGTACCATTGCTGACTGTAGAGATTTTTTGTAAAGTCTAGTTATTGTGCACGCACAAAACAGTATCAGGGCATGACAGAGATTTGTAAGCTCAAAGCCCTATTCATTTTTATGGGATCTGTATCATATTTATGCTAATTAAAAATTCTTTCCATTCGGAGAGAAAAAAAACTCAAGGAATGTGCTTTCTGAACAAAGAATAAAAATAAAAATAATTACTACCACAGTTTATCAATTTCTTCTCTCTGTTGATAAATGATTCACTGTCTGTTACTTTTAGCAGGCATTTAAAAGTGAAACAAGGCTTGAGTTGTCTGAGGAGGAAAATTCCACAACCCTAGATAAATCTCAATAATAAAAATAAGACACATTGAACTTGTTTCCCAAATGGAGAGGCCAAAGCAAGAGCAAGACACAAGATTATAACAATCCTTCCTATCACTCATCATAACCACTATTTCACTAGCCAGTTAGAATGAATCCTCAGTAAAGAAAAAATCCAGAGGACACTCTAGGACTCATCACTGAATAATCAGAAAGGAAGCAGAATGCTACAGGGGTGTTCAGATGTTTTTGTTTTTAGTGCATTGCCAAAACAAAATTTCAGTTATAGCTTTCATGAGATACCAAAAATTTTTATTTTCAAGAAGTAGCATTTCAGAGTTCTTACTATGGACACGAACTTTGGTGTGATGCCATATAAAAATAATCTTACAAAAATGAACTTTAAAGAATCAGAGTCCAGTAGGCTTTTTTTTGGAGGAGGGGGCTTGAAAATCTTAGCGATAAGCCAAGGAAGGCAAGAATTACTTTCAGAATCAAAATATATGACCGAAGTCCTAGACCAGGAAGGGGCTATAGCTTTTGTAGGTAGACCAGCTATCTTCTAATGCAGGAAAGTCCTCTAGATGAATGCTTTAATATACAGGGTCAATCACCTAGAGATTCTGTTAAGGCATAGTGTTAAAATGCAGGCTTGGGTGGGGCCTGAGAGTCTACATCTCTAACAAGCTCCAGGCCATAACAATTATGCTCTTCTGCGGACCTCAATATATGCAAGAATTGTCTAGTCTACTGAGAACACTCTTCATAACATGAACTCATTACTTCAATAAGAAGCAATTTCTATTCAGGCTCAGTCATTAACTTAATGAAAGTCAAATGATTTTCATTAAGTCGAAACTTGCTTTTCAGTAAATTCCATCCATTTACCCTAGCTGCAGCTCCAGAATCACAATTACTAAATCTAATTTCTCTTAAACATAAAAGACTAAACTCAAAATATGTATCCCCCTTGATTCTTTCCTTTCCTAGAAAAATACATCTCTGATATAATAATGGTTTGGAGCTTTCTCTGCCATCTTGTATCCTCTATATTGGATTTGTTTGAAGGTATAAAATTCATCTAAAAGTGAGGCCCCAAGATATGAACACAACTCTAGTCCAGATTGGACTAGCAGTATTATGCATCCACGCATGATCCTGTTTCCGTAAAACATATTAAGTAGGCCAGAGTTTGTATGAAACCCATGGACACAGCCCAAAACTGACACAGCACATGGTTAGTAATTCCCCAGAAAACAGCCCCTGCCTAGAAGGAAATAAATAGCTAACTTGATCGTTAAACTTCTAACCTCCTCCATTTTTGTTTGGTATGGTGAGCACAGGTGAAGTTTCTTTCACAGAGGCTAGTCACCTAGTTCACAACCTCATTGTCTCCCTTTGGCTGTCATCACTCACACCGTGGCCTCACACGTCTTAAAGCTATTGAACTCCGGTGACCTCCATGTCCACACCAGTGCACCCATTTATTGGCATGTCCACACCCCCGTTGTGTCATCCCGTAAGCTGTTTCTCTTTGAGTTTTGGGATTCCGAGCAGGGCTGCAACCTAAGTACCGCATGCTCCTCCACGATGCACACAGAGCCTCATTTGACTCTTTATTGAGATCCTTATGCCTTTGATGTCTCCATGCTGTAGTAATCCGTCATGCCCATCTGATTCCACTTTTCTTTCATCCCAGTTTACGACTTCTTATTAAAATTTATTAGAAGTTTGAGAAGGTTCTTGCACTGTACTACTTCCTGTAGGGCCCACACTTATTTCCCCTAATTCTAGCCCTGTGAAATCCTCATTACCTGTTTCCTTCACTCCTGTCTGTATAGAAGTGCATGGCTGGGGAATGGGAAAAAGTCTCTCGATTTATTGGTTTCATTAGAAATGCAAGTGATTCAAACTCTGCTTTGGATTCTCTATTATTCACTCGATATGACAACTGATCCAAACTTCCTTCAACATTCTGAAGTCCCCAACCTCCCTGGAATCATTAATTTTAACAGAAGAACAGATGATTTCATTGGCAATTCACTGAAATGATCAAGACCACCTGGCACGTGATTGCTCGACTTCCCTGCTCTCCTAAGAGTGTCTTTGTGTTTTTTCTTGTCTTTCTTCTTTCACTCTAACCTCCTCAGAGGAAGACTCTCCCTTTTAGGAATGCCAAGGTTAAAGGGTCTACATATTTCTATTGAGTACCTTCCTCCCTAGAAAAATGTGTTGTTCTATCAGTTATCCATTCTGTTCATCTCCCTGCTGAATTGATTTACACTCTTCACCTATAAACCTGCTCACATGTTCATATCCTCTTCTAATTACCTTTCTTTTCAGCCTTCTATCTTTTTTACTTCACCAGAAAACTTGGTGAAGTAAGCCAATCCTCCTACGTCCACGTTGACTAAGTGGTCTTTGTGAGCCCTTGTAATTGTATTCTCCTTCCTCATCTGTCTTGACACCCATCTCACCCACTGGAACATGTATTAAAAGTCACAGGCTTCCAGTCATGTAATGAATCAAAGTCAAGGGAAAAAAAGGCACAGTAGAGGGAATACAGTCCCTGGTATTGTGATAGTGTTGCATGGTGATGGAGGGTAGCTACACCTGTGGGGGGCGTGGCATAACCCATAAATTTGCTGAATCACTATGCTATACACCTGAAACTAACGTAACGTTGTGCATCAAGTACACTCAAAAAATTTTTTTAAAGTCACTCCTGATCAAATTTAATAGCATTTTCTCAGTGACACTCCTCTTGGTTCCCTCCATCACATTTCATTTTACTGATTTCCTGCTCTTTCATAAAGTTTTATTTTTTTCTGAATTCCATTATATTGTATTATTCTGGTTCTTCAATCCCTCTGCTCTTGTGTCCAATTAATTTAAAACACTTGTCACACAGCAGATGATTTTTCCCCATCTCTTCCAATTCTTATTTAAAGCTACATGTTCAGCCATCTCTCTCTGTCTCCAGGTGGTAAGATGATGACCGCCACATCAGTATTAGCCCATACTTCTCTGTCTATAATTTCGGAGACATAGAAGAATCAGCCCACTGCAATACTTCTGCATGAAAATTCTATAGGTATTTCAATTTTTTTCTAAGCTTTCTCTTTAAATCTGTACTTCCTTCTATATTTTGTCTTGGCTGTGAATATCACCATCAATCTAGAATTCTGAGTCATCTTAGATATGACTTAGATATGACACACCATCATTCAGTCAGTTGTTTTTCTATTTCCTCACTGTCTCTCAAATTCATTAATCTAATCACATCCCACTTCTCTTTTCATAGCATTAGTCTAATTCATTCTTTTTTTCTTCCTTCCTTCTTCCCTCCCTCCCTCCCTCCCTTTCTTCCTTCTTTCCCTTCTTTCCCTTCTTTTTTCTTTCTTTCTTTCTTTCGTTCGTTCTTTCTTTCTTTTTTTCTCCTTCCTTCCTTCCTTCCTTCCTTCCTTCTTTTCTTCCCCTCTTCCTTTTTCTTTCTTCTTTTTTATCAGTTCTTGGGAGGTATATCACAATAGCTTCTTAAAGGATTTCTGACTTTCCACCCTTTAATCCCTCCTTCACAGTGCTACCATGCTCATCTTCCTGAAATCTGCTTCCTTACCAGATGGATTCTACCACTGCCTGGGGCACACATGATCTTTTGAGGCTGGAATCTGCCTTACACATCGACTCTTAATCTACCACTGACCAACTTTCCAAACATTCTCTGCTTCTGTCACAGTTTTCTCTCTGACGAAAAAGGTCCCCTCATTCATACTTGTTAAAACAGTAAATCCTCTTATCTCAAATTGCAACACATAACAGATTCATAGTTTTCTGGTCTCTACTCCTGGGAATAGTCACCACTATCTATAAAGACTCACAACCCCTGCTTTGGTGCTCAGTTACACTGCTTGTTATTGTACACATGCTTCTGCTTTTATCTCTGATAAGACTGCAATTCCCCCTCAGTGACGGAACATCTTTCCATCTTGGGCAATGCCTACTACAGGACCTTCAGCGTTTGCTAGGTAGATTAAATTGTCTTTTCATGACATTCTGTTCTCCATGTGTAAAAACTTCCGTGTAAAAAATAGCCAAAAATAAAATATAAGACTGTAATTCTACTAAAAGAAAGAAGGAAGTAAAAAAAATTAAAAAAGGAAACACAGTAGGAAGACAGGCCCAGGTTAAGAGTTTTACTTATAAATTTTTCGTCTTTGAATTATTCATTAAGAAACCCCAAATCCAGATATCATACTGACAAATTTTCTCTTTCTTGGATTAGGAAGTTGTACATAGAATACAGAATGCCTTTACTTTTTTTTAATTTTTTTAAATTTTATCTTATTTTTTCAGTGTTCCAAGATTCATTGATTATGCCACACCCAGTGCTCCATGCAATATAGAGAAGATATAAACAGAGACCAAAGTTGGTTTATTTAGCTTCCGCATAATTTCAGATCAGGCTGCTGAGAATCGCAGAAGAGCTAAGGTGAGCAGCTCTTGTATGTGTGATTACTTTTCTCCAGTACAACAGCAGGAGAGTTGAGTAAGCTTGCCAGGCACCAGGGAGTAGTAATCCTACTGCTTTCTCCTTTTCATATTGAAACATAATCCTCTCTATCATTAAAACTAATTTCCATACTTGCCCTTCTGGTGCTATTAAGAGAAAAAGAATAGCCATAAGTTGTTATTTTCTTGCTTGCACTTTTGACTTGTCTTATTCACTGAAAGCCCCACAAAGCATACATCTGATGCTGCCTGTTTAATGGAGATAATTCTCTAACTCTACTCGCTTCCTCCTAGAATGTGTAGTTGTGGGCAGATTGCTTATATATTCAGAGAATTGTATTTTTTATCACCATAACCAGTGTGTGTGTGTGTGCATGCATGTGTGTGGGTGTGCGCCCATGTATACCTGATTGATTATATCAGTAGGGAAGATGATAGGAGTGGTCCAGCCATTTCTGTGCCCACTGATACAGGAACACAGAACTTTCCAACATGCTAAAGAATAGTTAGCCCTCTGCTGAACTCACTTACCTAGTTGTGAACTAGAAATAAATCTGACAAACTAAGATATGAATGCATGATTTGCTGTAACCTAACTTCAAAAGTAACGTCTCATTACTCTTGTTATAGTCTAGTCATTATAAACAAACCTCTAGGTCTAGGTTGCACTCAGGGACATGAACACCAGGAAACAGGGATCACTGAGAGCCTTCTCAGAAACTGCCTATCACATACTCCATCTGTTTATTCACCAACTGTATCTCTGCAGGCTCCATAAACCCCCTTGCATCTTTCTTTTTAAGCTGGTTCTCTTAGAGACCCACCCAATTCAAAGTCATAGCTCCCCCAAAGAAGAGAACTGACAGAGTGAATGCATCTTGAATGCCTTTCTAGGAGGCCCTATAAAGCTATGTGTGTGAACTATTGCATTTATTAAGGGAGATTTGGTTTCAAAATCTTTAGAAAGGCCTGTCCTCAGCCTACCCAGACAAAGGCACATACATTGGCCTGCTCAATATTGTAATGAAATGCTGTAAGTGCTTTGGGTAGACTCCTGAAAATTCTTTTGGTGGTATCATCAATAACTAATTATTCTCAGGATCTATTGAAATATTTAAGACTCAACCTCTTCTACTAGAATATTAGTCTTAAATTTACAGGCTCTTATGAGAATATCTGGTGTGTTATGGACTTTATATTCGTGTTCCCCTCCAACATTCATGTTTGAAACCCTACCTCCCAATATGATAGCATTTGAAGATAAGGCCTTTGGGAAGTAAACAGAGTTAGATGCACATGAAGTTAGAGATTAGTACTCTCATGATGGGATAAGAAGAGACAGTAGAGAGCTTGTTCCCTCTCCCCCTCCCTGCATGCACACAAAAATGAGGTCATACGAGCTCAACAGTGCATGGCACCCACCTACAAGCCAAGAGAAGAGGTCTCAGAATGAAACCTGCCTTGACCTTGGACTTCCAGTATTCAGAACTGTGAGAAATACAGAAATACTGTATTTTGTTATGATGGCCCAAGCAGACTAACAGATAATATATAAATGACAATAATGGCAGATTTAGCAGGGAAATCCATAGCATACTTTTTGTCTTGATCTAAATGTTTAAGGTTACTGTCAAAGGATTAATGTTAATTACTGACAGAAATACCACTATGTACACCAATTTCACTCATTCAACTTTATTCACATAGACATCGATATTATTTCAAGTGTATGCATTTTTAGTTGAAATGTCTTATATTAGTTCAAATTATAAGCTACTGAAAACATTTTGTAGTACATGTGTTTGATATCTTCTCTGTACATTCTAATGAAGTCCCCAAAGCTCAAAGACAGAAACAAAAGAGAATTGATTCAAAAGTGTACTCATGAATGTTTACGTTTTTCACCCAGGGGGCTCTGTGTGTGTGTGTAATTTTAATTACTAAAGCACACAATTAGAAGCTGTGGTATGTAAATATGATACTCATTGATTATTTCAAAACATTCAAAGTGTTGTTATTCTATCCACACCACCCAGTACTCACTGTTCTTACTTTCTGCATACATACACAAAGTGGCTTAAGATTTAGTGACAGCTACAAGAAAGAGGATAAAAACGGGAAAGTCCTAAAAGCCCAAAAGAAAGCTTTAAAATAAGCTCAAGAAGGCAACAATTTCAGTCCAGTTTGTTCACCACTCAATGCCCAGTGCTAAGAATGGTGCCCGGTATACACTTGGTGCACAATAAAAGTATACTTTGAACTGAAAATTTCCCTTGTCCCCACTACAGAGTAGTTGGGATAGAGGCCAAATCTGAAAGAGGGACACAACAGCAAACTAACATTTAAGTACATATTATGTTTTAAATACTAATATGCAAAACCAAATCAGTTGGGATCCTTGTCTGAAAAATATGTTTTAATCATATACTTTACAAACATTAGTGTATATTATTATTTATACTTTAAACATATTTTGGTGAAACCATTGTTTTTATTGTGCCTCACACCAGCATTCATGTTCCAAAAGTGTACTACTAATAACAGAATGTCTCAGTGACTGAGTGCATTAAAAAAAGAAGAAGAAAGAAAGAAATTTGTGTGACTAGAGTTTCATTAAAAATCTTTAAGAACTCCGGGATCTACAGACGAGGCAAAAACCTAATCTGTTTATGACTTCTCTTTAAACTTACCTTAATTAAAAATGAGTTGTTCTACACTGTCCTCATTTCCCTGTACCAGGTTAATCTCTGCCTGTTATGTTTTTTCCCTTAGGGGAAGAAAAAACCTGATTTTCTGACAAATTAAGGTTTATGTATGTGCCTTCTATAATATGATCTCAAATTCTCATGGAAATAGCTGAAACTTCCTTAATAAACTGAAAAGAGTCAACACACAGCTTCAAAGGGACCCTTAAAATGGGATTTGGAAGTCATTCACTCTGACTAGCGGGTTAGCAGTTTCCGTAGCATGTGGTTATTTAACTCCAGGAAGCCAATGACAGGGCTTGGGGAAAAAATGCTACGCTTTCACCAAACATAATTGAAAGATGAAATTGATTAGCTAATGTTTACTCTACGAAGACAATAAATTTAAAAAACAGGTTCTAGTCAAATATTGGTGGTGTGTGGTCTCTCTCAACCTCCTCCCTCTTAACTTTTAGCCCCCATTAATTCTTGGAATCAAGATCACTGTTTTTCTGTGTTGCTGGCACAAGATGCAATGGGGTGATTTAATGAAAATAAAATTGCAAAACATGGTGACTTATGATGAGACTTAACAGTTAATGCTTAGACTTCAGAATCTAGCCACTGTCGTCTCCATACTTTCAATATAAATTCTTCTCTTGTTCCCTGGCCGAGAGGCTCTGCTCTTTCCCCACTCCATCCACCTCTGTGCTTCCTGGCCTCTTGCCATCCAGCCACACTTCTGTAACTACCTGTCTTGGATTCATGATTATTTGCTTATCTCTTTATGTGGGACCACATCTGCTACAGTGGGAGCTCCTTGAAAAATTGTATTTGTTTTTGTCATATTCTTCCCTTCTAGAGCAATGTCTAGTCCATGCAAATGTTCAAAACTGACACATATATAAAGTAAACAAATAAATTAATTCATCAATCTGTCAGCGAATTAATGATCAGAAACATCAAATAATCAAAATAATCCTCTGGAAGCATTTCTATCATCCATCACTTGTGGAGTCTAAAAGCAGTAGATGCTGATTATGTGATAAACATGGCTATTTGTACATTTTAGTACACTAATATTTGGTATTCTAAAAGCATATTTTGAAGGTAGGCAATTAAAATTAAAACTAATTCTATTCTTTAGGAACCGGTATGTTAAATTTTGTCTTCAGGGTTTCACATCTTGTCTAGATATAAACAGAGCATAGTGAATGGGACCTATGCTTAGAATTCTCTACTCCCTGGCCACTTGAGTCAATTAAAATACCTTTTAACAGCCTTTTGATTTTGTTTTGTTCTGTTTTACTTTTCATATCATGCATTAAAAACTGTTTTAAAAACACAAAAACACTTTGGCTAAGAATCAAATAACTAAACTATTGGATTAGTCCTTAATCTCACTTCTTTAGAATTTTAATTTGTGTTAACAGAGAAAGCAATTTGTTTTCATTCAATGTGGAAAAAAAAAATTATCCCTAAATACAATACTTGCCAGTGAGTTTGTGTCAATCCTACAGACTATGGACCAGGCAAAAATTTTTAACAATTCAGTGAAATGTCACTGATAAATTAGTCAGCTTTCTAAAAACTGTCTAGTTCACAGACTTATCCCAAAGTGGAAACATAACCTGTATAATTTTGTTTCTAAGACACATAGGAAGGTAGCAACATGCTATTTTAAAACTTAACATTTGCCCCTTAAAACAACCCTCTAAATTTTCTTGTTTCAAGCATACACTTTCAGTAGTAATTTCACCTAAAAAAAAATAAAAACATTTGGCACAAAAAGATTCCTCTAACGTTGAATTGTTGAGATATACTGTGGAAAATAGATTGATTATCTACAGCCTACAGAGCCTTTTCTGTAGAAAAGATCCTTTTCTCCCTGCTGAAGAAAAGCTAATGATCAAGACTGTTCTATTTTCTACAGAGACACTTTCCCTGCACACTGCCAACTCACTGTCAAGCATCCTGTTTAATGCTTCAAGTCGCTACCTTCTAAAATGGGTACATTTCCAAAACGCACTGGTAAAAGACTTGAATTTTATTAAGTATCGCCCTCAGAAGGAAATTTAAGGATCACGCATTCTGATTTGTCATTTGATGGGTGAACTAGAAACTTCAGTTAAATTAAATAAATTAATGAGGTTGAAATTTTAGGAATTTATTAGTGTCCTGAGGCTACTGTAGCAAAATACTCCAAACCAACTGGCTTAGAACAACAGGAATTTATTCTTTCACCATTCTAGAGACCAGAAGTCCAAAATCAACAAGTAAGCAGGGACACCGTCCCCCTGGGGGCTCTATCTGGGCAAGCCAACTTCAGCTGCTGGCTGCCAATTTCCTGGACTTGTGGCCACGTGGCTCCCTTTCATCTCTTGTCTTCCTACGATCTCCTCTGTGTGTGTGCGTGTGTGTGTCTTATTTAGATGTTTCTTGCAAGGAGACTTGTCACAGGATTTAGGGTCCATCCAGATAATCTAGGATGATTTCGCTCATAGCCTCAACATGATTACAGCTGCAAAACTTTTTCCAAATGAGAGAACATTGACAAGTCCCAGAGATGAAGACGTGGATATATCTTTCTCAGGGGCACCATTTAGCCCACTGCAGATGAGACATCTAGGTAGTGACAGTCACAGTTATGTTCCTGCACATCTCTGTAGCAGCTTTTCTCTTCCAGATGCTTCTATACATCCTTTCATTTTATCAAGAATCCAACTCCCTCATTTTATACAGATGATGGAAACTGGAAGAATTACTTCAGGGGTCACAAAGCTAATTAATGACAAAACAAGATGACCACAAAGTCACTTTATTTTTTTTCCAGTTTGTTTGCTGAACGAATATACTTATTGGAGGAAATGTTTTTTCTTTATATCTGCAAGTCTATAGTGATCTCCTAGAAGAGTTTCCCTTAGCATTTTGGGAACAGTTGCTGTTTAAAAAAAAAAAAAATTGAATGTTGGTTAAAATTTTTATTTATTTATTTACTTATTTATTTATTTATTTTAGAGAAAGAGTGTGGGCTCAAGAGTGGTGGGGGGAGTGGCAAGGGGGAGGGAGAAGAAAGAGGGACAAGCAGATTCTGTACTGAGCACATAGCTCAAAGCAGGGCTTGATCCTAGGATGCTGAGATTATGACCTGAGTCTGAATCAAGATTTCAATGCTTATTCAACCAAGCCACTCAGGGGCACCTTGAATTTTTGTTAAAAACAAGAAGTCGGGGCACTTGGCTGGGTTAGTCAGTGGAGTGTGTGGTTTTTGATCTCAGGGTTGTGGGTTTGAGCCTCACATTGATTGTAAAGATTACTTAAAACAAATACGTGTGGAGTATAAAGAAAATCATGGAGGGCATCGTGAGAAGGAAGGGAAGGGTGAATGGGGGGAAATCGGAGGGGGTGTTGAACCAGGAGAGACTGTGGACTCTGAGCAACAAACTGAGGGTTTTGGAGGGGAGGGGGTGGGGGGGGTGAGCCTGGTGGTGGGTATTGAGAGGGGCACGTACTGCATGGAGCACTGGGTGTGGTGCATGAACAATCAATCTTGTAACACTGAAAAATTAAAATAAATTTGGGGAAAAAAAACAAATAAAAACTTTAAAAAAATAAAAATAAAATTTTTTTTAATTTTTAAAAATAGTAAAAATAAAAAAATTAAAATTAAAACAAGAAGTCACACCATCCATTCATATCATTAGTAACAGTCAATGTATAATAGGCTCTGACTATGGGCCAGGTGTGACATTTTACATATATTACTCTATTTGAGCACAGTATATACAGTGGCTGAAATGTCACCCATCCATCTGATAACCCTGAGTTTGAATTCAGCGGCAGCATTTACTCAGAGGGGCCCTGTGTTGAGCCAAATTCTCGAATTCTCATTTTCCGAATCTGAAAATTAGAGTTAATACTTGACCTTCCCTCACTGGTTGTGCTAAGACATAAGGAAGGTGATACCTCCAATCCTTAAAAGAATGTGTGGTTCTTAGTGCACCCTCCATCCAGATGTATGTTCTTTTGGACAGAAGACACTTTATTTAGTACAATTGCCTCAGTCAGAATGAAAGATTTTTTCTCATTTGTAACATTTCTAGAGGGTGTCATATCTGTGTATGTAAGTATATAATGACATTATAATAGTTAAATACGTGTTCATACTCTGTACCCTTTTTCTCTCCCCACCATCTTCTTGACACCTTCCCTCATGACACTCCTTTTCAAACAAGACCACACAAGGAATTTAATTTGGACAATGATCTTTGGAACCAAAGAATGGCTAATAATGCTGTCCCAAGGGCACAACAATGGGGTTTTTCATCCTAGAATAAATGCCCCTCCCAAATCAAGAATAGTCAGACATAGGTAAAAACACTTCCCACAAAATCTCCTGCCTCAACCCTTAACACAGCACTGCATAAACTGGGGAAAGTCAAGTCTCTGCTAATGTTTCTCTACCAGGAACAAGAACTGCTGAGACAATCTCAAAGGTTCTGCTGAGTGTGCAAGTTGTCATGTTTTTCTTGTCTGTAATAGAGCTACCCTATGACCCTGCAATTGCACTACTGGGTATTTACCCCAAAGATGCAGATGCAGTACAAAGAAGGGCCACATGTACCCCAGTGTTCATAGCAGCAAAGGCCACAATCGCCAAACTGTAGAAAGAGCCAAGATGCCCTTCAACAGATGAATGGATAAAGAAGATATGGTCCATGTATACAATGGAATATTATCCCTCCATCAGAGAAGATGAATACCCAACTTTTGTATCAACATGGACGGGACTGGAAGAGATTATGCTGAGTGAAATAAGTCAAGCAGAGAGAGTCAATTATCATATGGTTTCACTTATGTGTGGAGCATAAGGAAAAACATGGAGGACATTGTGAGAAGGAAAAGAAGGGTGAATTGGGGGAACTTGGAGGGGGAGATGAACCATGAGAGACTGTGGACTCTGAGCAACAAACTGAAGGTTTTGGAGGGGAGGAGGATGGGGGGTTGGGGGAGCCTGGTGGTGGGTGTTGAGGAAGGCACTTATTGCATGGAGCACTGGGTGTGGTGCATGAACAATGAATCTTGGAATACTGAAAAAAAATAATAAAAGTAATTGGAAAAATAAATTAATTAATTAAATAAAAGACCCCTTAAAAACAAAGTCTCTATGATGTCTAAATAAGGAAGCCATTTAAATCAGTTCTTTTTTGTTGAACACTTCACTAACATGCCTTTGAACATTTTTAGCTGGTTTGTATGTTCTTCTGTGAGCAGATTTTGAAAACTGGAAGAAAGGAAAAAAGTAACTCATGATAATGGCAGAGAATATAACTGTGAGGAAGTCTCCCAGAGGATCCAGAAAAGATCGTGAGAGCCCTATTTCACATCACGTCTTATGGATGGCTGTGAAAAGGGAACAAACTGCTCACTAATTACTCTCATCAGGGAATGATGCAAACGCCATTGGGGGAGATGATAATAAAAAGGAGAATATAAATACTTTAAGCCCAGATGAAGAGAAAAAGCCCAGAGTGAAGTGGACCTAAAATATATGAGCTAATAAGTCTGGAGAAAAAAAAAGTTCAAATATGTATAAAAGATTAGGGTCTGGAAAGTAAAAACACAAACAAGCACAGTAACAACAACAACAACAATAAAAAAAAATAACACTGATATAACAGTAAGGGATTTTATGACTATTTAAAAGGGAAAGAGAGAGTTCAGATGGTTTTAACTGTGGAAGGAAAATTTGGTCAGTTTATCAGAAAAACATTTCCTAGCAGCACGATCCATTAAGGCGGGGGAATAATTTCCCAGGAGAGGCGAAGCCCCTTCATTTGATTATTTTTAAATTAGACTAGACAAACCACCAGGAAACTAGTCCGGCATTTAATCCATCCTGAGTTGGCAGAGAAAGGCATGAAGATGATCTAATAAATTAATCCACAATGTACTCCTAAACTTGTATTCAACATGACTAACCACTTGTTTTGTTCATATTTCCATTTGCCTCCCAGAAACTGAAACTGGCACATATACATTTGTAAAAATATGTAACACATGGAATACATTAAGCCCATCCTTCAGGAAAAGCACTCTATCAGGCCCTGAGGCACAGACACTCTCACCCTCTCATGGCAGAGACAACTGAAGAATAAAAGGTGTAGGAAAGGAGAGCTAGAATCGCCTCCCACCATACTACCCCAGCTCTTGGTGAAGCAAGTCCAAACACCTTCACACCATTAACAAGGCATGGCGTTGGCTAAAGCTCACACACTTCAACAATTTCCACCTCCACATGTCCAGTGACACTCACCAAAACCATTCTCCCCTTCTGGCCTCAGTATTCGGTGCTCTGTGTTCACTCAGACTGTTAATTCTGCTGGGAGGACATGTCAGTCCTCCATCTACACATTTTGTAAGACAAACATGGTCAGCACTTCCTGCAAAGTCTACACCAAACCCGCAGGTATAGATGAGGCACCAGTCTCATATACTCCCTTGACACCATTCTCTGATCAAAACATTTGTCGACATTATATTGCAATTATCCACTTACTTGTCTCTGTCACTCTCCAGACTGTAGTTTATGAGGTCCCGTATCACTGTTCTCTTGTCTCCTATTTTATCACTTTCTAGCTCAGTGTATGACACGTAAGCATTCGGATAGCATTTCCTGAATGGATGCAGATAAGCCATCTATTGCCAAAATAATGCTGTGTAACAAACTACCCTAAATTAATGACTTGCAACAATCATTTATTCATGTTCTTATGCCTGTTGATCAGCTGGAAGTTGGCTGATTAAGCAGCTGGACTTGGTTAAACTTGGCACCAAGCTGAAGGCTGTAACTCTATTCCATGTGTTTCTAATCCTCCTTGGATCAATGGGTCAGCCAGGGTGTGTTCTTCTAATAGCAATGGCAGAAATGCAAGAAGTGTAAGCATAAATGGGCAATGCTGCCATTAAGTCCAGATTTAGAACTGCCACGGTAATTTCTACTCATATTCCAGTGACCAAAGTAAGTCACGTGGCAGGACCTATCATGATGGGGCAGAGAAATGTACACCGCTACTAGTGAGAAGAAGTGTGAAGTTGCATGGCTAAGAGAATGAGAGTAGGAAAAGTAAAGAATTGAAAATAATAGTCAAATAATCTATAATATAAATAAGTAATTGTGGTACAATTAAAAATCAAGTTATAATCATGGTTGAATATCAGCTTTTTCTTCCTCACTTTAATAGAGTACCCAATAAGAAAATAAATATTATCCGATATATTTTTATGAATACTCAATAGATTCATTATCTATATGTATTAAATAACTAAGAGTAGAGTGTTACATATAACAAAGGATGGTTTTAAGCACTTAACAAAATGATAAAATCTACTTATAATCCTCATTCTGCTTTAGCCCTCTTATGACACAACACTCTCCTGTCATTTGAATTACACGCCTGTGGAGGCCAGGGAATACCTTATGGTTTGTATTTATATCATCCAGAAAAAGGAAGACATTTACCTAACTGATTTACTTTTTAAAGCAAGTCGAACCAAGTTAAATATCTTTAATGTGGTTGTCAATAGACTGATTCTAGGGTTTTATAAGATAACACTAAAAAACATCAGAAGATTGCTTTCACGATTGCTCTGTAGAAGAGACTAAATGACTCTGGTTCAGTGAAAAGACCATGGGTCCTCACTGGTTCCATTCTACAGAAAACTTATCTGTTGAATTAGTTGCAAAATAACAGAGGTTAATCACATGACCATTGGAGACATGAGCCTAAGTCAAGCTTTTCAACTTAGTTACCTCAGAAGCTAATAGCTCCATCTACTCTTATCATTGTGAGGGTTCAGTGATAATCAATATGAATAAAAAGCAAGACTCATGTCCTCCTCACTATTTCTGTTCTAGCACAAAGCTTAGTCCCTGGATAATTTGACATATACCCTTAGGTAATAGTCACTAAATGGCTTGACCATTTCTTCAGATTTATGTTGAAGGTCCATTGAAGGTTCCAGTTAGGTTGCTCTTACAATTTATCTTCTAAATAGGGAACTTTTTAAGAGCAAAAAAGAGCACTATTAATAATTATGATGGGGCAACAGTCATAAAATAGACCATTCCAGGCAATCAAAGCATGTTGGAAACCTCAGTTCTAGAAAATATATAGTATTGCCTATAAGCTTTAGTTATTTTATGCCCACATGTCAACTCAAACTTGAATCTCAAATTTTGCGACTCTTGCCCTCTCAAAATGTTTTTAGTCAACTTATATCTTTATTGTTCACATACTAATTTTATTCAAAAAAGGAAAAATTTCAAATGACATAATCTCAATTAAGTTCATACTTTTTGTTTTTTAAATACCTGTCAATATTCTAAATCTAAAATTTAATTAAAAGCTTATTTTGCAATTCTCAATTGACAACCTTAATGAGGGAATTTAACAAATTTCTCTGATCATGGTTTAAATTACAGGTTAAAATTAGAGCATCAGAAAATACGTAATGAATGTTAACAAAAATGTTAACAAAAAGAAAGCTAGTGTAGTTATATTACTATCAGAAGATATAACTTTTGAGGTGCCTGGGTGGCCCAGTGGGTTAAAGCCTCTGCCTTCGGCTCAGGTCATGATCTCAGGGTCCCCACAGTATAGTACTCAGCAGGGAGCCTGCTTCCCCCTCTCTCTCTGTCAGCCTCTCTGCCTACTTATAATCTCTCTCTCTCTGTGTCAAATAAATAAATAAAATCTTTTTTTAAAAAAGAAGATATGACTTTTAAGCAGAAAAGAATATTAAATAAAAAAGGTTACTACATAACAGTACAATATTTAATGAGGATTAGGTAACAATTCTCAACTTTTATGCACCTAATAACATAGCAGCAAAACAAGTTCAACTCGACCTGAGAAACTAGATAAAAAAATAAACAAATCTACTGTCTTGTAGAATAATGTAAACTAACTCTCTGGTAATTGGAAACTAGAGTAAAATTTATTAAATATAGAGAAAATAAACAATTCAAATGAAACACTTGACTGATTGGTGTTATATACAACTCTGTACCAATAACTTCAGGATACATATTCTGCTCAAGGGCACATGGAACATTTACAATTTTACTGTTTATTCTGCAATAAAGAAAATATATGCAATATATACAATATAAAATGAGAAAAGAAGAGATAATCTTTATTCTTCTTAGATGATATGATTATGTATGTACAAAACCCATAAAAACAATCCCAAATTGTTAGAAATAATGAGTTTATCAAATTCTGTAGATAAAAAGTTAGTATATCAAACTCAAATACATATCAAAGTCAAATACATCCCTATACATCAGTAATAATGTATTATCAGTAGACTTTTAAAATTTTATCAATAACATGAATATGAAGTGATAAGAAATGAATCAAATATGTACAATATATTTATAAAGAAACTAATTGGATTATGCCAAAGGAAACCTAAATAAATGGAGAGTTAGGGGCGCCTGGGTGGTTCAGTGGGTTAAAGCCTCTGCCTTCGGCTCAGCTCATGATCCCAGGGTCCTGGGATTGAGCCCCACATCGGGCTCTCTGCTCAGCAGGGAGCATGCTTCCCTCTCTCTCTCTCTGCCTGCCTCTCTGCCTACTTGTGATCTCTCTCTCTCTCTGTCAAATAAATAAATAAAATCTTTAAAATAAATAAATAAATAAATAAATAAATAAATAAATGGAGAGTTAGAACATTGATGAAAGAAAAATTTTCCCTTGTAATCAATAGAATCAACCTCATCCAAACAAAACACAAGAGTTGGCAGGGGTTATTTTTCAAAAATAATTAGAAATGTATATTAAAGAACAAAAGCCAAATATAGCCCTGGCTTTTGGAGAATCAGAGAACTTAATATACCAGATAGATGGGCAGGGATAGAAATATGAAAAATACAACAGAGATTCCAGAAATAAACTCTTGCGCAGGAGAATATCTTAATTTGTGACAGAGAAGACATTTATACCACAAGAAAAGGGTAAACTTCTCAAAAAATGATGTTTGGACAATTGTTTGTACATGTGGAAAAATATTTCTATCTATCTATCATCTATCTATCCATTTATCCATTTATATCCTTTGTTTATAGATATTCATATCTATGTCTGTACCTATTCTACATTCATATTATAGTTGGATACCTTCCTCCTATCATACATTAAAGCCAATTCCATGTTTACAAAAGACTTATCTATAAAATACAGAAAAGAGAAGCTTTTAGTGGAAATTATAGAAAAGTCACTCTAAGACCCGGGAACAGAGGCATTTTTAGACAAGGCACAGAAAGAATACCATATACCATAAAGTAAAAGACTAATCGATTCCACTACAAAAGTTACTAAAAAATGAAAGCAAGTTAAGAGAGAAAGGAGTTATGTGCATAGCTTACAACTGAGAGCACGTAAAGAATATATAGAGAATCATAAAAATATAATGACCTTAACAGAACAATATGAAAATTTAAAAACGACTGCAAGGAAAGATAGCAAAAGGCTTGAGCAGGTATTGAACAGAAGAAGAAATAGTACTGGCCCAGAAACATTTATAAAGACAAATTCATTTGTGATGAGGTAAATACAAATTAATATCACAATGAGTTAGGATTTCACACCTACCAGATACTAAATATTCCGTCAAATTATGTGTAACAACAGAGGGAAATCGTGTAATTATAAAATTCTGATGAAAGGATACACTAATACAATCATTTGGAAAATGATTTAGAACTATTAAATTGAGGAACCACATACTGGCTGTTGCAAAGACAATGGTGTTCCACCAAATTTCTTGGTACCTTTTTTTTTTTTTTTTCTAGTGAGCTGTGAGCAAAAGAAACAAAAGTCACAGGAGATGCCAACCCATTAGCTCTCTCCACTGTTGGGAGAAACCTTCTAAGTCTGGATCTCTGCCTGACTGTGTGAACCCAAATGCCATTGCTTTTCTACAGCAGAGTTTATGCAAGTGAAAAGTAAAACTTACTAGTGTAAAATCTCTGATATGTTGGGGTAGTAGTTTTCCTACAGTAAGGGTTTAACCTATCTTGCCTAAAATACCCTAAGCTAACTAATTTCTCCCCTTAGTATACCTCAGAGCAGTGCTTGAAACTGACGGGTGCAACTTAGTATTGACTCAAAGATCTAATGGGGCAAAACTAGCACTCTCCTTTTTTAAAGTTAAAGAGAATAAAAGAGTAGAATAGGTACATTTTAGTATTTTTTTAATGGTACTTTTTTTAAAAAGGTACATTTTAGTATTTCCTTTTTGTTTTAGTTTTACAAATATACATAAAGGCACACTCATGTATACATATACTATACAAAATATGTTCAAATAACAGTACTGAATAAGATACATTTTCTATATTCAAAAGTATGAAAGCCAATGTCCTAGAGAATGTCTACATCTCTGCACCAGAATATACGTACCAGAATCCTCATAATACCGTAAAAAGTGAAATCCTGAGAAAAAAACACAAGTTCATCTACAATACAGTGGATATGCATGGGGTGGAATATAATTCAGGCCTAAAATTTAATGAAGTATACACAAATAACATCAGCGAATCATAGAATCGTGCTGCTCAAAAAAAATCAAAACAGAATAAATATAAACTGCTACCTACAAAAAATTTTTAAAATTTTTTGAAAAACCTAAACAATATATAGTTTGGGGAATCTAACGTATATGACAAAACCAAAACCAAAGGGAAAGGAATTACAAACACAGTATTTAGGATCTGTTTACCTCTGAATTTTTCTGCGTGTGGGGGAAAGATAACAGGATAAGGAAGGATCATATAGAGAATTTCAAAATTAATACCAATCAATTTTATTATACTCAAGTTTTCCTTGTAAGGACTCAATATTTAATAACTATAATTTTTAAAAGAATACAATCCCAGTTTTGTAATCCCAGTTTTGAAACTTACTGGCTATACAACCATAAGAAATTCAATTCTCTTTGCTTTAATGTATAAGGAATAAGTATTACATTTGCCTTAATGTATAATCAAATTAATATTACTAACTTTATAGTGAGTTTCATAAAATAATTACCATATTATCTACCAATTTTATAGTGAATTTTATAAAATAATTAGCGTATTTCCAATAGATAAAAGAACAGATGCTATATTCATTACTTTATGGGGAAAATCTACCCAGATTTTAAGATCTACCCAAGAATTTTATAGAAGTTTATTTATTTTTTTTAAGGTTTTATTTATTTATTTAACACAGAGAGAGAGAGATCACAAGTAGGCAGAGAGGCAAGCAGAGAGAGAGAGGGAAGCAGGCTCCCTGCTGAGCAGAGAGCCCAAAGCGGGGCTCAATCTCAGGACCCTGAGATCATGACCTGAGCCGAAGGTCTCAGGTTTAACCCACTGAGCCACCCAGGTGCCCCTAAAGAATTTTAAAGAAGTTTGTGTCTTCTTATCGGTGAAGCATTTAGGATAGATGCAGTGTTATAATAGCTATCTAATGGGTGCTAGTCAGAAGTAATAAATAAGAAAGAAAGAAGAAATCTCAATCTTAAACATTACTTAAAGGGCAAAACATACATTATGATAGATAATGCAGAGCTATAAATGAGGTCTTTTGGTTTTCAAAGTTTCACCATTATTGTTCAACATAGTTCTAGAAGTCCTAGATTTGGGGTGTCTGGTGGCTCAGATGGTTAAGTGTCTGCCTTTGGCTCAGTTCACAATCTCCAGGTCCTGGAATCAAGCTCCACGTTAGGTTCCCAGCTCAGTTGTGAGTCTATTTCTCCCTCTGCCTCTCCCCCTGCTAGTGCTTTCTCTGTCTTTCTCTTTCAAATAAATAAACAAAATCTTAAAAAAAAAAAAAGAAGTCCAGGCTTAATGGTCAGACAACAAAAAGAAATAAAAGGCTTTTGAGTTAGCAAAGAAGAAGCCGAACTCTCTCTCTTCACAGAGGACATGATACATTATGTGGAAAACCTAAAAGACTCCATCCCAAAATTACTAGAACTCATATAGCAATTCAACAATGTGGCAGGATGCAAAATCAATGCACAGAAATCAGTTGCATTTTTATACACTAACAATGTAACTGAAGAAAAAGAAATTAAGAAATCTATTCTTAATTTTCTATTGTATAGAAATACAATATCTATTATTTTATTTCATTTACAATAATACCAAAAACCATAAGATATCTAGGAATAAACCTAACCAAAGAGGTAGAGGATCTATACTCTAGAAACTACAGAACACTATGAAAGAAATTGAGGAAGACACAAAGAGATGGGAAACCATTTCATGCTCATGGATTGGAAGAATAAATATTGTGAAAATGTCTATAGTTCCCAGAGCGATCTATGCTTTCAATGCAATCCCTGTCAAAATACCATTCACATTTTTCACAGAGCTGGAAAAACAATCCTAAAATTTGTATGGAACAAATCAAGAAAGAATGTCCAATGGAAAAAAAATACAGTCTCTTCAATAAATAGTGTTGGGAAAATTGGACAGCCACATGCAGAAGAATGAAACTGGATGATTCTCTTACACCCTACACTAAGATAAACTCAAAATGGATGAAAGACCTCAATGTGAGACAAGAATCTGTCAAAATCCTAGAAGAGAACATAGGCAGTAACTTCTTCGACATCAGCC
>CM052799.1:181216304-181232096 GCA_028533885.1 Nasua narica | reverse complement strand
AAAAAAAAAAAAAGACATATCTCTAAAGGCAAGAGAAACAAAAACAAAAATGAACTTTTGGGACTTCATCAAGATAAAAAGCTTCTGCACAGCAAAGGAAACAATCAACAAAATTAAGAAGCAATCCAAAGAACCAGAGAAGATATTGGCAAATGACATATAAGATAAAGGGCTGGTATCCAAGATCTATAAAGAATACTTCAAACTCAACACCCAAAAAACAAATAATCCAGTCAAGAAATGGGCAGAAGACATGAACAGACACTTCTCCAAAGAAGACACACAAATGGCCAACAAACACATGAAAAAATGTTAACATCACTAGTCATCAGAGAAATACAAATCAAAACTACAATGAGATACTACACTGTTAGAATGGCAAAAATTAACAAGACAGGAAACAAATGTTGGAGAGGATGTGGAGAAAGGGGAACCCTCTTAAACTGTTGGTGGGAATAAAAGCTGGTAGAGCGACTCTAGAAAACAGTAGGAATTTTCCTCAAGATGTTAAAAATAGAGGCACCCACCCTATGACTCAGCAACTGTACTATTAGATATTTACCCCAAAGATACAGATATAGTGAAAAGAAGGGGCACCTGAACCCCAATGTTCATAGCAGCAATGTCCACAATAGCCAAACTGTGGAAGGAGACAAGATGTCCTTCAACAGATGAGTGGATAAAGATGTGGTTTATATATACAATGGAATATTACCCAGTCATCAGAAAGGATGAATACCTACCATTTGCATCAACATGGATGGAACTGGAAGGGATTATGCTAAGTGAAATAAGTCAAGCAGAGAAAGACAATTATCATATGGTTTCACTCATATGTGGAACATAAGGAATAGTGCAGAAGACCATAGGAAAAGGAGGGAAAATTGAATGGGAAGAAATCAGAGATGGAGACAAACCATCAGAGACTTTGGACTCTGGGAAATAAAGTGAGGTTTACAGAAGGGAGGGGATGTGGGTACGGGGTAACAGGGTGATATGTATTAAGGAGGGCACAAGTTGGGATGAGCGCTGGGTGTTATATCCAACTAATGAGTCATCAAAAACAACATCAAAAACTAATGCTATGCTATATGTTGGCTAATTGAACATAATAAAAATAAATAAATAAATAAACAAACATAAATAAAAATTTCTAAGTTACATAGAAAATATCAGGAGTACTCAGATATTGTCAGATCACTGTGGTACATCTGAAACTAATGTAACATTGTGTGTCAACTATACTTCAATTAAAAAAATCACTGAGATAAATTCATCATTGAATAAAACTCTAAATTTAAAAAGTATATACTGCATTGTAATAAATATTCATTCTTTATAATAAAGAAGAATTCATGAAGATGAAGAAAAATATCTTCTGACTTGAAACTTGCATAAATCTCTATGGCCCACAATGATTTTTCTAGCAATTTGCAGGACTTAGTTTTGTTTCAGACAGGTAGAATTTCTTTCCTTTGACACTCAATGTTTCTATTCTGTGGCTGTCTTATCAGGATGGCTTGTGCAGTAGAGAACAATATTTGAACCATGAAACATAACTAGATTTATTCATTCTACAATGCAAGATTACTTTTTTATGGTGAAGTTTGGGGCTGGGAGCGATATATTTCCATATCCTTGTTTTGACCACGTTCTTTATTTGCCACATGAAACTCAAACCATAAGTGAGCACTAGATTTTGGCATATTATTAAAATGTTGTCCAACTACCTATTACTATGTTTTAATAGTTTATTGCCACCTTATAAACAATGCTTCTACACCCAGTATATATATATAGATTGATCGTATGAACAAGTAACTTGCCAAGATGTCCCAAGCAATTGGTCATTTGCATTCAAAAGGCAACTATTTCCACTACTGAAAATTGCTTTTTCCAGCATCTTTTTTTTTTTTAATACTTGGGATGAGCAAAAATTCCTCCAAAGCACAGTTTCCAAATTTTATATGCTGAATGCTATTTTGAATAAGATAGATATTTATATATAGTATCTTATTGTCCATGTTTAGGGTATATAGGCTATTTATTTATTTATTTATTTATTTATTTATATTTCTTAGAGCAGTTTGAGCAGTTTAGAGCAGTTTGAGATTCACAGCAAAATCGAGCAGAAAGTACAGAGACTTCTCAGGCAGTTTCCGCCCCCCCCCCCCACACACACACACATACATTCCCCATTATCAATATCCTCCAGAGTGGCACATTGGTTACAATTGATAAACCTATACTGACACATCATTACCCAAAATTCATAGTTTACATTAGGGTTTACTTTTGGCATTGTGCACTCTATGAATTTGGGCAAGTATATAGTGGCATTTATCTTTCATCATTATGGTATGATGCAGATTATTTTTACTCCTCTAAAAATTCTTTGTGCTCCACTCATTCATCTCCACTGACGACCATTTTAGCACTTAAAAAGGTAAATATCATGAGTACCTCTTACACTAGCTACATTTATAAAAAGAGCAGATCCAGTAGAAATATAACAGTGGAAGTAATGAGTTGTTAGTGACCCATTTGGCATTGCAGTCCTAGAGAACTGAATGTTTTTACTGGAAAATTCTATATGGTAGCAAAAGTGTCCATATATAGACAGAAAAATTTCTTTTCTTTTCTTTTTTTTAGATTTTATTTATTTATTTGACAGAGAGAGGTCACAAGTAGGGAAAGAGGCAAGCAAAGAGAGAGGGGAAGCAGTCTCCCTGCTGAGCAGAGAGCCCAATGCGGGGCTGGATTCCAGGACCCTGAGATCATGACCTGAGCCGAAGGCAGAGGCTTTAACCCACTGAGCCACCCAGGCGCCCCAAGACAGAAACATTTCTAAAAGAATTTTTTTTTCTCCTTTCTAGAGGTTGATTATTCAGTACAACCTTTTGCAGGAGGTTTTGAGTGATATGCTTGGAAACAAAGAGAGTATCGGTTAAATGATTCTTCTGAGACTATTGAAAACTGGTTTTGAAAAACGTTTGAAAAGTCATTTGTGACAGTGGGTAGGAGTGGAAAGATGAGCAATAAATGAGTACAACTAATGAACTAAAGCTTCAGTATTACTTATTTGATGTATCTTTCCCATTTCCCTAAAAATATTTTAGTTCTGGTCCCACAATGACCTTTTATATCTCACAAAAAGGCTGTAAACCATTCTCCAACAAGATCCTCAGACTCTCAGACATTTCTTGCCTTAGTACCCCTTACAGAGCTTCTCCTATCAGCGGGAGTAACATTATAATTTTTGTTCCAGAAAGAAAGGTTGCTTTGTTTTGCTTTTTTTTAATAAAGATTTTATTTATTTGCTTGAGAAAGAGAGAGCATGCAAGCACAACTGGGGAAAGGGGCAGAGGAAGAGGAAGAGGGACAAGCAGACTCCCCAATGAGCAGGGAGCCCTGTGCAGAGGCTCCATGCAGGTGCTCAATCCCAGAGCCATAAGGTCATGACCTGAGCGAAGTCGGGCACTTAGCCCACTGAGCCACCCAGGCACTCCTGCTTTGCTTTTCAAAGTACAGTATTAAAACAGGCAATATGAGGAGGAGGATTTTACCTCTTTTAAAGTAAAACTAGAAAATATGGCAATAAAAATACATCATATTGTTTTGTCTCAAGATGAAACAATCCTTCTTTCCCACTTTTATACATACTGTAAATATACCCTACAGCTGCAATAAAAATAATCTCAGAACATTACTTTGCATACAGTTTATTTCCTACATACCATAAATAAACAGAATTCATGAAAAGATTAACTCAGTGATATTAGTTCATTGGTTTTATTCTAGAGACTCAGGAATCCACATCCCCAATGCTAATCGAGCCACAAATTTGTTTCCTCCATCTTTCCACTGAATTTTGCAACTTTGCTACTCTACTGCTGGGTGAATCCCAGCAAATTCTCTCCTGTTTTCTTCATCTGAAGGTTTTGATTTAGACAATGTAGGGTGAAGCTCAGAGAGCTGTTTATTTTTAAAAGGTATACATTTATGACTTCTCTTTTATGTAATCGGTGATGTACTACCAGACACGGATCTTCATCCACCATCTTGGTCCTGTTACATTTCTAATGTTCGCACATATTTAAGAGTCTTAATTTCTACAAGATAGAATAGAATCAGGGTTTTACCTACAGAAGTCTGGCCTTTACCTTCCTTCCCATCTTCTGTTTTATTACTCTGTAGGACATTTTTCTACTTCAATCATCCCTATCATTGACACCCCTTTCACAGTCTAGCATCCACACCTTTATTCATATTTATCATCAGCCCTCAAATGTCCTCCACCTCCTTCCCCTCCAATTACCTAAAGTGTATCTAGCCTTTGGATCCCAAATAAAACCCACCCTCTGACAAATTATTCTCAGTCATGGACCAAAGTGATTTCTCCCTCCCTTTTCTGAGGTCTCAATATCCCTATATATTCTCATCCTAATTTGTTGCTTTGCATACATTGAGATGAATCATCTGGGTTTTTTTCCCTAAAAGTATGTCTCTGATCTACCAAAATGACCAGTAAGAAAATGCTTTTGTATTTCACCAAATACCTTATATAGTACTTTGCTCATAATACAGTCTTAATAAGAGGATGTACATCTAGACCATCTGTATATCTAATCCTGGATATGAAACAATTGAAGTCCCGGATAACTATAAATAAGAAAACCACTCAACTAGCCTAGGTGTCAGAAAATGTTCTTTTTGCCCCTGAGTTCCTACAGCTTTCACCTACAGATCCCGGGAATTAGTTTCTGTCTTTCCAGAATTGCAGTATTCCACTAAAGGCCTAGACTGTTCATGCTCCTTATTCAATTCTTATGACCATAAACTCCTGGTTTCTGATTCTTTATTGGGTTTCTAGCTCTTTATTTCTCTGGCTCTATGCTCTTCTGATCCCCATATGCCAATGTGGTTTTGGCTAATGCCTTAGAACTACCATTTTAGGGGCACCTGGGTGACTCAGTGGGTTAAGCCTCTGCCTTCAGCTCAGGTCATGATCTTGGGATCCTGAGATTGATCCCTGCATTGGGCTCTCTCCTCAGCAGGGACCCTGCTTCTCCCTCCCTCTCTGCCTGCCTACTTATGATCTCTCTCTCAAACAAATAAATAAAATCTTTAAAAAAAATAACTACCATTTCAGGAGGATGAGAACTACTTTGGGGTAGAAGGATATTGTATGTTCAAAAAAATTTCCATTTTACTGGTATAAACATATTAAAAGAGAGTTCTTTAACTCAGTGTCTTTAATACATGTGTTACACATCTTCTAGAAGAGAATAAAGATGGTAACATTTCTCAAAATTCTGCATAGCTCCCCTAAAACCCTTCCTGATCATCATCTCAGAAAATTCCTAATCCTGGCCATGTTCTGCCTTCTCACTTGTGACTGATGATTAAGTGAAAATTCATGATGTCTGGGCTAAGCTACATCAAATATAATTCTATAAATAATCTGCAGCTTCTCTACCTACAGATACTTGACCCTTTAAATCACATGGACGTTCTTTTCCATCTAAACAACTCACTGAGTGCTATAATTGATTTAATGACTCACCATGGAAAATTAGGTCAACATCATATTTTGAGGATCTACTGTGTGAAAAACACTAATGAGATGTGCCAGGAGTGCAAGAATAAATAGAACTCAATCCTTGGTCTTTAAGAGTTCACAGATTGCTTGGAGTGACAATCTGACAAACAGAGGAGACATAACTACGTTGTGATGAGTGCTGTCCTCAAAGTAAGAAGAAAAACACTTTATTATGAGAACCCAATAGTCAGTACCTGGCCCACTGAATATCTCAGTGATGGTCTGCAGATAGATGAGATAATATATGGTAGATTTCTTTTGGAGTTTCTACTCAAGCTAGACTCCACCGTTGTTCAGGTTGTCCCCTTCCCCGTGGGCTTCATTCGTGCTACCACACATACCATGAGATCAACATTTATAATGGTTAATGACTCTGGGGTGGCCTTGTGGTCTAACTGAGCATATCAACTTGAATAGAGAGCCTCTAGTGCTATTCGTGAGCAGTAAATCTGGAAGCTTATATAGATTCAGGGGATAGTAGCATCTTTTTAGTTCAGTCATGCTAACTCATCCGTAGATGGATTCAAAATCTGGCTCAAAAGCAGCATTATGAAATGATCCAAGCTACAGAGGTAAGCAGTGACAAGAGACTAAAAGGCCTTAAAGTTAAAGACAGAGAGGCTGCTGATACAGACTGAAAGTTTATGTCCCTCCAAACTTCATATGTTGAAACCCTAATCCCCCTTGTGGTGTTATCTGGAGGTGGGAACTTTGGAGGTCATTAGGTCATTAGGGTGCAGTGAATGACATTAGTGCTCTTGTAAAAGGAACCCCAGAGAGCTCCCTTGCCCCTTCCACCATATGAAGACACAGCAAAAAGCTGGGTATGAACCAGGAAGAAAGCTCTCACCAGACACTGAATCTGCTGGTGACTTAATCTTACACCCCTTCCCCTCCAGAACTGTAAGGAATAAAATGTTTCTTTATTTAAGCCATCCAGTCAATGGTAATTTGTCATTGGAGCCCAACCTGACTAATACAGCTACTTCTGATTGTGATGGTTTTTATTATTTTTTCCCCAAATACGTTTATTTTATTTTTTCAGTGTTACAAGATTAATTGTTCATGCACCACACCCAGTGCTCCATGCAATACGTGCCCTCCTCAATACCTGCCACCAAGCTCTCCCAACTCCCTGCCCCCTCCCCTTCAAAACCTCAATTTGTTGCTCATAGTCCACAGTCTCTTATGGTTCATTGCCCCCTCCGTTTTTCCCCCATTCACCCTTCCTTTTCTTCTCACAATGCCCTCCATATTTTTCCTTATGCTCCACACATGAGACAAGATAATTGAAATTCTCAGTACCATCTCTCATGAGGCCTGAAAATACTTTCTACACTTAGATTGTATGAAACAGCCTAGAATGAACCTCCCCTCCCTTGACCATACAGGAAAAAAGTTGAGATGAGTTTGGGTTACAGTAGGGAAAGGGAACAGGAAGGGTGGTTCAGGTCAAGAAAGTCTACAATGACACCAATTAGTTAGCTCTTGGATGGACAAGGATAACCATGTGTTATCCTTCCTCAGTTTGCCCAAGCATGTCCTCTGAAAGGGCCTGCAGTATAAAATAGACAAGATGGTATTGAGATAGAAAATACTTAGGAACTCACATTCCCCACCTGCATCCCCATCCTGAATTAGTAGACCTCCATATAATAGCAGTTGATTCAAAAGAATATATAGGACTAGATGATGATATTGTTCTCTCTTCTGAACCCCTGTTGTAGTACTTTCCCTTTATGAACCCAGCCATAGCTATACTTATGGGACTGAATATCTCCCTTGGTTTCTATGCTCAGACCCAGTCAGCTGTCTAGCTCCTATTTGCAATATGTGGATTTTATTGAAAGCTTGAATTAATTTGCCATTTTTTCCAGGAATTGAAACCTATTTGACCTGAATTCTGTGCACTTAACTCTCTTTCATGCGGTAGAGCAGTAAGATATAGCCTCAAACTTCAAGGTAGACCTCCACCCCAACTTTCCTATCATCCTTGTTGTTCCAACTATTTTCCTTCCTCAACATATCTTAAAATCCAAGTACTCTCCTTTAATAAAAAGTAAGGATAAATATTTAATATATATATTTAATAATAGAAAATTTTGTAAATTTTCTGTACCTTAGTTCCCATATTTATAAAGCATGTGAATAACACATATTACTCAAAGATTACCATGCCAGTAGAGTTTTCTCTATCAGTACCCAAATACTTTTTCCTTCCTCTCTCAATATTTGTTCCATGCTACTGTGCGTATCTAACCCCATACTAAAAAGTTGACATTTATGGATCACTGACTGGGAGCTGAATACTATTCTAAGCACTAGAGAATGGACAAGTCAGAATCAAATCTTGACTACTGGGCAGCAGGCTACATGTTTCTCAGAATCAAATCTTGACTACTGGGCAGCAGGCTACATGTTTCTCATCATCACACCATACTGTCTCTCACTTCAACTATTCGTACCTACTCTGTTTTGCTCCAAAGACATTACAAAGAACCACAAGATAGCAGAGGAAAGTTATGGAAGGTTATAGAAGCAGAAAACGAATGCTCAGCTGTGTTCCAATTGAGGGTGTGTGTATGTATGTGTGTGTGTTTTCTTCCCATTATTACCAAAATAATATTGAGTACCTGAAGGTGTTCCTCACCTTCATCATAAGTTCTTTTTTTTAAACCTCTGCAATTATTAGTCTTTTTGTTTTTTTTAAAACCTCTGCAATTATTAGTTTTTTGGGTTTTTTTTATTTTTACATCATAAGTTCTTTATCTTGATTTATTCACATCTTTAGAGGTGCACTTTAGTGCAATTACTTACATATATAGAAAAATCTTAGGTTATAATTTCCTTCCTAAAATTCTAATGTTATAATTTCCTTCCTAAAATTCTAATCTCATGCTTTATCCATGAAGACTAAATAAGAGTAGGATGATCATTTCCATCCCCAGTCTTATAAGCAAAAAGCATTTTTGTGAGCAAAATATTCAGACACCCAAGCTCTGCAAGCTGTTTGCATTATAGGTTTAGAAATGGCATCATCTCCTGATTGGTATAACTCTACATCTTTGCCTATATTTGCACATTTCTCCATGTTCGCTCAAATAAAAATCAGCTGCTGGAAATTTAAGAAATCTCTAGCTCTGAAAGGTTATGTTCCTTAATTTGTTTTGAACAGTATCATATATATATATATATATATATATATATATATATATATATGTGTGTATATTTACTAAGTAAACATTTTGGATTATAATGTTGGTTTAAACATTTATGTGAAATTGTCAGAAATGAAATTCAGATGTAGAGGAGACTTTAAAAATGAACTGTGGGAAATAGAGTGTTGCTTTTCAATGTGTATAAAGTTTCAGTTATGCAAGATGAAAAAGTTTTAGAGTTCTGCTGTGTTTATAGTTGTTTGTAGTTAACGACACCGTGCATTGTGCTTATAGCTAGCTAAAATACTGAATACTTAAAATTTGTTAAGAGGGTAGATTTCATGTTATTTTTAACACAATTTTAAAAACAATTAGTTGTGTTACCCATATATTTTGTAAATTTGGGAACAAAGACCCAAAATAGTTAGGTGACTTTTCCAGTATTAAAGAGCTAATAGCACACAAAGCTGAGATAACAGCACACAATACATGACCAGCATCACATCATGTAGAACCTGGGCCATCACAGGAAAGCAATGCCTTATAATCATGTTATTATTTCCTGTTCAGTAAGTTTTGTTTCGCACCTCTTTCTTAACTACAGACTAACTCAAGATTTCAAAACAGGCCCAGAAACTGGCTTCTGCTTATGTAGAAATTGGCTAACATCATGTCAGTAACAGATGTGCAGAAAGTGATAAGAATGCAGACTTGATGTGCTTGACAGATGATATCTTTACTACACCAAACAGCTGGATCAAATCTGGATGAAGAAAAATAAAAAAACAATTGTCTCAAATGTCCAGATGTTTTATACAGATGTCCAAAGGATTAAATGAAAATGTAATTTCCATTCTAATATATACATAGCCAAAACTATTGAAAAATATTTTTTCAAGCTGTAATAAACTTAGACATTCAAAGAAAATGCTGATAAACAGATGATATTTTTGACATTTTATCAATTTCTTCTTATAAAATAATTTATGTAATGTTATGTGGAAGTATAGCAATGTATGAGTCCATAAATTGGCCACTTTATTTACTGGAGAAAAAAATGTGATTTAGAAGAAGCAAATGTCCTAGAGTCCCAATTTTGAAATATGTTGTTTCATTCAGTGGGAGAAAAAGTCATCAAGAAACACCATTGCACATAATTGTGATTAGTAATCACCAGGAGAAAATTAGTCATTACTCAAGAGATGTGACCTTTGAAAACAAAATTATTTGAGAGTAGAGTCATTTTAAGACTTACACTTTGAACCAAATATTTACACATAGGCCTTTCCATTAAATATCTTGATGGAAGAATTCTCTAATAAATTAATTTAATAAATTAAATAAATTATCTAATAAAGTAATAAATAATTAATAAAATAAATAATTTTCTTCAATTGTTATGGAAATCATTATATTAAAAAATCAAAATATTATTGGCAAATTTTATTATTAAATTCCATGAATTAAAAACCTTTATTTCTTAACCAACTAGAATTGACTATATTATTCCTTTCCTTAGAATGGTCTGATCATTAGGTATTACAATGATCTGTACTTTTAATGGTTAACATGGAGGAAAACTTTAAACAGACAGTTAAAGCCTGAGTTTGGGTGACTCTAGCTGAAGAAACCTACATCTAGTACCAGTCATTTAAGGACTCTATCACATTACTAGAATCTATAAACTATGACCTCCCCTACGGTCCATCCATTGTAGCCTCCATAAAGAATTACTGGTTTACATTGGACAAATCACTTGGGATGCTAAGAGAAATTTTACTTTGCTGAGTCAAGAAGAATTTAGGCAAAAACGACTCATTTAAACCAGAGTTTGTTTTAAATCATTGCTTTTTTACTTTCTTTTGTTTTGTAAAATAAATGTGATAACTTCAGGGAACTTTGAAGTTTAAATAACTTATTTTCCTAGGTCTTTATTATTAATAATAACAAGATCAGGTAAAAATAAATTATTCATTCTTTCTCAGGAAACAGTATAAAGCCTTACATATTCTTTTTATTTTTTTTAAAGATTTTCTTTATTCATTTGAGAGAAAGAGACCATGAGTAGGGGAGAGAGGCAGAGGGGAAAGCAGACTCTCCGCTGAGTGGGGAGCCTGATGCAGGGCTCTCTCCAAGGACCCTGGGATCACGACCTGAGCCGAAAGCAGACACTTAACCATCCGAGCCAACCAGATGCCCTAAGCCTTACATATTCTTAAGTAAAATTGTATAAGTCAATATGATTAAAAAAGAGCTAATGAAAATATCCAAGATAACAGTAAATGCATCTTTTCTAAACACACATATGAACATATATAAACATTCAAACATTTTAAAGTCAAACATTAACAATACAAATGAAACTAGATTAAAAATAAGAAAAAGCAGTCATTTAAAGGATAGTCACTTTAATAAGCTGGATGAATGAAGGAAAAATCCAAATAGATACGATGGTGAATTTTCAACTATTTTGAAATATAAATCACATCTTTTCTTGGCAGCTGTAGACTTGGTAGTTTATTTGGTTATTTTTCTCCCCTCCAACCTTCTTTCAGAATTAGTATAGTATATTTTATCATCCACTATTATTTTAATAAAATTTAATCAAAAGAGGGGCGCCTGGATGTTTCAGTCAATTAAGCCTCAAACTCTTGATTTTGGCTAAGGTCATGATCTCAGGGTCGTGAGATCAAGTCTCATGCTGGGCGCCACCCAGTGTGGAGCCAGTTTAAGCTTCTCTCTCTTCCTCTCCCTCTGCCCCCATCCTCCTTTTTGCTTGTGTTCACACTCTCTCACATGCTCAAAAAAAAAAAAAAAAAGATAAAAGAAAAAATTAATCAAAAGGGCAAAATTCACTTATAAAGACATTCACTTCAGTTCTTTTGAATCAAACAATTTGCTAACATAAAAATATTTAAAAACCTGTGTTTTCATCAGATTTACTTATTTCTTCAGAGGTCTGCCACCTGCTTAAAATTCCTTCGTTCCATCAACACAATTCTTCAGTAAATACTGATTGGGAGAAACCAGGGTTCTGGCATCAGATAGATTGAAAAAGCAAGTAATCACATCAACTAGATGTGCTTTTATCCAATTTTTTACTCTCATGTTAAACAGTTCTTGAGTGCATTGAAACAAATTGGCTCTCTTAATATTGACCAGGTAATCTGGGTATAATGTTTTTGGAATCTAAATGTACCTTGAGTTTTCCAAGGATGAAGATTTGTCCTATCTTTCCCATCTTGGTATTGAGATTTGCCAACCATATCTGAATCATGACAGTAAAGGAAAGCTGGGTTCTAGCCCTGTTTCTAGAACTTTCAAACATGTTAAAAATTTGTTCTATCTCTGTGAACATTTATGTATTTTTGCCTTCAGGAAACCCTTCTTAAAAAACCAGTAGTTGGGGCATCTGGGTGGCTCAGTCAGTTAAGCATCTGCCTTTGGCTCAGGTCATGATCCTAAGGTGTTGGGACAAAGCTCTGTGTTGGGCTGTATGTTCAGTGGGGAGCATGCCTCTCCCTCTCTTCCCCACTCCTGCTCTCTCTCACTATCTCTGTTGATCTCTCTGTCTCTCTCTCAAATAAAAAACAAAATCTTAAAAAAAAAAACAGAGAACCAGTAGCCACAGGATAGGAAAGAAAATATTAAAAGTAATAGTGATTTGAATCTTATTGGTCTAAATGACTTCTTTCACATGCTCAAAACAATGCCTGAAAAAAATATGTCATATGATCATATTTTCTTTTCTTTTTCTTTTTTCTAAGTGTTTGGTGTTTCCCAGTACCCTATCTGTTAAAGATACTACCAGATATATCACTTTAGATCAGCATCCAGAATGTACTACTTACAGTATTTTATCAAATTGTTTTACAAAGAAGAGTAGAATATAAAAGAAAAGGCTTGAAGACAGGTCATTTTTATTAGGAAGAGAGACTGACAAAGGCCTTTAAAGGTGGGCTTGAGCAAAGTAAGTCCCAGTAGATTATGCCACACCCCCAGTTTGAAGACTTCTGTTACTGAGCATTTGCGAAGAGAACTCCATAACCAGTAAATATTTATTTATTGAAAACATATGCACATAATTTACACAGACATCATACATGTACATATATTACATTTTATGGAACTTAAATAAATAAATGAAAAGTACATAGAACCTATTTTTCAAGAATTCACAATTCTGAACTGGGGGAAGATACAAAATAATCTATAACAGAGATTCAGATAATGGAAACACACACAAAGAATAATTTATCCTGCTTGACAAAAATAAAAACATAGACAAAGTTGCATTTGAACTAGAATCTGGAGCAAGAATATAATCTTGATATCAAGGAAAAAAAGCATAACAATATAAACAAAATTACAAAGTTCTGATGAAACTGGGAAAGATCCAGAGACCAAGTGAGAGGTACATGAGAAGAATGAACAGAAATGCAACTGTAAAGCTGGGGTTTGGATTTTGGAGGTGATTGTCCGCCCTTTTGATTTTGATTAAAGAGGATGAGTAAGAAAAAAAATTGAAGAGGATGAGTAAAGAGTAAAAAAAATTATCATAGGCTTTATGATTTGATGGAGGTAGGATACAACATAATGAGCTGCTGAATCCAAAACATTAATTCTATGGTAGATGGATGCATATTTGGAGAGAGTTAGTGAAGGGCTGGAAAGGACAAAAGATATCAAGGGCATGGAGACAAATCAGGAAATCTGTACAGCAGTTCAAGTGAACAAAGCCAGCACCTGGACTGGGGAATAAAAAAAAAAATAAATATAGAAAAGGTTTAAAAGAAGAACAATCACTTCGAAGCTTTAGACTCAGGTGATTCATTGTGAAAGACTGTTAATATGTAACTGGCCACTGGGTTAAATATTTTGTTAAAATAAAGTCAGCTTTCCTTTCAATCCTAACTACAAATTGTGAAGTTCTTTCCTGTGATTCCGAAAAGTTATCAGCAATTATAAACACAGAACACTACCTATGGAAATGAACCCTTCTCTTAGTTTACTACTATTCAAATATGTCACAATTATGTTCAACAAACATAATATTGGGTCAGCTGTGCTTTTGCAAGCAAAATATAAGTGATGAGCTTGAAAAATAGACAATATTTTCTCGTGTGTGGAATGATTTCATAATCAATAATCCAGTGTAGACTGTTCAAGGACAACACAACAACAAAATACTTTCACGCTGAATTGACAGATGACCTAGTGGCATAACTAATGGTAGGGTCCACTCAATAATACAAACACAGAAGTGTGATTTTTAAAGTAATATAATTTAATCTGCCTTTTGTTGAGAGTCCCCTCTTTGGATTTAATTAAACTCCACATTGAACTTAAGCTAGATTTACTTGTCCATTCAGTCAGCAAGTATTGATTGAATATCTACTGTCTGCCGAGTACTTTGTTCTATCAGAGACACCAATAAGGAGACATATTCTGGTGAGGACATGAACATGAATTAGTAGTTACAGTGCCCAAAGTGAATTCATTCTATAGTGAAGAGCAGATAGCATATAGCAACATAAGCAGGTAGGAGAAGGATCCAGGGCTGGGTAAAAGATCATTACTACCTAAAGGAAGAAATGTATTTACCCTTGAACTGAGTCTTATATGACATTGGGAAATAATTTGAGAAGCAGAAAGAAGGCCATTTTCAGAGGTAAAATGACATGATGAGGTCTGGTGAGCGAGAGGATGAGCAAAGTTTTCTACGAGTAGAATAAAAGAATCAAGGAAGGAGGAAGTGAACAGAAATGAGCCTGGAGTTGAGAGCATAGATTTTATTCGGAAAGTAATGACTTTGTGAGAGTATTGCTGGGAGAGAATGGGAAAACTGAATCAGAATGTGTGTGTATCTCATCTCCTGTATTTAATCGATGCAAGCCGCACAACATGTAGTCAACATGAGGTGCCAATTTTGCAGAGGAGACACCATGGCTCAGGATGGTCAGTAAATTGGCCATTACCACACAGACCACAATTACTAACAGCAGAATGTGAACCTAGATATGTCTGCTCCAAAGTAAGAGGAAAAGGCAGGGAAAAACCAAACCAAACAAAATGGAACTGGTGTCAAAATTATCAATGGGTAGGGTGGTCCGGGGGTGATGATAGAAGCAAAGGACAGGATAAAGACCCTGCTTCCACCCTTCAAATTGCCCTCAATAGTCCTTCATTCTGGAGTAAAATGATTTTCTGAGATATGGTGCATCCTGAGGACTTTTCTTGGCATTCAAGATGTCTAAGCAGGATGTTAGAAAGTAAGTCAGGAGACATTTATCTTTATAATATACTGTTGAAGCATAGAACTGTTGCTATACTTACTTATATTACTATTACTGTTGATATTACAATAACTATTATTGGTACTATTACCATTGCTAATGCTAATTATGGAATTCTGATTACAAGTATATTACAATTACAATTATGATTACAATTATGATTACAATTATGATTAATAAGTAGTGTCTAACCCTACTTATTTGAGAATAGGCCTGACTATACAGTAATTTGCTCTCGTTGAGGAGATTACATTGTAACAAAGGAATTTTGTAGAAAATTCATCTTTAAAACAAAAATACAACAGTGATGAACTAATTGTATACTCTTTCCCAGTAGCAACTCTAAAGAGAGCAATATTCAACTAGATGTACACATTCTGGTGAGTTATTTTTTCAACTGTCCATTTATTTAAAGTTACCACAGACAAAGTAATTTTTATCAGATTTCATTGTAACATCAGCCTTTGGATTGTGCTTCTCTGGATATTATTTATTTTATCATTCAAATCTGTTTTTTTTCTCCCCAAATACGTTTAATTTTTCAGTGTTACAAGATTGATTGTTCCTGCACCACACCCAGTGCTCCATACAATACGTGCCCTTCTCAACCCACCACCAGGCTCACCCACCCACCCACCAACCCCCTCCCCTCCAAAACCCTCAGTTTGTTGCTCAGAGTCCACAGTCTCTCCTTGTTCAACACCCCCTCCGATTTCCCCCCATTCGCCCTTCCCTT